>CM067479.1:2440910-2465511 GCA_034552555.1 Semaprochilodus insignis
TATATATATATATATATATATATATATATATATATATATATATATATATATATATATATATATAAAACATTTATAGAAATAATAGAATGTCCATTTTGTTATGTCAGTTGACACATACTAACGCTAGCTACACTGGCTAGCAGCGCACGGTGATGAAGTAAGAAAGAGGACACTCCCAGCTATGGATGGCATCGCCAGACAGTCGTGCCATTCAGGGAAACAGTTACATTTTGAACAGTGATTCATTTATGCTAGACATTTTTTGTTGCTTTTCGCAGCCATAAGTTGTGCATACGCCCACCAGAGTGACCCCGGACACATCCACAAGAGACAAACTGAAGGCAGCTTGTTGTGCCCTCATGTGAACATACGGTCAGTCTTCAGTTTCAGTGAAGATGTCGGTTGAGACCACATTCGAAAGGACAGCACAGATTGCATGGTGAGCAGTCTGCTACCCGTTTTTGACCACGAGAGCCTGCATTTCCATTTGATCAACACTTACAAAGTCTCATTACCGGCAATACTACAATTGCAGAAACTGTGAAAAGAATATGGAGAGGAGGGCAAAACCCTCAAATAACCAAGAAGCAAGAAAATCGTAGACATCTCTGGCCAATTACCTTGTTAATTACAATCTATTGTCGACAGCTCCAAAAGAAGATGTGCTCTCTGATTATATGGAGCATTTGTCCTCTGATCCAAAGCTTTAATCAGTAATTAGTACCTGCAGCTGCACGCGCCCCAAGCTTCATGGGTAGAGGAGGAAGACACACGCAACTCCAAAGGTTTTTACCTGTCACTCTGCATATGTGTGCGCGTGTGTGTGTGTGCGCGCGTGCCGCTTGCAGGCGGGAGTGTGTGCGTTTTTGGTCGGCCGGGTCTCCTCCTAAACAGTATCTTGCATGAGCACTCGCTCTTACCTCTGTGACACCCTGCCCCGTGTTCATTAACATTAGAGGCTAGGAGTAAAAATGTCATGACTCCCTCATTAGAATGAGAATGAAATTCGACTCCCGGGCAAAAATCTGCTATTTTTTTTTTCGTCTCTTCAGAGAGCCTGTCAGCTGTGAGCAGTCAAAGCATTGTGCGGGGTATTAAAGAGAGACAAATCTGTCTGAGTAATAGTATCTAAGAATCCGTCCATTAACAGTGAATCCCCTGATTTGTTCCCTGAAGCACTGGAGCGACACACATGATATTCCCCGTAACTGTCACAGGCAATTATGCCATCAGTGGCATCAGCTTTTATGTATTATTTTTTTATTTTTTGCGGTATCACAGTCACAGTTGTGGAGCATCGCTGCACTGTGCAGGCTTTTACGTTCTCCTTAACCTGGCCAGATTACACGAGTAACACCCGAGATAAAGATCATTTCTGCAGTGTAAATGGCTCTATAAGGAATGGATGTGCGTGGCCCAAGTCTCCATACACTCATGGTCAAAAAGAACAGTGGTAGAAATAGCTGCACCCAAAAGGAATCAACCGACAGGGATGAAACTTGGTGGGTAGGTTTGACCTCGTGAGACATGCGAATGATTCAAGTCTCACACTCAGCCATGCATGTGACATAAGCGAGAATGTGTCTTATGGCTGCACCTGACTGATCCAACAGCCACAATTCGGTGAGCAGTGATGCCCTCCATGAGTCATCCTGTTAGTGCCAGCACCACTGGTAGACTGCTGCACAACACAGGACTACATGCAGGCAGACCATTACGATGCTCGCCCTCAACACCATATTAACGCTGCCAAAGACTGCAATGGTGTCGTGCCAGACTGTTATTGATGGCCGCAGGTCATCTTCAGTGATGACTCCCGCTTATATCTCAGTGGAGACGACCAACAAATCCTTGTGTAGCGGCACCGTGGTCAGAACCAATGGTTGTTTGTTGTCATACATCGCATGTCCAGAAGGCCTGGTGTCATTTCGCCTTCACCCCTACCACAACATCTGCAGGATATGGGTGAGAATCTTGAAGCTGCATGGGATGAATTATCGCTACTGCACACCAGACATAAGAAGTACTGGGGAGTTATGGACCTATAGCACATCTGAAGCATCACCAAAGAGTGCAGAAAAACATCAAACTCAAGCTCAGTTTACGTCTACTTACAGATTATAATAGAATAAGACATTCAAAATAATTGAGTGAGTTTATCATATAGGAATTCCACTGCTGTCAAGCTAAAATGCACAAAAAAATTGGTCCTCTATAGTCATATTAAGATGCTGAGTGGGGCTTTACATTTGGACGCTTCCTGGTGCATCCGCTGTGCGCTGTGCGCTGTGCGCTTGACAGTCCTACGTAGAACTTTTCGGGATCTAGATAATGTACTGTATGTCGAAAAATGCCTTACAAATTTGGATATTAAAATTGACTGAAAAGCCCAGGTGTAAAGCCCAAACAAGTGTGAGTGCCAGTAAAGTAGGGCATCATAAAGCTGGGAAACAAGAGTGAATCAATCAGACATAGAGCCATAACCTGGTGTCAAATACTGTTCAGTACATTGTTAAAGGAAACGCCACACTGGAGAGCTTAGCAGCAGAATCCCAGCCACAGAGTATGACCATCCAGTGGTAAGGTGCATTATTTGCAGCAAGGTTTCTTTGCAGTTTAGCCTCTCGTGGATCCCTATGGCACTGTGTGTGTTGCTGGCCAGGTTTTGCACAAGTGCGGCTGGGGCCTTTAGGGTTTAGCCCTTAAGGGCTCCGCAGGCAGAATGTGGTGCCCTTCCTCTCGCCTGTATCTCTGGAGGAGAGTCACTGTCGCCTGAGGGGAAAATCTCTACCTTCTGTTGGCAGGGTCACTACCCTCCCCTCAGAGACAAGCATTCTTTCAACCAGAAGTGTTTCGCCAAACAATCAGAAGGTGACCCTAAACAAAGACCCACAAAAGAGGGATACTATGGGGAAGCAGTCAGTGGGGTTCTGAAGTTGAGATATTGGGGTTCTCCAGGGAAAAACATAATATTGACCATTTGAATATTTACTCCTACGTCTTAGATAGTTTCAGGTACACAGAGTGTTTGGTCCACCCAGTGTGACTGGTTGAAAACAGCCTACCTGCATTATTGCATCTGATTTGTTTTTCACCAAATGTGAATTCTGACATAATGCCAACTGCTAAGTACTAACAAACAGCACAACAAACAAACCTACATTTATCATGTTCTAAAATCTGTTGTATAAAAGCTATAGAACACTCAAGGTCATGTGTTATCATGAATAATGGATCTCATGTTCTAGGAGTGAAGTTGAAAACATAAAAGTAAAACTTGCCTTTGGAAAGATTACTGTGCATTCAGTGGCCAGACAAGCCACCTTTCCCTGACTAGCCTTGCATGTACTTCACTCAAGCAACATCTCAAGCAAAAGAGTTAAAACGGATAACAGCTAGTGGGGACCTATTAGCACGACAACAAGCCACAACCCAACTTTCATTCATTGTTAGCAATGTTAGCACTGTTCTTTTAGGCCTCAACATGTTCTGTCTGGCTTTGGCTCACTGTTGTGAAAGTGATGCATGTCACAAGCATAACTATATAAGCAAAGTAAAATTACCTAAAAATGTAAGTAAAATTAGTTAATGATTAGAACTAGTTAGAGTGATCTTATTTCTATAAAGCTAACCAGCCCCAAAATAGCTTTTATTCATTAATAGCAATGCTAGGTGTTGTAAAGTGGCTAATGATTACTGAAAGCTAATGAGAACCAGATAACACAATAACTCCCCTAAAGCTCATTAAGTCAAACACCTATACCCAAATACCTAAATCAAGTACCCCAAAACCTATGAAGCCCCAATCAAGCTTTCATTTATCTGTAGCAATGCTAGCACTTTTCTTTAAGCCTCGCCATGTTCCAGCTAGCATGGCTTTAGCTCACTGTTGTAAAAATGACTTTTGTCACAGGCCGGGCCATGACTACTTGATCACACTTCATTCAGTGTTTGGAAATATGGCTTTAGATTAATGAAAGCTAGGGCCAGGTAGCATGATGATACTTACATAAGACAATTAAGTCCCAACCTAGCTTTCATTCGCTATTAGCAATTCTAGCACTTTTCTTTAAGCCTTATTACGTTCTAGACTGCCTGGCTTTGGCTCACTGTTGTAAAAGCAATGCATGACGCATGATCTTATTTCTATAAAAAAAATATATATATTTTCCATTGATTACTAGCAATGCTGGCACTTTTCTTTAACCCTCAGCATGTTCTGCTTTGCCCAAATTGGTGTGAAAGTTTAACGAAGGCAGCTACTCTCCAAATGTCCACCAAAAACATGGCTATGAGCAGCACATTCTTCAACCTGCAATTCTAAATGGCTAACGATTACTGAAAGCTAGTGGGAACCAGGTAACATGATGCAACTCCCTTAAAGCCCGCTAGTCCCAGGCAAGCTTTCATTTATTAGTAGCAATTGCAGCAATTTTCTTTAAGCCTCAGCATGTTCTAGCTCGCCTGGCTTCAGCTCACTGTTGTGAAAATGGCGTCTGTCACAGGCCAGGCCACGACTGCTTCATACTTCACCCAACGATTGGAAAAATGGCTAAAGATGAATGAAAGCTAGTGGGAACCAGTTTTATTTCCATAAAGCTAACTAGCCCCAGTCTAGCTTTCCTTCATTATTAGCAATTCTAGCACTCTTCTTTAAGCTTCAGCATGTTCTGGCTTGCCTGGCTCAGTGTGAAAGCAGCTATGCTCCAGACGCCTGTCACAGACAGGGTTACGAATGCCTCACTGCTTTTGACAGACATGTCTCTGAGCCCTGCCCTGCCTGAGCCTCTGACCTGCAAGACAGGGACGTCCACCCCGTCCTACAGAAAAGCAATGCATAGCAATAGGCAGCTCCATTAGCGCTAAGGGTATGGTACTGAAGTGGGATCACTTTTTGACAAGCCCCTGGAGGACGCACTGAGACGCACTCGCACACAGAGTTCTGGGGGTCACTAGAAGGGGTGGAGCACATTAAGGCATCATGACTCAAATGAACTCCGGTGAGCAATGGCTACGGGTTGTGACCGATGGTAATGTGGCCGATGCATGGCCCTCAATTTACCGGGGGTTGACAAAGGCACTGATGAACAGCCTCTCCAAAGGGTCAGGCCGGAGGTTAAGGGGTCATTTAAAGTGCAACCGTGTATATCTGTATATGCAATAGCGTATGTGCCTTTGAGGATGCAGGTTTTGCTAGGAGCTATTTAAAAGCGACATATGCCACCCACACGTGCGGCACCGAGCTGGCGATAAGCAAGGTACGGGTTAAATGCTACACTTTGCTAATGGAGATTTATCTGGCAGTTAATTAATGAAAACAACATGAGTTGTGGGGGTGGAAGGGTGGGGGTAACTGGCTCGGCTTTGCCTAACAAAGTTGGACGGAGCATGTTATGAAGATATGAGAATCCAAGGACCTTCAGAGGTGAAGGCATGGCTATCAAACATAATTCATACCCTTGTCTAATTTGTACTGGAGTGATGAAAAGCCCTTGATTATGTTGTGGAAGATTAAGGAGCCCATGGATACACTGCAGACAGCCTGCAGAGCTGCAGCCACTTCCCATATTACCAGAAAATCTCTCCTCCAATCAATAAATCAAAATTTGGATGACGACGTGCTTTTTTGACACATGTCTACAAGTAAAAAAAAACACATGGCACTCATTTACAAATTCAGCCCTATTTTTGAGCAGGATGCTCTCTGGAATTTCAGCATAGACTAGCCCAGGACTACAGGCAAAGTTCTGCAGTGCTGCTGGACACCTCAGTGTCACTGCTGGACTGAGAATTGTCCACCAACCAAAACTATCCCGCCAACAGCGTCCTGTGGGCAGCGTCCTGTGACCACTGATGAAGGACTAGAGGATGACCAACACAATCTGTGCAGCAGTAGAGGAGCTATCAACTCTGACTGTACATCTACAAGGTGGACCAGCAAGGTAGGAGTGTCTAATAGAGTGGATAGTGAATGGACACTGCTATGTCTGATCCACTCACACCAGCACAACACATACTAACACACCACCACCATGTCAGTGTCACTGCAGTGCTGAGAATGATCCACCACCCACATAATACCTGCTCTATGGTGGTCCTGTGGGGGTCCTGACCATTGAAGAACAGGGTAACAAGTATACAGAGAAACAGATGGACTACAATGTGTAATTGTAGAACTGGGAAGTGCACCTATGTGGTAAATTGAGCTAATAAAATGGATAATAAGTGTAGATACGAGGAGGTGGTTTTAATGTCGCGGCTGATCAGTGTATACAGGTCCATGCGGTTTAAGTGGTGTAACCTATGACATGCATATTACTTTCTTAGTAGTTACTCAATAAAGCATTACAACTACTTAGCCTTTAACTGAAGAATAGACCTGGTAGTTAAGGGGTTGAAGCAGTGACTGACTTTGATGGTTAGATGCTAGCCGCTGGTATACACATGCACTGCCTGCCCACTCCACCTAGCATAGCTCATGTCATGGCTGAGTGTAGTGTTTCGGGACAGATGTGGACAGGCGAAGGCAGGGTGGGGTGGGGGTGGGTGAAGAGGGGGGCTCTCCGAGACGCTCCACTACCCCCACCTGACAGCTGAGTGAGGAGACAGGCAGGGAGACGGGTTACATGGCCGCTACCCAGCTCTATTTGTTACCAGCTCCATGATGCGTGCTAGCATGACCTGGGCTAATGCGCCTAGCGCTCCAAACAAAAGAGGAGTGCTTAAAGGAGAGAATTTCAGACAGAAGAGCTGCTACCAGAGCCCAGGAGTAAAATGAAATGGACAGATCTGAGGAAGAGGGAAGAAAAGGACAAAGAAAGAAAGAGAGATGAAGGCAAGAAGGCTTTTTTTTTTTATTGTAGGTTGGCATCATAGCAGGAGTCCATTCTCTCCTCATCCTGCTCAGATCACAGGCCGTGAATGCACAATGACTGATGCTTTCCACCTGCCACTTCACATGCCTTTCCCCAGGAAAATATGCTCAGCTTATCAGAACAGAGACACTGCAGTGGACAGTGGACGCTCAGAGAGCTTCGGCGCTAGTGGCTAAGTGCTACAGGGAAACAGAGGCAGGTGTCTGGTTTAATTACCTGGGAGGAAGATCACGCTCACCTTCCATCAGCTGGTACGCAGTGTACCGGCTTGAGATGCAGAGTGTTCTAAATCAAACAGCAATTAACCTTTATATGTCTGGAGTTACTACTGTCATTCTGCCGTATTATTTAAATAATTGGGCAATTACTTAATTACGTTTGCTAGTTACAAAACAAATTAGTTACATTTGATTTCTCATTCTGCATGTAGAATAAAGAGAATCTTGTTTCTACCTGGCAAATTGGAACACATGCAAGCCAAAATAAGGTAAAGGATGGTCTTTCTTTCCATAAACCAGTGGTGTATTACCCGCGGCGTACTATTCGGTGACACTTTTACTTCGCACAGCTGAAGTAAGTCTAGACTGTTTTGTTACCATGCAAAGCAGTAAAAAAACAGCTGAATAATAACTAGCTAGATGTCAGTATTGTGGCATCAGAGCTTTGCCGAAGTTTCAGCATGTCAGGTTAATGAATACAGGGTATGCCAATGTTTGAGCAATTCGGGTGCAGCGTTTTGGAGGTGAGCTACCATCACCCTGGGTTGTATCCTGAAACATGGATTCTGCTGGAGGACACAACGCTGCTGGATGTGTAAAGAACACACACTCATTGTAAAAAAGAACAGTTGCAGCCAAACGGAAGTGTGGGATTGCAGTGCTATTGGGAAGGAGGATGAAGGTTACCAGGAACAACAAATGATGATAAATTTAGACTGATATGGGCAATATTTACTGAGCTACACGTACAGAAGCAGTAGGGGTGGAGGTGGAGTGACACCAGGCCTTCTGGACATGTGACACGTGACAACAAACAGTTTCATCTTGGTGCTGACCACGGCGCCTCCACACACAGATTCGTTGGTCGTCTCCACCGAGACAAAAGCGGGACTCGTCACTGAAGACAGCCTGCTGCCATTCTGTCTGGCACAACACCACTGAAATCAATGGAAGACATTGACGCGGTGTTAAGGGCAGTTGTCGTAACAGTCTGCATGCATGTAGTCTTGTGTTGTGCAGCCGTTTGCCAACAGTGCTGGCACTAACAGGATGACTTATGGAGGACATCATGGAGTGTTTGTTGAATGTCCGCAGTCATGGCTGTTGGGTCAGTCAATTATGTCCTTGCTTACATCACATTCGAGGCAGAGCGTAAAACATGAATCATTCGCACGTCTCATGATGCAAACCTACCCACCAGGTTTCATTCCCGTCAGTTGATACGTTCTGGGTGTAACTATTTGTGCAACTATCCTTTTGACCATGAGTGGGCATCTGAAAAGGAACTGTGACATCTAAAGGTGAATAAACATGCTTGTTCTGATTTGCTGTAAAGAGTTATCCAGCAAAAGGGTCACTAAAAATAAACAGTGCTCTGAAAAGTCAGATCCTTAGACGGATGTCATGGTAACAGTAATAATGTGACAAGTTGACAAGAAAGTTTTGAAAAAGAGCTTTCAGCCATACAGCCCGCTCCTCCACGCAGAGCTTTAACTGCATAACTGGAGACATATTCTCCAGCATGGGCTAGACATGGAACGGCCAGAGTACAGTCACCTGCTGTGAGTCCGAATCACGCTTCAGCTAAACTTTCTCAATAATATTCAGCCTGCGAATAACACTGATGTGTTTACTTCCCAGAGCACTCGACAGCATTTATAGATGTACATAATGTAACTTTTTCAGACTCATTACTTTGTATAAACCCTATTTAGTGGCATCACAGTGAAGCTTGTCACACAGTCTTATTAAGTACCCGCCTGGAGACAGCACTCATTGCAGTGTGGGCTAATTAAGAGAGCTTTCTTTAATGGAGTTATTACAGCTGCCCGGACAGCGAGGCTACCCATGATTCGCAGAGAGGGACTCTACAGCCGCTTTTAATGGGCTCCGGATGTAGGGCTGCTGGGAGTCTTTTGTGTGGTATCAGGGAGGGGTACTACTCATAGGGGTTACAGCCATGGGGGGTATATTAATCGCAGTAAGGCGGTTTTGTGGGGTTTTTCCCTTGAATTTGAGGACTCAACAGACATCTAATAACTAATACTTCAATAGCCGGTTCCACGGGGTTGCGTGCACGATTACGCCTTAAAGGAACAGCGGATTGTAGAAGTTAACATTACAGACATGATGGTCTACCCTTGGCTGATTTATCCATAGTGGGGAAATTAAGTGTCACGCAGAAGCAAAAGTAAATACTATGGCAACATACGCAAAGGCATATGCCTACAAGAACAATTTCTGTAGCTAGTGAGTATGCAGCTTATGTCAGTATACAGAAGATGACATTAAGATGTTGTATTTTAAATTAGGAATGCCATACATCATATCCCACAACAGATGCCCTTAAATCGGGAAAATATGAATGAAAATAATTACTTTTTACCTGTATCATTTAGACAGTAATAAGCTCACCGGATAAAAAAATGAGTCACCTGTGACATAAATGTACCAAATAGAGTGTAATACCTGCACAAGCATGAATAACAGCTGTGATTCCATTTGGCATGGACTGGACAAGTTTCTGGATGTAGGCCACATCAATGTTCAGACACTCTTGCATCAAAGAATTGCGAAGTTGAGCCAGATTTGATAGATGCCTTCCCTGGCACAATTCTGAGGAGAATTCCCTGTAGACTGGGATTTTAGGCACTGCTGGTATACCCGTATGACCGTACGCTTCCATACATCCATTCATCCATTCCATTCATCTACTTCCTTCACACTATGGTCTTTGGCACGTCCAAATGCAGTCACTCCTTTTAGCCAGTCATTAACATCTGCTTTGGAGCCATTTTCCACACATGGAACGAGACATTCACTGCACTGCACTACCTCTTCTCAATCTATGAATAGCCCCATCATCCCTGTGCAGCGCCATCTGCAGGAGCCTGAAGTTACTACCACCTTAAACACACAAGGTGACTGGTGAGTTTATGTAAACAAAGTCATTCAGAGATGTTGGATGGGAAATGCTTTATTGTATAGAAACTTACTGACTCTGTTTGTTTACAGTTGTGGTGACATGAACTAAGGGTTGCAATATCTACAATACAAATGTAGCAATTTTTTTTTTGACTAAAACCACCAGTGAACCTGCATGAGTCTTATGCTTTTTCACATGTGATGTTAATGATGGTTAAATGATAATGGCAGATGATTAAACCATGTCTCAGATGCACTAAGCAGCATATTCACCAGCATTTAATGCAATAACTGCCTGTAAGGAAGCTTTTAGAGGCGGATGTCTGGTTCATATCACCATTACTGTGTACAACTCTGACTCAATACGTTTCCCTAGAATAGAGCACCATGTTAAAAGGGTGGAATATCTTTTCGATTAGACTTTGCCCTTATAAGTTCATTTACTTGGGATTGAGGCTTCATAACAGTGTTATAAATAGCATACATTGGGATGATGTGACGCTTCCTATCGGAGGCCCAGCTTTCCTTCGCAGAAGACGCAAACGAGACTGCCAAGGCTGACCCTCCGGTCCCCATATCTCAAATGGAACAAATGCGCTGACCGGAGGTTTGGAGACCCGAGGGGGAAGAAATAACCTGCAATTTCTAGGTTCCCCCAAGGCTGCAAAGCGGGAACGCTGTTGAATTTCTGGAGAAAATAATGCGGTAGCTTTTGGGAATTGGCTTTCCGAGGGGGCTCGTCATTGGATGGGTACATCGCCCCCTGGCCCCTCATCAAGAGCGAAGCTGACCAGCGAGGGCTATCATTGCAAAGTTTCTGTGTTTACAAGATGTGCATCTGATCCTACGTGCAGCCAGAGAGAAGCAGGACATTAACTAAGGGGACAAAGTTGGGATTTTCCTGGCTACACCAGAGCGGTGGAGATGCAGTGTTGAAAATTTAAGGAATACATAAACGGCACAAACGTCTGTCACTTTAGCATAACGGCTCTTGTATTGTTACAATGCTGTTTACTTCAAAAGACATTGCATGGTGTATTGCCATTACTGACATTACTCACTCATTCACTCACTCATCTTCTAAACCACCTTATCCTTCTGGGTTGCGGGCTGGTACTGGAGCCTATCCAAGCATTTAAGGGGTGGAAAGCAGGAAACACCCTGGACAGGCCACCAGTCCAACACAGGGCAGATACACAGACATACACGTTCACACACACTCATAGCTAGTGGGGTAATTTAGCATCTCCAGTTCACCTGAATGCATGTCTTTAAATGGCGGGAGGAAACCAGAGCACTCTGAGGTAACCCACACAGCCACAAGGAGAACATGCAAACTCCACACAGCAAGGACTCCAGATGCCCGCCCGGGAATCGAACCCAGGGCCTTCTTGCTGTGAGGCGACAGCTCTACTAATACTGACATTAAAGGTTCATAAATACAAAGTAATGCTTTTGCAATATGTTACTCAGTGCTCATGTGTGGTTTATGAAGCCCTTATGTATGTAGCATAAAAAGTCTAATTAGACAGGTATGCATGTGTATTGGGCAGGGGGGGTGGGGTGTTGGGTCAACACTGTCCCATACTGAAGTTCTGCAACAGTATGCATGAACCACAAATGCAGGCCTTTTTAGTACCATCTCGATCAAACCGCCAATAAAGCTGTAAACCGTGACATTCCATATTCTGCACACTTTCAGCCATTGCTGTAAAATTAGTATAAATTGACTGAGCCACCACACACTGAATTAGAGGGAAAAGCCGACACAGTGTATTCGTTTTCCATGCCAGAAGAGAAAGAAAAACATTCCAGCACTCAGCTGACTGACACCAGAGATTGAGCATTACAACTGTCGGGAAATTGAATGCAAAAAAAAATGAGCCTACCAGAAAGAGTTTGAAAAGTAAGGAACAAAAGGAAAATCTCTTTCTTCCTTACATACTTGACTGTGCTCCATGGAACGTGCCCCCATCCCCGGACCCCCCACACGCCCCATGCTCTGGCTCATGTGCTGCATGGAAATGAACTGGCACTTCACCGCTCCACTCGTCCCCGTAATACACTCTCTGTAGTGGTGACGGCCCATTAATGAGTACACTTTCAGCCATTAGGCTGCTTACGACAGCCACTGTGCTGCTAACCCCCAGGGCTTGCAACGCACCATGTCCTCTGTGCTTTTAAGCCTTTGTACAGTTATTCTGCACGGTGCTATGTTATATTATCCATATAATGGACAATGTAACTATTTTCAGAGGTGGATGGGATGGCCTGAAGGTATTCTAAATATAACAAGATCATGATCTACAAAACACCTTGGAAACATGACAACAATAACGGGAAGGGTCACGCAAACATCAGCAGAAGGAGTGCACAGTCCCTGCAATTCCAAAAGTGTTTCAGTCCAGGAATTTAGATGCTTTTAGTAGCCTGAATGAAAATAAAAGCTGAATAAATACAATAATACATGTTCCCAACTAAATGCTGGATCTTCATATTGCATTTGTGACTTGTGATGGCATTTTGGCTTTGTAGCTTCTTATGATCGATGCATCAATTACAAACCAAGCATAATGCTTTATAATAAAAGTGAAGACATCAAACTATAAAAAAAAAGCACTGGAATGATGGAGTCACCTTAACAAACTCCAAAATGGCAGATTTACAGGAGGATAAAACAGCTTTCTTAACCTGCAGTGGAGGTTGATATAGATAGATTTTTTGCTAAGCAGTTCTGGACCAATTCTATTGGTCTATTCTATTGGTCCATGAATTTTCACTTAACTGAAAGCGGAACTTGAGGTTTTAAACTGTGCTACAAAAGAACAACAATAAAAGTTTTTTTTGTGCAACAAAATATATATTAGAGGTGGCGATATGGCAAAAATATACTCATCATCAAAAGAACAGTTGCACCTGGAACAAAGTGAGGGATTGCAATGCTATTTGGAAGTAAGATAAAGGTTACCAGGTACGGGCAATATTTAGTAGTGTCCCTCAGTATGGAGTCAGGCCGCCATGTTTACTAACACACCATGCCAGACGTCTCGGTTCCTAATGGTGTCCTGTGATAATCCATCCTATGCAGCTTGAATATCCTCACACAGTTCCTGCAGATTTTGTGGTAGGGGTGGAGGTGCAGTGACACCAGGCCTTCTGGACGTGCGACATGTGACAACAAACCGTTCATCTTGGCGCTGACCACGGTGCCTCCACACACGGATTCGTACATCGTCTCCACCAAGACAAAAGTGGGACTCATCACTGACGATGTCATTCCATGACAGTCTGGCACGACGTCATTGCAGTCTTTGGCGACGTTGACGTGGTGTTAAGGGCAGTTGTCGCAATGGTCTGTGTGCATGTAGTCCTGCGTCGTCTGCCAATGGTGCTGGCACTAATAGGATGACTTATGGAGGGCACCACTGCTCACTGTATATCCGCAAGCGTGGCTGTTGGGTGAGTCAGGTACAGCGATAAGGCCCATCCTCGCTAATGTCACATGCTTGGCCGAGCATGAAAGTTGAATCATTCATGTCTCACAATTTGAAACCTACCCAGCAAGCTTTCTTCCTGTGAGTTGATTCCTTCTGGGTGCAGTTATATGTGCAACGTCTTTTGATGATGAGTGTATATTGCTATATTGCTCAGCCCTACACCTAAGATCTAAAAGTAGTCTGTCACACTCAAACTACTCAAACACTCTTCTACCAACAGGATGGACTTCACAGCCAACATCACATCACACAGTGTGAGCATGTGCTATATCTGGATAGGTTTGTTCTAGGATTCAATCAGATCATTTTTTTCCCCCTTCGATACTTAATTTAGCATTTTCTACTGATACTGCCCTTCTACTGATTCCCCTCAGCACCAGCATAGCCTCAATAATTTCTAGTCCGTTCAATAAACAGCAGCTGCTCTTCACATTTACCTTCATGATGAATGGACCTATAGAAATGATCTAAAACTACTTAAATCTAAACAAATCTAAATCAAATTACATTTAATTTCTAATTTGAAAATACTGTTTTGGAGACATAAAACCTGGATTCGACAGCTAAAAGTCACTAGGGGTTAAAATGAAGAGCAGGAGCAGCTATCAGTATCCACGTTGGACTAGAGGGCAGTGCTTTATTCCCTGTTGTGGTGCCAGAACATTCATGTAACTGATCACTTCCAAACATCCTTCATGAAAAATGAATGGCTGTAAGCAGGCCCATAGTGCATAATGCACCCAACCATGGTCTCCGAGCGATACCGGAGATATATGGCACTGTTCCTGCTGTCCAAGGGCAGTGTATGTGTATGGGTCCAGGTGCTGATGGTGGGGGGAGCGGGGTGTGGAGTGGTGTGGAGTGGAATGGAGTGGCTTGGCTGGCTCGTCTTTGTCTCTGCAGGCATGAGGAGGGGATTTCATGCACTTTAATCCTCCAGTTTACAAGACAGGCAGTTTATAGGGCCATTGTGAATGGCTGTTTCCCTCCATTTAGCCAGCACGCCGCACTCATTCCAGCTAGTTTAACGCTGCCACAGCTCCAAGAAGAAGGATTACGCTCGGGTACATGTTGCTCTGAGAGGAGAGGTCCACAGCTGGCAGCTGATTGTTTGTATGCGAGTCATTCACACACAAAAGCTTCGGGACAGTTCAACCAAATGGGGATAACATGGTTAAAATTGGCTTGGCTAGTTAGCATGATGTCATGCTAACAGGCAAACTTGGATAAATGTCCAAACCATCCATTTAACAATTGATAAGTGACGAACAGGGCTGTTAGCCTGGAAAGAGGAGCCAGTTAGCATTGGCTTAGCTAGCTTAGCTGCTCACCATAGGGCGTTTGATTCTGGCTAACTAAAGCATATAGACAGTTTAGATGACGGTGATTCCAACGTGAGGGAGTGAGGTCAAGAAACCAGCACTGAAGGGTCAGGAAGGTGAAACTAAACCTGTTCTGTTGTGTTCTGTGGTACTATAATGTTAGCTTAGCGAGCAGGCTACAGACCCATAGCATGCCACACACTCCAGTACAGCTTTGTTTTGACCAGCATGGAATAAATGCTCATCTAAGCGTATTTAAGCTAGCCGAGTAGGTCTAGTCTGCTGCTGGTTCACCTGGTAGCGATATGTTCATGAAAGTAAGCATTTTGTATGATATAGTGACATTAATTAATCACAGTGACAACATATACTGCCATATTGCTCAGCTTTATACTTATACGTAATCTATCATACTCAAGCTACTCCAACACTCTTCTACCAACAAGAAGAACTTCACAGCTAACAGCACATGACATCCCACAGTGAGAGCATGTGCTACTTCTGGATTTGCTGTTGACCGGCTATGTTCGCCTGTGCTGGTTTTTGCTGGATTGACAGAAGGCCGAAGCTATTGGCTAAGCTATTGGTGGTTTAGTTAGCAGGCCAAATGTACCACAAACCACAGCACATGTTTTGATCCAGCTAGGTTCCATATCTTCAAATTCTGCCACTTTTCCAACAGTTAACAACTGAGATTCCTTTTATGTCCTAGTTCCATGATTCCATTCATTTTCTTCACAACCCAGAAATCATAGGCCTCAACTATTCAGCTTATGAATACATTCTTATAGCAGAAATGATGCTGTGGGTCATTAGCATGGCTGAATGGTTTTATATCAAAACTGCAGTTTTAAAGAGTGTCATTTTCAAAAAAGCAAATGCTGCAATTTTAGTTTTATCTCATGGTGTTCAACGCCGCTGTTGGTTTAAATGGGGAATTTTAACCCAATAGCACACAGCTTATGAACTGGCGGTCTGGCACACTCCATTCAGCATTCAAGCTTCCAAAAAATGACTGTGCTGGTTTTATGCAGCTTAATTTATTGAAAATAATCCCAATTAAATTTCAGTGGCCCTAGTCATTAATGGGGAAGAGGGGGATAGGAACACAGATCAGCTTCCAGGTGCACTACAAGACATGCTCACTTCCAACTTGCCTATTAATAGGTAATATTATGAGTAATACACTATGTTTGCATTTCAGATTAGCTTTCATTCATGCCATCAGGAAACAGAGAGGAGCAAAAGGATGCAGCTGGAACATTGCCCACTTTGTGGTATGGCCTGAGGCTACTGTGTGGTCATTGATATCATTGAGATTTTCATTGGCTGTGAAAGACAGAGGCTGCGGCTAATGGCACAAAGCTTATTCAGACGGAACTGTATAGGTTGAGCATTTCAGTCACCCGCACGCATACGCGCATACACTTTCATCTTTCATTGCCCTAGCAGGACTAACCCAGAAATGATTATTGTGAAAAAAAAGGCTATTAAATCTGTGACCTTTCTCCATTGTGAGGCCTGGCTAGGTGCCATTATGGCTCGTGTTAACTTTGTTAGTGTGATTGAACAAGTGCGAGACTGGAAAGTAAAGGCCACACTGACGTTTTAAGGTGGGGGGTTGGGGGAAGCGCGATCACAATGCTAAACGCATGTCTTTTATGAGCGGTAATGCATGCATAAGCAGCCGTTTGAAATTCACCGTCAGCAAACATCAGAGGAGAGGAAATTTGCTGCATGAACGGCTTGCAGCAGGCCAGAGGACTCAACCCCGACCAAGTTATTATCCCACTATCAGATCTCACATTAACTTTGACGACTCAACTACCCTCCGATCGCCGAAAGAAGGAAGCGGAGGAAGACGTTAAACACCTCACATGGACCTAAACTGGAAGGCATCCAGTAGGCCCGTGTGTCGCTCCAACAGGAACCTGCCACTTCTCTTTATTATATTTGAATACAATTCAAATAATGTAGTAAGATGTTCATCTCCAGTCTTTTGTGAGCATATCACTTCTACATATATTAATTAAGGTTCCCACGGGGAGACTGTGAAGTCGCCCGCCGGCAAAGAGTGAAAAGAGTGAGAGAAATGGAGGGGGGTGGGGATGAGAAAAGGGGGGGAAAAATCCAATTCCACCACAGAGGAGCGTAACAATGGGTGCGGTGGCCGACACCACACAAAAGCGGAATGAATTCACAACAGCCGAAGCGCAAAGGCATTCTTTTACTTCCTATTATGGAGCACCTCCGAGATGTTGTGATCTGATTCCCGACTGAGCCGCTGCTCTGTTCCGATCGTTCTGAATTCCGACGCCGCTCCATCCATTATCATTAAATAGGGGTGTGATTGCTTCACAATACAATCACTACTGCTGGCAGCGTCCTCACAATGAGGGAAATAAATAAAGTATTAAAAGGCGCTGTGGCCAAAAAAATAGACAACAATGAGCGAATCTGCTCACATAATGATTACGGCATTGATAAAAAAAACACGTGTGTGGTATTATTTATGAGCTTAATTGCCCTCCGCCATCTCACGCCTAACAACAGCCATCAGAGAGAATGCTAAGGCTGATTGGGGGGAGCAATTGTGAGGAGAAAGAGTGAAGGCAGAAAGAGCAATTATTATTATTATTATTATTTATTATTATTATTTATTATTATTATTATTCATTATTCTATGCTTTTTTGGTGCTGTTTTCACAGGTAACAGTGTTTGTGCTAAGAAGTAATGCAGAAATAACGCTTGTGCTTTTGGGACTGATCACAGATTTCATATAATGTTTGTATTTTCCCCACAGGAAATAAATTACCTAATGCTGGGTTCAAATCTGTCTGCCAAAAATGATGTCACAAGGGGCATTTCTTCAACTGACCATCAGACATTATATAAAAACTCTCTTAGATACTAGAACACACACACACACATAGCAATACACAGTACCATAGCAATGGCCTAGCAACAACTTAGCAACTACCTGGGTTACACAAGCAATGGCCTAACAACACCTTAGCAACCACCTGGGATATCATAGTAATGGCCTAGCAACAACTTAGCATCCATCTAAGACACCATAGCAATAGCCTAGCTGCATTTTAGCAACCTTCTAGGATACCATTAGCAACCACCTGGGACGCCTTAGCAATGGCCTAGCAACAACTTAGCAGCCATCTGGGCCTAGCAATACCTTGGCAACCACCTAGGATACCACAGTAATGGCCTAGCAAGACCTTTGTAATAACCTGGAACATGTCATCAAATCTAACCACCTGGGATACCATAGCAATGACCATGCAACACCTTAGCAATAACCTGGAATACCATACCAGTGGCCTAAAAACACCTTAGAAATCACCTAGGATACCACAGTAATGGCCTAGCAAAACCTTAGCAAGAACCTGGAACATGTTACCACCCGGGATACCATGGCAATGACTTAGCAACATCTTAGCAACCACCTAGGATACCACAGTAATGGCCTAGCAGCACCATGGAACATGTTAGGAAACTTGGAACATGTTAGCAAATGTATCCACCTGTATCCAGTGATGCCTGAATGACCACCTTGAACACCTTAGCAGCAATTTTGCAACCACCTTGGCCTAGCAACTCCTTAGCAACCACCTATGATACCACAGTAATGGTCATGCGATATCTTAGCAAGTACCTGAAATTCTCTTCCTTCTTTATTGGTGTGTATTGGCCTTAAACCTGATAGAAACCCACTGCCTTAGCCTCGCTGGGAACCAGCTAGCATGATTCATTTGCATAACGCCAACTAAGACCTATTATACTTCATCTGCTATTAGCCCTGCGGGATAAAGTGCTCCTCTGCGTCTGTAACCGCTAGCGTCATGATGACTGTGCTATCACTAAGTCCTAAGAGACTGCCAGGACAGAGTCACTGGTATGCCTCTCCGTCCGCAGCTTGTGTCGAGGAACGATCTGGCTAAGGCTTCCGCATACCGGATCGAGAGGGGACCTCATCAGCACGAGGAGATAAGTGTGAATAAAGGCAGTGCACTCTGGGTAATGCCTCTGATTAATTGCATTGAGCAGACATTAGGCAGACTTATTATCTCCCGCCCGCTCGGCTCACGTCCCTCCCCACCGCCGTAATTATTGTTGTGTCGCTCCTGGCGATGTTTTCCAGAAACATATTTCAGCGACACGCGTCTGTCACAGGAACATCTTCATAAGCCTCCAGACTGTGATCCCCCTCAGCTGTTTGACAGAGACAGGCAGATGGAGGTATATAAAGGAGTATGTGTGTTTTTTTTTCCTCCCTCTGGTTCAGATTGACGGTAATTCCTGTGTGTGAAAAGACTGAAAGACAAAAGCAGTGGGTGTGAGATGAGTCAGAATGTGTGCTGCGCTCAGGCCTACCGGTACCAAGCCTTCACATTCATAGCACCAGACATAAGACCTCCCCTCCAACTGGCACCACCAAGTTTTTCAGACCTGGATCCTGCCTAAATCTAGACTTTCTAAGGAATGGTGATTCCTTATTGATTCACCATTCAGTCCAAGACTAGGCTTAATCCTTGTCCATGAAACCCGTCCTCGGACACAGAAAGGACAGTTGTGACATCCAGTTTCAAGATCACTTAAAGAGGAAACAGCGGTAGACTGACGTGCAGTGGAAATGTAATTTATGATAGAGTAAATAGGTTGTAACCAATGTTAGCCTTTGGGAAGTGGAAATTGTACAAGCAGACCGGACTAATAATAGACCCTACCAAAGCAAAGCACCTGAAATGTCAAGAAAGAATATGCAAACGAAGTTTAACAGAGAGCTTACAATTCGCATACAAATTGATTTAGTAGCGCTGTGAGAGTTTAGTGGTGCTAATGTAGCCATCTGTACCTGGTACAGTTCTTGGCCTGGTACAAGTTTCTGCTGAGAAATTCAAATAGCACAAGGTCCCTGGGCAAATGCACATGGCCGTAGTAACGTAACAGCCGCAAACTGTTCCTTCCTAATAAAATCTAATATGGACTTGATACACTCGTGTGAATATTACTACAGCATGCGCAGGGTTGAAGCCTGCCCGGGACTGAGCTGTTATTCCCGCTCCCTGTAGAATTCTTCCTGCTCCCACCAAAAATCAACAATCTGTCCCACACCTGGCCGCAATGTAGACATTTTGGCCCACTCGTGCCCGCAGACCTGTACAACGTTATATATCATCCAGGGTTTGATACACTCTATTCACAAATAAATAATTTTCTCTTATTGTTTCTGAAATAATCATGGCTGCCATATGTCAGACTGGCCTGAACTGTGGTGTACCGGCCTTTCTTTAGAGCACCACAGACTTTCTAAAGGCTCCACCATTTCTGTAGCCCAGTAATGCAGTTCATGTGTTGTTCACGTGATTGCTTGCGTTGCAACTATGTAGACGTTGGAGTTTATTGCTTTCTTATTGACTATGCGGTTGGTTCATGAGAACCAGGTTAAATGTTTCAAGAAAGGATCCACACTGTAGTCCAGAAGAGGTTCAAATGCTCAAGAAACAACTGAAAATAAGACTGAATGGGGGGTAAAAAGTGCAAAACAGAGAACAAGCAGTCTGAGGTTCATTTTAGAGATGTAATTACACTTTGCAGCTAATGTTTCAACTTTCATAGACTGTGGACTTAATGTGTGCAATATTTATAGGCTCAGTAGCACTAAAATCATATTATATACAGCTAGCGAACTGTTACGACAACTGTCCTTAATGCAAAGTCAACATCGCCAAAGACTGCAATGGTGTCGTGCCAGACTGTCATGGAGTGACTCAGAATGGCAGCGGGTCATCTTCGGTGACGGTGGAGGCACCGTGGTCAGCACCAAGATGAAAGGATTGTTGTCATGTGTCACACGTCCAGAAGGCCTGGTGTCACTCCACACCCACCCCTACCGCACAATCTGCAGGAACTATGTGAGAATATTCAAGCTGCACGGGATGGATTATCACAGGACACCATTAGGAACCTCTACAACTCCATGCTGAGACGTCTGGCATGTTGCGTTAGCAATGATGGTGGCCAGAAAGCATACTGAGAGACACTACTTCTGTATGTGTAGCTCAATAAATATTGATCATATTAGTCTAAATTTATCATCATTTATTGTTCCTGGTAACCTTGTGTGGTTACACTTACTGTGGTCTGGTTACCTCAATGGTGGGTATAGCCATGACTATGAGCAGAATCACCACTCAAGTAACACTATTTGCATACTAAATGGTCACACTGTTTATGATTTATATTCCTATAAATGATCATTTTCAAAATTCATTACTAACTAATTAACAATGAATTGAAACTGACCATTTACTTGCACGACTGACAGGAATATTTCTGATTTAGTGTGTCAAATTTAGATTTGTATATTCTATAGTGGCCACACTAACCCATATGACCACACTCTTCTTGATGTTCCTGGAAATCATTTTTTAAAGGAAATGTGTTCTAAAAAAACAGAATAAACACATCGATTCTGTCTGCATTGAAACGGTTCCATCTGGAAGGCTTTTTCACCTACTATACTTTCAAACACAAAGTCACAGCCAGAAGCAGACAGAGCTGATAATAAACCTGGAAGCAGTCAGACACGAGCCCGGGCTAGCTTTGCTATCTTGTTGCGTCACCCCGAGCAATGTGAGCAGCAACCAGGAGGTAGCAGAGCTTCTGCTTCCAAAGATCCCAATATCGCACATAGCACGGTTCATCATTACAGCAGAAAGCCTGTGACCCAGGATCAATCCGCTTTCTCCCTGGAGCTTCTCTCTGCCTGACGGCTAACAGCATTGTCCAGATAACCAGAGTGAGCTGAAGATCTAGCAAAGAGGAGCCTGAACCATGCCTCAGCCATATTCTAGACACTTGCTTTCCATAAGGAAGTTACATGTAATAGGTAAGTACATATATGTAATAATCAGGTTTCCCATGTGTAATATAAACAGTCATATCAGGATATTATAACCACCTCCCTGTATCTACCCTCACTGTCCAGTTTAACAGCTCCGCTTACCATAGGTACATAGTTTCATAGTTCTACAAGATAGATAGATAGACAGATAGACAGATAGATAGATAGATAGATAGATAGATAGATAGATAGATAGATAGTGATACAATACAAAAAGGGTTGTACGGTATGAACATAATTATGTACCGGCTCAGCAAAAATTATCTATTAACTATAAACTATGAACTACAAGTAAAATCTTCTGCTATAGATAAATATATCTTCACAATTACAGACTGCTTTGTTACCCTGTTCTTCTATGGTCAGGAGCCCCACAGGACCACCACCGAGCAGGTATTTTGTGGGTGGTGGATCATTCTCAGCACTACAGAGACACTGACGTGGTGATGGTGTGTTAGTGTGTGTTGTGCTGGTGTGAGTGGATCAGATACAGCAGTGCTGCTGGACACCTCAGTGTCACTGCTGGACTGAGAATGGTCCACCAACCCAAACGATCCAGCCAACAGCGTCCTGTGGGCAGCATCATGTGACCACGGATGAAGGACTAGAGGATGACCAACACAAACAAAATGAGCTATTGTCTCTGACTGTACATCTACAAGGTGGACCAGCGAGGTAGGAGTGTCTAATAGAGTGGACAGTGAGTGGACACAGTGTTTAAACATACCAGCTTGTCTGATCCACTCACACCAGCACAACACACACTAACACACCACCACCACGTCAGTGTCACTGCGGTGCTGAGAATGACCCACCACCCACATTATACCTGCTCTGTGGTGGTCCTGTGAGCGTCCTGTCCTGACCATTGAAGAGAGTCCATTAGAAAACCACTTGTTAGTGAGAAAGCATAAAGACTGGAGCAATAAAACCAGGTCATGTGGTCTGACGAGGGTGATGATCAGACGGAGGCTCCGCAAGGTTATATGGCAATAAAATGAAGTCGGCTGACCATCTGAATGTACTGAGTGATCAGGTTATCCCACTACTGGATTTTCTTTCTCTGATGCCAAGGCAATATTCCAAGTCCCCTTCCTCTTGAGTGGTGCTCAGTTATGACCACAGTGAGGTTTTGAGTGGCCATAACACAACAGCATTAAATTAACAGAGTCCAGTAACAGAGTCCAGTAAGTCTACAGCACTGAACTAAACCTTCCCTTGTTTCATTTCAGATTTACTGCCAAGACAAGCTGTAAATATCATCGCTGTCATGTTAAAACCTCATAGCGGGCAGCCTTTATTATTACAACAGCTACTTTCTACACTGTCTGAACTTTGAATGACGGGTGGGCCAGACGATATAACACTATATGGAATGAAATTGTGCTACGTTAATGCAGAATTATGTTGTGTTATGAATTATGGATTTCCCCTATAAAGTTAGTATTGCGGAAACACAGGTTATTGGTTTGACAGTGATGATCTGTGCAATACATGCCAATACATGTGATGTCTTGGCAATAGAAATTCCTAAAAATGTCAGACCCAGAGAGCACACTGTGAGGGTGTCACTATGGCACTGCCATCAATCTATCAAAAGTTGTGAGTGTGGGGTGGTGGAGGAGGGTGCATGACTGGAGTCTGGCTTGGTCCAACTGGGGCCTGGAAGCTTTCTGGTGTGTGTGTGTGTGTGTGCGTGTGTGTGTCCAGGGTAGGCATATTTGACACAAGACAGTGATGGGGGTTTGGAAGCGTGTGTTGAAGGTCAGCAGGTGCCCGCAGGAGGGGCAACCAAGCAGCTCTGGAAATCAACAACAGGAAGAGCTGTAGGGCGGGCATGAGCGATGTGCGTGTGTTTGTTTGTTTGTTTTTGTACATTGTCAGGACAAAAAATGTCCCGAGTTTGACGGAAAACCAGAGCAGTGGGTAAAAAAGTTCATTCGTTTAATTTTGTTACTAAAGTAGAGCTAGGTTTCCGAACCTTCATGTTGTGTACAGATACATATTTAGTGCTTATGATTTAAGATCATTTGTATCAGGAATAGGGAAAATCTAAAGAAGAAAGAGGCTTTTAAAACTGAGGTTCCATCAAGAGAACATATGGACTTGGAGAACAACTAGCTCCACTCTTGCTTCAGATCTGAGACCATCCCCAGGTGTTTCTGTCCATCCTTCCACTTTGAGAAGACACCTCAACGCCACGGGTCTGAAAGGATGTGTAGCTGTTCAAGAAGCTCCTCACTCCTCAGAAAAGAAGATCACTGTATCAGCATCAACGAATGTGTCTGAGATTATTTGGATGGTGAGAATCAGAAACTGCTGAACCAACCAAGACTGAACTTCAGAGGTGTGGAAAATATTCCCATAGATTTCTTTGAAGATGCTAGATGCTTTATAACTTGGACCACTTCAAAAGACCGGTCTCTGACTTTTACCCAGTACTACATATATTTAAAGATGTGGGACATACTCTATAGTGACAGACTTGTATCTGTAATACATATGTGACATTATTAGTACATAAAGATAGTTAGATATGGGACATATGCCATTTCCTGACATCATGTGAAAACAAACGTGTGTCTGTGTATTTGTGGATGCAGGTGGAGTGGGCATATGCTAGGTGGTGGTAATACACTATGACAACATGAAGGTAAAGGTCTGTTTACCAAAGGCCTGCCGAGGACATGCTGGACTGGCCAGAAGCACTCAGTGAACAAAACATCAGCTGCAACATATCCCTGGAAAACTGGGAAAAACTATGTATATGTTTTATATATATATATATATAACACACACACACACATATATATATATATATATATATGTGTGTGTGTGTGT
>CM067479.1:2469682-2523533 GCA_034552555.1 Semaprochilodus insignis
GAGGTGTGCAAAAATATTCCCTGAGATTTCTTTGAAGATGCTTCATAACTTGGAAAACTTTGGAAGACTGGTCTCTGACTTTTACACAGTACTACATATATAAACTACATATATATTAAAGATGTGGGACATATGCCATAGAGACAGACTTGGATATCTGTAAAACATATGGGACATTTTACTTTATTGTTGGATATACTACACTCGCCTCTTAGCGAGAATGTGCACACATACAGAATGCAATTGCTTGCTCTTGATTAGTTTCTCAGTGTAACACTAAGCACTGATGGCTGGAGGGAAGGCTATGAGGACTGGAAGTATTTCTGCATTAGTGCTGTAGCCTTGGAAACTAAGACCTGGTTTACAGTTGGTGCTAAGATCTGTCTCTGTAATCAGACCACAAGTGACCAGCAATATGTAAAGCCTTGGCATTTTCCAGGTGTTTCAAAGGCCGGTCTCCAGGAACCACTTATGATCAGATTTCATGAGTACAGCAAGGGTATCACATGTACCATGTCGGCCCACTACTACTGCATTTGCTGTCAGACAAAGCTGTCCCACATGTCCTTGTTTGTGTGCAAGTAGAACTTGTTACAAACCACATGGATCGTTAACCTAACAGATAAACAATCAGGAGACTTAGAAAGAAGCTACGCAGCTGCTTTTGACTCGGCCGTGAAGATTAGGCAGTTTATTGGGCAGCTATTCATTGCTGCTAAAGAGAGAGCAAATGTTAAGTGGTTGTTTGCATCCGTGACCATCTCCAAAGAAGGTTTAAGGTGGTTCTAGTGTGTCTTGGACATGGGTCACAATGCATCTTTGAGACACACTGGATCCTGTTCATACCTATACATAGTGCTGTCTATCTATGATCCGATCCACTATGATGAATGTTAATGCTAGCTGCGAACTGGGCTTAAGCAACAAATCTAACGTGATGGAGGAGCAGAGACTTTTCTCACACTAAACACATAATTTCAGAAAAATAGAATGATCCAATAAATGAACTGAAACAGTCTCTGAAATAGCTGCACTGAACTGGGTGAAGGAATAAAGCTGCTATCTACTGTAATTCAAAAACAGCTATTTTTTTGCCACAGTAGATACTAAAATGGCCATGCGTAGTTTATCTAAAGAGGTGGTGGGGTGGCTAGCACCTTCCCAGAAATCTGATCACCGGACCACCCCAGATTCCACCCCACCTCACTGTGTGGTAGGTCTTTATGCTTGTAAGAGAAGAGTTGTTTTGCTATCATTGCATATTCACAACCGCACAATCCCCAACGCCCCCTACAAACTCACATTGCACATTCTCATTGCAAGCACACGCCTGTCCAGCTTTGCCTTTAAGAGGAGAGTGAATTTGCTATCAGCCCTCTGTGGATCAACTCACAATCATAAATCATAAAGATCATACATTTATGGCCCAGCATTCCCAAAGTCCAAAAGACCATCGTTGTCCTTGTTGTCCTCCTAGTTAGTCAGCACAGTTCTAGATAATGTGTGCGTCTGTTAGCTGACAGAATAGGTAGTTAGCATCCTCCTTCAAGCATGCTGAGCTGTCCAATGATGCTGCATTCGTGGCATGGCTTCCCATGTCTTGGAGGTAGCATATGCTAGTCTCCTGCTCCCAGCTTGACAGCATAGTGAGGTAGACGGAGGCTTAGTTAGCAGGTAGACGTGGTCATGACTGAACTGGGGAGAAAACAAATAAATAAAGCTAGACCCAAGCCTTTTCAGCATCTGCACTGAAAGGTTAATAAACATTTGTTTACACGAGCCGGTTAGCCGCCTTGGCTAATTTTCAACCTGGGTTCTAGGAACAAATGATACATTGTTAGAGGTTAGAATCCCTGTTCTTTTCAGAGCAGACGTGGTATTAGCAATTCAACGAAATGCTGTGCTCTAAATTGTAAATGCATGAATATAAATAAGAAATCAAGCGTTTATTATAAGCACTACACCTGGCCGCCATCAACACTTTCACAAACAACCACGAATATCACAGGCTCTTTATTTTGTTATGATTACCCTCTGTAATCTGATGGAGTTCAGGGGAAAAAAAAGCCCTCCGCGGCTTTGATTTGAAGAATAGGCGGCATCCAACTGTGCGGAGGCATGTAAGGCTCATTTGAGACACGGCGGTAAGAGTCGCAATCAAAGCGGGAATGGAGCAGACTTTGGGGCCGAGATGTGAGGTTAATTTAGCCAGAGCCACTTGAAAGTCAGCAGGCTCCTTCTTAATTAATCTAGTATGACTTCTAGCCTCAGCAAGCTCTCACCCCGTGAGCCCTGCGGTTCCACACCCTGCGCACTCGTAGCCAGGCGAAGGGGAGAAGGGGCACTTCAGGCGGCCGTGAATCATCACTACAGGACTGCTCACACCAGCTACATTACTAGCACACATACTACAATGCTCAGTCTGAACAGAAAGAAAGCTCATAGCAAATGTGTAATACCTCCACAAGCATGAATAACAGCTGTGATTCCATTTGGCATGGACTGGACAAGTTCCTGGATGTAGGCCACATCAATGTTCAGAGACTCTTGCATCAAAGAACTGTCCAGTTGGGCCAGATACGGTGGATTGGCACTATTCCGAGGAGAATTTCCTATAGACTGGAATTTTAGCCACTGCTAGTAGACCTGTGTGACCGTACGTTTCCATACACCTGCAGATTCAGCTACTTCCTTCACACTATGGTCTTTGGCACGCCCAAACGCAGTCACTCCTTTTAGCCAATCATCAACATCTGCTTTGGAGCCATTTTCCACACATGGAACGAGACATTCACTGCACTGTAGCACCTCTTATCAATCTATGGATCCCGTCACTCACAGCCCACAGGTACTTATAGCCCCATAGTGCAGCGCCATCTGCGGCAGCCTGAAGTGACTACCACCTTAAACACACAAGGTGACTCATTTTTTGTCCAGTGAGTTTGTGTAGCTTGTTTTCAACACATATTAGCATTGTTTCTTTGGAGGTTTGCAAAAGGTCTATATCATGGAACCACACTGTGCTGGCTTCATTTGCGTCCCAAGCCCATGCAGTCCATATTTGTGAATCTGCCAACAAAAAGCTCTGTCCATTGCCCATCTGCAGTTTACCATGACTGGTCATTTGCTACAACAGAATGAAGATTCACTGCGATAGGCTGGCGGTCTGTCCAGGGTATTTCCTGCCTTCCAGCCAATGACCATTGGGATACACTCCAGTGCCTTCCATGACCCAGAAGGATAAGCAGCTTAGAAGATGAATGAATGAACAAATGAATGAATGAATCAATCAATTAATGTAGATTCACAAAAAACAAATGATCTCATTTAATAGTGATGGTTATTACTGTACCTGTATTATGGTAAAATACTGTAGTTAAACCAGTGGAGCTTCTGAATTACAGTAAAATACTGTATTTCCAAGGAATTGATTGTAATTTCACAGATTTTTATCATCGAGAAACCATTCTTTTACTGTTAATTACTTGATTTAGTTGATCACTCTTGTTGCTGGAGTCTTCTTTTATCATTTTTAACCAATTTACATATAATTGTACTTGTAAATTTCAAACTCAAACTGCAAGTCAAAAGTCAAGGCGTCCCCAAACGTTTGACAAACGATGTACGCACATATTCAGTGTATGTAACAAGGCAGAGCATATCTTTCAGGACTGCAAAAAAGATCCACAACACACACACACACACTCTAGCTCATCAGACAGAACACCAATGTGTGCCAGACAGGTGCGCCTTTATCGCAAACCTTGAACTGCGACACCTTTGTTCGTCTGTCGCGTCAGTGTGGAGACAGCATCTGATTTAATTCAAACGCGCACACAGGTACACAAAGAGAGCGCCTGTCTCTCTGGGCCGGCCGCTTCAGGGAGGAGGCTGCAGGGCAACAGCAGCGCAGCAGAGAGTGTCAATGTCAAAGCTTCGTTCTGCCTGTAACGGCCGCGATCACATGCTGCAACGGTGACCCGGGACAGAACCCACCACAGAGCTTGGGGGGAGGGGGGTGCTAGGGTGTTGTGGGGTTGGCTTCTCAAAGAGAAGCTCTGCTCACGAGGCATCTGCCAAGCCAGCCTGACTAAAAGCCATTAAGTAGGACACACAACAGCCCTGGAAACAGAAGGAGAGACAGCAGGCCCTGACCGATATATTGTTTGGCTGATAAAACTGGCCAGTATTCATTTTTAGAAGCGCTGCCAACACTTGCACAACAAATGTGGGTCTTGTTATTTTCTAGTGTCTTATTTCCTTAACGTTTCCGTATCCAGGTAAAGGTGAAGACCACTGACTCCTAGTGATGGCGATATGAGCCAGGGGTTGTGAGGTCTACAGCAACATTATTTGTAGCATTACACCATTTCCAAGCTCTTTATCACATAGGCTGATTATGTAAATGAGCCTTGATATTTGTAAATGAGGTCTGTTCTAATAGGTTGTTAACATATGATGTCATATCACATGCACATCGTTGTGTCTTGAACTGCAGATGGAGGCCAAGAAGTGATTTCCCACATAGGGAGCTCTATCACATGCTTACAGAATGCCTATGGTTTTTGGTTTTGGCTTTCACGTTGACGGTTGCTCAAATCGATTTAACCAAGAAACCATGAGATGCTTTTATTGAGTACCAAAAGATGTTGCTTATGAGGGGAATATGCAAGGAACGGGCCGGAAAACACCAAAATGGCCTTCAAGCCTTCATCTGCACTCGGGACGGGGCTGCATTTGGCTTCCTATTTGCCAGTGTTTGAATTTTGCTGTTCCACCTTAAATGGTGCAGCAGTTACATTCTGGCACCTTATAGCTAATTTAAGGTGGAATGGGAAAACTGGTAAACAAGAAGCTGACTTTAGCTTCATCTGTGGTCGGGAAGAGCAAAGAACTGCATTCTCTATAGTTTATCTGTGGGTCTGCTACTAACAACACCACTAACACTTAAATCAGGGTTAACAGGGTTAACGACAGGCCAGTGTAAACAACCTGCCATGCAATTGCAACAAGCTGCATTGACTTCTCAATTGTCTCGCTTCACAATGATCCACGTCTTTAGTGGCGTTTAACCGGACCTTCGAGAGAGATTACTCTAGGCCACAGCACTGAATGTAGGCTGCAAGGTTAATTCATGGGGGCAACAAAAGAAAAACAAATTGCAGCCATTGTGCAGCACCTTGCGACAAAGGTAGACCAACCGCTAACAACGAAAGTTTGTTTTCTTGAGTAGAAGCCTAGAGGAGAAGGTAGTTGCTGTCTCTACTGTCTTGATAGCAGGCAAGTTAAAAAATCACTCACGTCCAGCATATGATTTTCTGTGTGTACATTTCTGCGGTAATATCGTCTTCATTTACACAATATGGCCTTTACTCTATCACGTCCATTCTGCTGGTCACTTTCTGCCCTCCATCTACATTTTGCACGCCATCGAAATCACATGCATGTGATCTGAGTTTATTGAGCACTCAGATTCCAGAATGTTGTCTGAATCAAATGACTTAGGCATAGACCTTTATACTGTTCAGCCCCTTGTTGAGTTAATGTTCCTGGGGTCTCAAATCATGCAGTAAATGCCTCAGTGTTATTGTGTTCCGGCAAGGAAAACTCTCCCCTTGTGGCGTATAGTCGTAAAGGCTATTTGCACTGTTGTAAATGAAGCTTTTGGGATCGACACTGCTTCCTAATGTATATCAAGTGATAACAAGGACTTATGGAACTAACAGAAAATAAGACAATAATACAAGCAAATATACAACAGCTGCAAACTGCCTATAGGCTGTCCTGTATTTTGGGCATATTTAAAAAGCAGTTAAGGCTGAGTTCACTCCATATAACCTCAGCATGCATGGGCAGAGCCAAACTGCTGTAGACCTAATAGGCTGTTTCTACAGTTTTGCTGTATCCATATATGGACTGTATGAACGAGGGAGTGAAACAATGTTTTACAGCACACATCAAACTCTCCTATTGATGAGAAATCGCTTTTTTTATTGACCATGTACAATTACATCAGGCCCTATTATAAGTTATTGCATCATGCCAAAATTCTTACATAAGACGGACCCCTAAAAGAGAGAACAGTAACCTACTGCCAGCACTGGCCTATGGCGCTTTAGCCCAGGCCTAGGTAGGTATATACATCACAATAAGCATAGCTATCCACCGATCTGATAAAGCAAGCAAGCTCCTCAAAATAACAAATTGCTTTTTTCATGTCGAGCTACGTTGACGCTGTTATTCAAATGGAGTGCCATGGGGTGCTTTAATCAGGTATCAGCGCTGTAATTCATATCATATTCAAGTCAACACGGCTACAGGAGATTATGTTCACTGAGTGCATCAGTGAAATGAAGATAAATCTCTCCCTTCACTATTGTGCGTCCGCATGTTCGAGTGAGGAGCCTCGTGAGGCACGGCTCGTCCGACACCACGCTGGCTTCAAAAAGAAAGGAAAAAAAAAAAAGAAAACACAGAATAGCACAAATGACGGTAATTTAGCTTTTTAGCTCGCTCCTGACCTAGAAACGTAACTCATTATCGGACGGCAAACGAATAAATCAGAACCCCGGGAAAAAAAATGACTCCTTGAAGCCATCAAAAGCAGTGACACGAGCACTAAATCTTAGGCCGCACTCAGGTGTGACTGCATGTGCGAATCAGGTGCTAAAATTGGAATTAGCAGCGTGCTGGCTAACAACACATACATCACGCTAATGCAGTTCTGTCATCCCCGGCATCCTCTTAATCAGAGCACATCTGTGTTCAGATGGCTGGCCCACCCGCTGATAAGGTAAACACGGAAGCCTGTGCTTGCTGCAGTTTGCATTGCACCAGCATCACTCTTCCTTTCAAACGACTGGGGCTAGACTTCCACCAAGCTGAGCTAGCTAGGCTATGCGCCATTAGCAAAGCTCTCCCCCCCACCACCCTGTATTGTTTTCAGGCTAGGGGCGCTTTAGGGATCTCTCAGACAGCGGGTCACCTTTCGGATGAGGAAACCGACTCGGCGGTTCAGTTTTTGAATAATGAAATGATGTTTGAACACAGTGCTTGCAAGCTCGCGTCTGAATTGTGCGCGAAGGCTTTGGCACACAACGGAGGCATAAGGGAAACGGAACCAGCCAGTTCTCGACAAATTAATGCGTCTAGTTTGCATGGGCTGTGACCTCTGCGTGCGAGTTTGATCACACAACATTGTGAATTCATGAATTATTTCCCCGGGGCGACATTAAAACAGACTTCACAGTCATTCTTAGTTCTGGGTCACATTATACGTGGACCATGCAGCGTTGCAAATTAGCATTTCGTGTCCACATTACATTTTCAGCAAATGTCCTGCCTTTGTTTTGACAGGATCAGCGTATGTGGACTTCTAGTGCAAATTCCAAAGACATGCGAGGCAGGAAATAAAGAGTTGGCCTGTTAGGAGCTAATGTTAGCGGTTTGGTGTTCTGTTTGTACAGCAGAGGCCACCTCATCGCTCTCTGGGCATCAAAGACTGAGGATCGCATCCAGTTTTCCAGTCTCTCTCAATTCCTGGTCCCTGTTCAGGCCCATCAACCCTTCACATGTGATGGTTTCGTTCTGCTACACTGAGATTGCAACTGAGGTCCAACTACAAGCTACTTAGCATCCACGTGAAGGCTAGAACTTTGAGAGGCCATTTCAATGACTGCAGCCATGTTAGAACTCCAGCTGATAACCTTTGTATCTTTCCATCTCTATCCATATCACATTATTTTGATCGTTCTCACAGAAAGCTGCAATCCTTTGTTGGATTTTTTTTGTTTAGACTGCACGACCTAACAGCTTTCTCTCTTTGCTTTTACTCCAGAAACTCAAAAGCTTATTCATGACAGTACGATCCATGTCCGTGTACAGCTGGAGGATTTATATGTGGACTCTGTAACAACAAAGATGCCAGGGCTCCTCAGTTAAGGAACAATAAACATCGGCCCTAATTCCAGGAGAATTCCAGTTTAGCCCCGGTGATGCCACAGTAGGGTGGCCACTTTCATAACCCCAAAAAGGAGGACAGAATTAAAATCATAACCTAACCTATGTAACACATAAATGACTACTTTGCTCTCCTAATTGCGTGGAATGGATGACATTCGTGAGTCAGACGGAAACTTAGTAATTGACTAGCATTTTGAGGGCTGACCTGCGGTTAGCCGCTAGGCAAGTCACAATGTCACATGACATTGTTAAACCAATAAAATGCAAGGAATGTGTTTTGACATGGACATAAGCCAGTGGCACACATAATATTGTCCGCGACTGAATATGTTAAATAGTTCATCCCAAAAAGAGGACTAATAGGCGTCCGTCCAGGTATTGGACTCTTTGGGTGAACAGGGTGGTCCTCCTTCACCCCCCAGCACTTAGCACAATATGCTAGTCAATGTGACTGACTTAACCGTATGGCCAATTAGCACTCTCCTCCAAGCATGTTGAGCTGTTCAATGACGTTGCATAGCGGCAGTTCGGAAAAACGTGGTGGTGCTTCATGTTTCTCAGAGGACGCATGTGCTAGCTATCACCCTACCAGGCTAGCAGATATGAACTGACCCAAGGGGTTCTTTGGAGGGATGCCACCTTTGGTTCTTAATGAACCTTTTAGTGCATGGTTATCCCAATTTAATCTCTAGGGACGTTCAACGAAATACCTCTTAAACTGTGCTGCAGAGATTTCCCGGCTGGTCTTCCAGGCTTCAAACTATCACCCAGTCCCAAGTCAGAATGCTGTCGAGGGTAAACAGATGTACCTGCTCTTTTATAAATGATATTTTTACTGAGCCGAGTGGCTGATTTGACTGGGTAATGGATGACTGTAACTGTCTTCCTGCTGCTTTTGCTCTTGTATTCACATGCTGTACGGGTGCATGGTCAGCGCTGTGAGAGCTGTAGCAATCATGATGCTAGTCATTCACACCATGCAGAAGTAGCATGTGTGAATGATTGTTTTCAATTTTTTATGAACAGCATTATTAACAGGCTGATATTTATATAAAATAGGCGATAGCTCATGATTCACTGGACGAAACCAAGCAATTCTATGTAAAATCAGACCTTCAGGACCTCCATGGAGCTGAAATGGATTGACCCATGTTTCATAACCGTATTTTGTGATGGTTCAGCTGTGAGACTGGCAGTCGAACGATGCTCCTCAGATCGAGGTTCTTCAGGGTCATCTCATACATGTCATATAGACATATTGTCATATAGTCCATAGACAATAACTGAATCATTTTACCTTTTTCTGGTTAGAAAAGAATCAAAATCCTCTCAACTGAAAACACACTTGTAATAGAAGCCAATGGGCAGAACTTTCTGTTCTGTAGCAGGGATTTGTTTTGGCACCTTTAGTACTGTATGTCTTATGCTAGAAAAACTGCAAATTCTTCTCCAATTAACATCACTCGGCCAAGGTTCAACCAAATCGAACTTTGGACCTGCTTTGCCTCTGACCATACCAAAGTGCAGCCAATGAGACAGACTGGACCAAATGCAGAAGAAGCGACCCAGGCTGTAAGAAGATGAATGAGAAACCGATCCTCACTGTTCAGTACCCCGAGATGACAGTGCACCACGACACTGGTAGAAAAAATACAGCATGACTACAGTGAGACAGGCTACCAGGTGATCATCTGAATGCTCCCTAAGAGCTGTTCACAGTGGCTGTGATAAGAACCAGATGTCTGAAAAGTGTAGTGCCTCACAAAGTTACCCAGAAATAATCAACCAACAGGAATGAAACTTGGTGCGTAGGTTTGACATTGGGAGACATGCGAATGATTCGAGTTTCACGCTCGGCTGCACATGTGACGTAAGCAAGGACGGGCTTTATCGTTGTACCTGACTGACCCAACAGCCACCATTGCAGACATTCAGTGAGCAGTGATGCCCTCCATGAGACATCCTGTTAGTGCCATCACCATTGGCAGACGGTTGAACGGCGCAGGACAACATGCAAGCAGACCGCTACGACGAATCCCCTTTACACCACGTCAACGTCGCCAAAGACTGCAATGGAGTCATGCCAGACTGTCATGGAGTGACTCAGAATGGCAGTGGGTCATCTTCAGTAACGAGTCCTGCTTTTGCTTTGGTGGAGACGACCAACGACGACCAACGTGTATGGAGGCACTGTGGTCATTAACAAGATGAACAATTTGTTGTCACGCGTCACACATCCTGAAGCCCTGGTGTCACTCCACCTCCACCCCTACCACACCATCTGCAGGAACTGTGTGAGAATATTCAAGTTGCATGGGATGGATTATCACAGGACACCATTAGGAACCTCTACAACTCCATGCTGAGACGTCTGGCATGCTGTGTTAGCAAACATGGCGGCCCAGCGACATACTGAGAGACACTACTTATGTATTTATAGCTCAGTAAATATTCCCGATATCAGTCTAAATTTATCATCATTTATTGTTCCTGGTAATCTTTATCTTCCTTCTCAATAGCACTGCAATCCCACACTTCCTTCTCGGTGCAACTGTTCTCTTGACAATGAGTGCGCATTCAACAGAGAAGAGCAGTAATTTTGGAGCTATATCTGTGTTGCAGACATGGTGACCCCTGGTTTCTATCACCACCACTGTAAATAAATCACAATCTATAAGTTTCTCTACAATAAATACATTAACATAGTGACTTTGTTTACAATGACTGAATTGCTGGAATTCATTAAGAACCAAGAAAACTAATTTTAAATAGGGAATTGTGGAAGTTGCTAAATCCTCGAGTACATGGATTTGCATTCCAGGTGAGTCACCAGGGAAACCACATAAACTCACCAAACTCTGTGTTCTTGTTGATGTTACACAAGCACCGATTTGTTTTTGTTGCCCCTGCATGAGAAACAAACAAACAAAAAACGAAGGCACAAACAAACAAACAAACAACTACAACAAAAAAAAAAAAACCTTTGTAGTTTCAGACTGTGCCACTGTCATGTAGGCAGAGACTTACAAGCCTGGCAAATTGGGGACTTCTGAAGTCCATGAAAACAGAAGCACACAAAAATGGTTAAAACATACACACACACACGCACACACACTAGTATACCTGTGTGTGTGTGTAGTAAGAGAAACAGCACGAAAGTAAACTGTCACTTCTTGACAAAGCAAGGCAAGACAACGGCAGTTCAAAGGCGCGCGGTAGTAGAGGGATATTTCGCCCTGCTTTGATCGGCCTGTGTGTCAGCGCAAACACTTTGAGGTCGCAGCGCTGGTGAGCGGAGCTGACTGCCTGTAATGACTGCTTTATCCTCCTATGCCAGAGCAGCAGCTTCTCCAGGGCTACCTGCGTTATCCGTGCACGCTGATAAAATAGACAGGAACTGCTTCGCTGGCGTGAGGTACCACTGCAAAGTCAGCACTCACAAAGCGGGGCCAGCCAAGACATATTTACCCCCAAAATAAATAAATAAATAAATAAATAAATAGAAACGTAAGGAAGAAAGTAGTTTTATTGCGCTGTGTAGAGTCTGTCAGGGTGCCTCTTCATACGCACAGAGTCTGGCTTTCCTGTTTGGTCTCTTTTACTTGTGAACGTCTGACAAGGAAACAAAGTTGGAAAAAACAAAAACAAAAACAAAAAAACATGATGCTGCAGTTAATGTACCTGCCTAAAATAGCACTGTGCAAGGTGTGTTTGAAAACAGCAGAGAGAGGGTTCAAAAGCATCACCAGTCGCTCTTCAGATGAAATATGAAGAGCCTATGAAAACCAATAACACCAGCAACTACTGAAAACAATCACACGTGGATTCTTTTCTTTTTCCTCTGTAACTTGAGCATAATCATGCTGAGTAATATCACTTAACATGACAACCTCAGTTGATAGGCCTCTGTTCACATAGGGGGTAGGGTGGGATGATGGGGCGCTGTCCAGGGGAGTGGGGGTGGTGAAGTGGTTTAGGGCTATGTATTGGCCAGAACCTGGCGATATGATACGTATCACGAGACAGGGCTTATGATTCGATATACTGTGATACTATAATAGAATTCTTCAAATAGAACTTTAGGAAAACACACAACCATGTGCACAGGTTTGCTAATGCCAGCACGCTACTTGTTTACACTGGAGAGGAAGAATCTAATTCCTGAAGATAGATTACAACACTGTTACCTAGTGGTCAGTGGGTTTAAACGCAACACCAAATGAACCACTGTCTGCCACAAATCTTAGACTCTAATCTATTAATACAAAATCAATACTGTGTGCTTTGGAGACCTGATACTGTATCACAAAAGATAATATTGTGATATTTGATATTCTCAATATTTTCTAACACCCCTAAAAGTAGGAAGCACTGGTTTTTAGCTTAGTAGGACTTTTAAGCAACATGTAAGCAAAATCTTTGAGATGTAAACAGGGCTGTTCAGTGGTTTGGTACAAAATGCTCCATTCTAGAGAAGTGTTCACAGGGGTGGTAATGGGAACCAGACAGCCTGAAGAGTTTAATGCCTCTTAATGCTACATCACAGAAATGTATTGCTTGCCCCTGTACGAGTTTGCCTCCTGACACCTGAAACATTGTTAAACATGGGATATAAAAAGGCAATATCTCTTTAGAAACCATCACCACCACTATACCAAACTCTGACTCAATGAACCGTTTGGCATTAAATCACCCTGAATTACTTTGTTTACATCTAAACCACTGAATTATGCAGTAACTTTGGATAATCAACACAATTCTCCCTTAACCAAAGATGACTGCAATGTAATTGATCTGTGTGTTGCTTGTGTTGATGTAGCTGCCCCTAAAGCAGTCAAAACTCCCTCAAAGGTCCCTTTTGCCAAAGCTGCACGGACTTCGCCAATAAAACAAACCTGTGGAGTAAGTGTGCTCACCGAAGTTATATTATAAGTTCACCAAACAACAAATGTGTCACCTGTGACTAAAACATACCTACTAGTATGTAACACCTCTACGAGCACAAATACCAGCTGCAATTCGATTTGGCATGGACTGGACAGGTTTCTGGATGTAGGCCACGTCAATGTTCAGCCATACTTGCATCAAAGAATTGCTCAGTTGGTTCAGATTTGGTGGATGCCTTCCCTGGGACAATTCTGAGGAGAATTTCCTGTAGACTGGGATTTTAGCCACTGCTGGTAGACCCGTATGACCGTACGCTTCCATACACCTGCAGATTCAGCTACTTCCTTCACACTATGGTATTTGGCACAGCCAAATACTATCACTCCTTTTAGCCAATCATTAACATCTGCTTTGGAGCCATTTTCCACACATGGAATGAGACATTCACTGCACTGTACCACCTCTTCTCAATCTATGGATCCCGTCACTCACACCCTGCAGGTATTTATAGCCTCATCATCCTTGTGCACGAGTCTGAAGTTACTACCACCTTAAACACACAAGGTGACAAATTTGGTGGGTTGAGACCACCACTTTAGTAACCACCTGGAACCCCTACCTAACAGCTTAGCAACAACTTAACATCCCCCCTGTGATTCCATGGTAAAGACCTTGCAACATGTTGTAAAGTACCTTTTTTTAAACATTTTTTTAAACGTTTTGTGGGTACAGTTTGTCTGCTCCAAGCAATTAAATACCATTATAAAGACTTGATGGAACACAATCCATTTAAGGGTTAAAACAGGCAAAAGGGCAACATTTGCCATATTTCCGAACATCTGGACAAATGGCACAAAAAAATCCTCCAATGTATTTTCATGCATGCAATCTGTTCATGCATACATGCTAGCAAATGTTGTTTTTCCGTGAACTGAGCGTGTGAACATGCTGCGAATGAGGAAAGCAGGTCAAACAGAATCTAGCTCAAACAGCTGAATGACACAGACAGCACATGTCCCCATGGCTTATTTAAGATGTAAAGGCCCAAAAGTATCTCTCATCTGCGGCTTCAGTTTTGTTCCCTTTTGCGCAAACAAACAACAGACATCCTTGCAGCATCCATTTTTCAATAGACACTTCCACTTTATCAGGCGATGTAAATTGGCAGCATGGCAGCGCTCACAAACCATGTTTATCACTTGCCTCCACTGTAGCATGCTGTCTGCTACTTGTCATAGATCTACAGTGAATGCAGTATTCATTTCACTGGCTGCTGAAGTAGCGCTGGGCAATGTGACGATCTGTTGTTATTGTGATAAATTACATCATGATAGGCTTCTTTGAGTTCACTGTGGGTCTCGTCAGCACTACTAGAGGAAAGTCCTGGTGCCTCTAGAACCATGGGGCCACGGACCATTTAGTAGCCTAACTATTGAAATCCACTATTTTATTAATATCATTAACAGTAATTACACAAACAGTATAGCAGGGAAATCGGCCCAAACATCATAAGCAGCCACCTGGGAAACCAAAGCCATGGCCTCACAACAACTTATTGACCAACTGAGATTCAATAACAATGGGCTGGCAGCATTGTGGTAATCACTCGGGGCACCATAGCAATGACCTAACAACACCTTAACAAACACATGGGATTCCATAGCAGTGGGCTACCAACAACTTAGGAGACAACTAGGATACCACAGGCATGGCCTTGCAACAAGACCTTATCAACCACATGAGATTCCATAGTAATGGCTATACACCACCTTATCCACCACCCAAGATTCTATAATAGAGGCCTACCAACCCCTTACCAGCCACCTGAGTTTAGATAGCAGTGGCCTACCAACACCTCATCAACCACCTGAGATCCCATTGCAGAGGTCTACCAACACCTTATCAAACACCTGAGATTCCATAGCAGAGGCCTATCAACAGCTTAATAGCCACCTGAGATTCCATATCAGTGGCATAACAACATCTTGCCAACAACCTGAGATTCCATAGCAATGGCCTAGCAACACCCGAATAACCACCTGAGATTCCATAGCGGTGGTATAACAACATCTAAATACAGTGGCCTCCTGGAGAACTACTTTCCTGCAGAGTTTGGTTCAATCCTTACTTATATCTAATACATCTGATCCAGCCAATCAGGGACTTGGGAAGAGGTCGATAAGCTGGAGTAGGTGTCACAGGTGTTGTGGTTGGATCTAGGCTCAGCAGGAAGGTAGCTCTCCAGGGGAGTTTGTTTGGAGACCACCTCTTCAGCAACCACCTGGGACACCACAACAACAGCTTAGCAACAACTTAACATCCCTCCTGCAATTCCATGGTAAAGACGTCGCAACATCTTGTGAAACACCTTTAACCTGTCTCTTCTGTTTTGTGGGTGCAGTCTGTCTTCTCCAAGCAATCAAATATCATTATACATTTGCATTATGTACACGTCCCTAACGTCATGATGTTATATTTGGCTATGTCACCCATCCCTACGCTCAAGTAGCTACTGTGCTACACATCAAACTAGCTACCACAGTGGTGAACACATCCCATTAGCTACCTGAGTGGCTAATGAAGTACATGCTTCATTAGCTACCTGCATCATGGCTAATGTAGTATACATCCCAGTAGCTGCCTTGAGTGGCTAATGTGGCGTAGTCCACACTAGTGACCTTGGCAGCTGATGTAGTACATTTGACTAGCTACTTGAACAGCTAATGTCTTATACAATTCAACACTTACCTGAGCAGCTAATGCTGTATAGATATCACTAGTAATTTAGACACATTACCATTAGTACACATTTGAGACTACAGCAGGGCTCTCATCACCAATGACTCCATTCATCACCACTGAAGATTGTATTGGGCTAATACAGTAACAGGTTCAATGGATTGACTACCATAAAAAGAGTCCACAAGCACTTGGTATATACACCCACCGGCAACTTTAGGACACACCTTCTTGTTTCTACACTCCATATTATCAGCTCCATGTGCCATACAGGAGCACTCTGTAGTCCTACAATTACTCTACATAGTCTGCTATCCAGCTTTCACCCTGTTCCCAGGTATTATGTGGGTGGTGGATCATTCTCAGCACTGCAGTGACACTGACGTGGTGGTGGTGGTGTGCTAGTGTGTGTTGTGCTGGTGTGAGTGGATCAGACACAGCAGTGCTGCTGGAGTGTTTAAACACTGTGTCCACTCACTGTCCACTCTATTAGACACTCCTACCTTGCTGCTCCACCTTGTAGATGTACAGTCAGACACGATAGCTCACCTGCTGCTGCACAGATTGTGTTGGTCATCCTCTAGTCCTTCATCAGCGGTCACAGGACGCTGCCCACAGGACGCTGTTGGCTGGATAGTTTTGGTTGGTGGACTATTCTCAGTCCAGCAGTAACACTGAGATGACCAGCAGCACTGTTGTGTCTGATCCACTCACACCAGAACACCACAAACTAACACACCACCACCGCATCAGTGTCACTGCAATGCTAGGAATGATCCACCACCCACATAATATCTGCTCTGTGGTGGTCCTGTGGGGGTCCTGACCACTGTAGAACAGGGTAATATAGTATACAGAGAAACAGATGGACTACAGTCTGTAACTGTAGAACTACAGGGTGCTCCTATAGGGTCAGTGGAGATGATAAAATGGAGTGTAGAAACAAGGAGGTGGTTTTAATGTAATGTCTGAACTGTCTATACATATTTCCATTATAAAGTCACCAGATATTTTAGAAATACATAAGGCTACATGATATATACAAAACAGTACAACTGCTTGATTATATCAATGCATATTATAATTATAAGGTAAATTAACAATGTCACATAGTTGATGACTGGCTTGCAATATTTTGACCAAAATAATTTCGCTTATGTTGGAACAAAACATCTTTGCAGTAGGGAAAAAAAACATACTTGATTTTTAATTGAAGTCAATGGAACCAGATTTTAATAAAGGCAACTTTTTGCCATTTCTTTTCATCTGTCCATCTTTAAACTTGCACACAATGTAAAGGGCAACAGTCATTTTCAAACTACGCCACAAACTTTAAAATTAAATAAAAAAAAATGAAAGGCAAGATTTTGTTCAGACAGCACTGATTTACTGTTGTTAGATTACATGAATTCCTGATTCATCAGAAACACTCAACCAAACAAACGATATACTGTGCAGCTCTACTGTTTATGCAGGTATGAAACCGAAGCCTGTTTTCAGTAACGCCCTGCTTCGGTCATCATCATTTGCTATCAGTGAGGCCACAGGCACATGCTGTGAAAGGCACCTCAGGTCCTCAGGTGAATAGAAACTCTAATAGGAGGTGAGCAAAGCTGAGTTTTGCATGTGGAGTGGGGGTGGGTTGGACGTGTGCCAAAGCCTGCCTGCATTCTGAGTTTTTCCCCTCTACTACAGCACGCCAGTCACCGCGTACAGGATGACAAATTACCCTCCACGCGACTTCACACTGCAGCCACCTCCCCATCGCAGCCTCCTCCAGATGGACCCAATTAAGCTATTAGCCAATGAGTGGGGCCTGATGACTCCATTAGGAACCATTCTGAGATTAAATAAACTGAGAAAATCAACTGCTCCCCTTCAATCGGAGCCAACAAACCTGGCTTCAAGTTCTTGTGTAGCACATTTTCATGGTTATTTATTTATTTATTTATTCATTTTACCAAGGTAGGATATGGGTATAATGTTCACTATGTACATAAGATAGAGGGAAAGAAAGAAAGAAAGAAAGAAAGAATGAAAGAAAGAAAGAAAGAAAGAAAGAAAGAAAGAAAGAATGGAAGAAAGGGAGAGAAAATTAATGATGTAATAAAGGCACCCAGATAAGAAAGGGCTGAATGAAAAGGGAGAGAAGAAAGAGAGGTGAAGAGAAAAGAGATCAAATAAATAGAACAAACTAGGAGAAAGAAAGAAAGAAGGAAAGAAAGAAAGAAGGAAAGAAAGAAAAGAAAGAAAGAAAGAAAGAAAGAAGGAAGAAAAGAAAGGAAAGAAAGAAAGAAAGAAAGAAAGAAAGAAAGAAAGAAGTTAAAAAAATGTGAGAAACAAAAAGACAGGAGAGGTGGGGCAGAGAGAAAGAGAGAGAAATAGAGAGAAAGAGAGACTAGGTAGACAGATGACAGATGAGTCAGTAAAAGAAGAAGAAAAATAAGAAGATGGTGAAAAAGAAAACAAATAAAGGGTATAAAAGGGAGAACGCTGGGAGCACAAACAGATAAGAGACAGACAGACAGATAGAAAGAAGAAAAGATGATGGTGATGAAGACAAAAAATGTATACAAGGTCAAAGAAAGAAACAGAAAGAAAGAAAGAAGAAAGAGAGAGGGAGAGAAAGAAATGTAGAGTATGTAGATGGAAAAAGGAAAGGCAGAATTTAATAGACAGCAGAGGGCAAAGAGACAAAGAGAATTAAGGTAGGCAGAAAGAAAGGAGATGAAGAGAGCATGATAGGCATATAGATGAAAGAGAGAATAAGAAGAAAGAAAGAAATGAAGAAAGAAAGAAAGAAACAAACAAACAAAAGAGCAGAGAGGAGATCAGGAATGTGAAGAGAAAGGGAGTTAAAGTAGGTAGAAAGATGATCGAGAGAGCACAGACAGTAGAGATGGGAGGTGAGAGAGAGAGGGAGAGAGAGAGAAAGGTGACGAGGCATTCCACGGTGAGGGAGGACGATAATTTAGAGTGAAATACGTGGAGATGAGATGTGGAGTGGCTCCATGCTCTCTCTCTCTCCAGGGCCCTGTTTATCTGCCATCACCTCAGCTGTCCCATATATTCAAGCACAGAGTCAATGCAATTCACCAGCGCCATCACTCACAGCCCGGCACTGCACAGACTCCTCCACCAACGACCTGCTCCGCTCCCGGGAATCAACCCCACTAACGCACCTCTAATTTATACTAAATGGTCGAGCAGATAAACACTAAGTCCAAGCTGTAAACCGGAATGATCTATGAACCCGATATATGGCCAGGCATTTAAAGACTCTGCCGGAAGAAATTCCAAAACAAAGATCTTATGAGCCAAGAGCTATATAGCACGTCAGAGTCCAGTATGTCATTTAAACCAATGATTCACCCAAAAAACGAATTTACACTGTTCATTTACTCAAATAAGGTACTTCATTACAGAGGTGGTGACAGGCCAAAAATAAGCTCACCGGACAAAAAACATGAGTCACCCTGCGTGTTTAAGGTGGTAGTAACTTCAGGCTCTGAAGGCTCGTTGAATAAGGATGATGGGGAGACTGAAAAGAGGTGGTACAGTGCAAGGAATGTCTTGTTCCATGTTTGGAAAATGGCTCCAGAGCAGCTGACTGCATTTGAGCGTGCCAAAGACCATAGTGTGAAGGAAGTAGCTGAATCTGCAGATGTATGGAAGCATAAATTGTGCCAGGGAAGGCATCCACCAAATCTGGTCCAAGTGCGGAATCCTATGATGCAAGAATGGCTGAACATGTTACGGCCTACAAGCTTCTCATGACAACTGACATAATCCTATATACATGTTTATAAAAGTTATTCCAATAAGCAGCATTAAGCTACTTGAGCTAACTTCGACATTGACTACTGTACCCTTTATAGAGAATGATGCCTACTGGAACAAGCACTTATAAACATTTATGCAGGGTCATGTCAGTTGTCATGACAAGCTTATGTAGGTGTCATGTAGCTTTATGACATATAACAGTATATAAAGTGTAACTGATTTTATTTGCAGACTGTACTTAAACAGAGAACCTATGGGATGGCTCTACCTTTGCGATTACTGCCTCCTGGATTGATCAGACTGTATCTAATAGATGTTCTAAGCTCCTTTTCCTGTTAGTTCTGTCTTTCTCTCTTCATCCGGAATCGACCTGAGGAGGATGGGTTCCCCCCTTGAGCCTGGTTCCTCTCGAGGTTTCTTCCTCTTACTTAAGGGAGTTTTTCCTAGCCACTGTTGCCTCTGGCTTGCTCATGGGGGGTTTGGACCCGGATTTCCCTCCCTACATCTATACAGGCTGCTTTTCTGTAAAGCTGCTTTGAGACAACATTAGTAAAAAGTGCTACACAAGTTGATTGACTGATTGATTGACCGCTGCTATTTGTGCTAGTTTTGTGTATTCACTTGTACTTTTCATTTGTTATCATAAAATCTTTAACAATAAAACCTAATGAATCTGAATGAATATTAAGGTCACAACATTTTTGGTGATGCTGAAATATTCTCTACTTCAGCACACAGATTTCTATCTGCCAGTGTCTTATTAACATGACTACATGCTTCAGTTTTCAGTTTTCAGTTTTACGGCACTGCCACTACTTTGGTCAAATTCCCAGTGGAAGCTGCTCGGTCAGTTATCACAGGTAGGATACACAGGTGCAAATAACATACAAGAACAGGTATGGATAATATACATATACAAAATCTGTTTTATAAGCATCTCGCATAATTTAAATTGCTCTCTAGAGGCATCTGAGGCGTGCAGGTAATCAAGCTCCTGTTAAATCATTACTAAGTGAATATAATGCATTATATGACCGTGTTGCCACATGAAATCACTGTAGCATGTTACTTTGTACCGCTTTATGCTCAACATGAATGACACTGTATGGTACAGTGTTATCAGACACTACTGCAGTGATAATATCATTTCTTCATGGAGAATCTTTAGCCTGCTAAACATGAGCGAGTGAGTGAGGCAGAGCCAGATCTAAAAAAAATGGACCAAAGAATGCTGCATGTGTACAAAAAAAAAACAAAAAAAACAAAAAAAACAATAATAGACGTTGAATTGAAGTCTAAAATTGAAGCCTGTCTATCAATCTCAAAGTCACCTTACAAAACACAGTTTACAGTTGACCATGTTTGCAAATCACTACCTGTTGTTAAATGCTAATTCCTCATTCATACTTATTGTCTTGTATAGTATTTGTTGTCTTGTGTATTTAGGTTCTGTATGTTTATTGTTTGGTGTATTTATCGCATGTTCTGCACTGTTTTACATTGTTGTGAATCTGCACTCAAAGTCTGTCATGTCTGCGGGTCTCCCTGACACCGCTGATCTCCCGGACTCCATTTCCCAAAGTGCACTATCCGATGACATCACACTCACATGTCCTCAGTCAGCCAATCACTCACGCTGTAACTCACCTGAGTACTGATTTATTCCACCTGCCGCTCATCACCCAGCCTGCTTATAAACCCCTCACACACACACTGCAAAAGTTTGCCAAACCTAGTTTGCAATTCCGAGCGTTTCTCTCTTGCCTTTCTCTTTGCTGATTCTGGTTTTGACTTTCCTTTGACTTCAACTCTCCCTTTAGATTCTCCCTTGTTCCTGGTTGCCTGATCCTTTGCCTCGCTGGTTTTCTACCCTCCTTCCGTTCTCCTGACTACTCTCTTGGATCCTCCCTTTGATTCCTGTCTGCTGGCTTGTTGGATTTCCTGGTTCTCGACCTACGCTTGTCTCTTCACCTATGACCTGGCATTGCCCTTTTGTTATGCGTGCCCGTCCTTTGCTGTTGTGTATAGTTGCCAGATTGTTGAATAAAACCTCTCTGTCTTTTAGCTTTGCGTGCGTTGTGCCAAGGTCTTTGTGCCTGACATAGTCCTGTATATTGTGCTGCTGTTGCAGCATGAGGCCTGAAGAATCACATTTTGTTTCAAAGTATACAAAGTTCTGTTGATACATGACAATACAAAACACTTGATTTTCTGGCCAATCCATCACTTTATTCAAGCCATAATAAAGTGTCAACTTAAAACAGTCCACATATCAGGACGTTTGTGCAAAAATTTCATGTCTAATTTTTTTGTTTTGTGCATGATTTTGCATTGTGTTTCAATTTCACGATGAACAGGCCAATAGAAATGCTCCAAAATGACTTGGTAAAACATGTTGTTACAATAACTTCACTGTAAAAAGTGTTTAATCGGTCCAAATTACTTCATGTTGTTAAACGAAAATTAACTTTTTTTCTTAGGTTTATTCAACCCAAATAAAAGCACTTTGAATGAACCAGTCTTTCAATTAGAGTCATTTTTGGAGTTGAGTAAAGCTTGATAAATTACTTGTAACAACTTGAAATAATGTTTTAGGCTGCACTTTTTAGAGTGTTGCATTCCAATTTTGTCAGAAACAAAGACTCCGGACTGACGTGAGCAGAGCTAATAGTCAGGTTGGTTTTATTACGCAATAGGGCAGTCGAACAAAGCAACAACACGCGATCAAACATGTAATGGAATAGGCAAAGGCAAAGTCAGGGACAGGCAGAGGTCAGAAACCAGGAGAAGCAAGCAGCGAGGCAAACAAGTTAAGAGGAGTAAGCGAGAGGATAGTCAGAGAAACGAAGGAGAGGTCAAGAACCAGACAGAGCAACGAGGTAGCCAAAAGGGTAGATCAAAAGGGGTAGTCAAAAGGCAAAGGAGGTCTAAACCAAGGATAGCAAGCACAGGACAGAACCGCTCAGAATTGCTTGGACAGAGGTCGGCAAAACTTCGCAACAAGGTGGTGACAGAAATGGGTATTTATGCTGGAGCTAAGTAGGTTAAACTAGGGACAGCTGCAACGCTAAAACTCAGGTGACCTAGAGCGGGTCTGGTTGGAAGGCTGTGGACATGTGGGCGTGACATCATCAAGCGAAACCCTCTGGGAATTGGAGTCCAGGAGAGCGAAGGAGCCGGGAAGACCCGGAAGCGTGACAAATTTATGATCTTTTTTCTCTTTCCTAAAAAGTTAACATTTCTGAGATTTTGGTCAATAGGCTTAGTGCATACATCAGCGTTCTACCAAAACTGTTAAGTCATAACACCGGGCCACAAACGTTGAGGTGAGTTTTTTGCTGCTTCAGCAAAAGACAAAGAGAAGAATCAAGTATTTTGGAGAAGGAAAATCATTTACATACGCAGCACTGTGGCTGATCAGGACTGGATTTGAGGGCAGAGATGTGCATTCCACTGCTGTCATAACAAAATCTCCTAACGTTAATGAAAGCTACATTTTACCTCAAATAGTTTTGCACCATTCATTTTGGCCCATTCATCATGAAAGGCTCTGATAAGACTTGACAGACTTGCAATTATGAACTCACAACCAGAGACACCTACAAGAAGAAACCAGCACTAGTCTAGACAGCTTCTTCCACACCTAAACGTGGACATGCTGCTGTTCACCTGACCCTGATAGCGCTCAAAATAAACCAGCCCGAAAAGAACGCCACTTCTGTCTGTTTCGCATGCATGTTCCATCAGGTTCTTCTGGAAAAGCTTGCAACAAGGGTCTCCAGCACTTCTCATCTCTCCTTCTCTGACAATGAAATACAGTGGCACCAATCTGGGGTCCCCTGACGAGGCGCCGCAGCTGTGCAGCTGTCCCACTTTCAGCCATCGCCAACCTTGGCAACCCCTCTGCTCCTAACACAACCAGCACTCCGCAAAGCGTACCCCCTTCCCCCCTCATTTATTCAGTTATTCATTTATTTAGCCATATACCTCCGTCAGTCAACTTGCAGACGGAATGGTTAAAAGTCATAGATGAGGGTCCGCATGGTGCAGCGGCATCTCTGAAAACATCTGTTTCTCTGGCTTCAGATGCTCATCTCTTCCATCCGATTTCTCTTCTGCGGCCAGGGGAATTCCCCTTTCGAGCTGCGAGCTTATGACACGCTGAAGCGATTCCAAACTGTAGTGTTGAATTAATGATAAAGCATATGCTTCAGAGAGCTCTTTTGTAATTGCGATGGGGGGATATTCACCTCAACCAAGCAAACAACCTTACTCAGTTGCTGTTTTCTGAAGATGTGCTGCGGAGCGTCGTTCTTTTGTTTTTCCTCTTTAAAAGCAAAAGAATGAGTTGTGGTAATGTGGTGGTGGTGGTGATGAAGGTGGGAGGGGGGGAGGTTATAGATGAACATCCAGGAGTTTATTGGCTTGTTCATCCTGACACACTTTCGCAGCAGCACACGAGGGGCTTGGTGCAACTGAAACAGCGGAGGCTTAGCACGGCCCCCGCTACCAGCTGGCAAAGATTGTGCTTGTCATCCTCAAGCTGAGAGAAGCCACGGCCACACTGCAGCCCTTCACAGCGAGGTCCTGCCGTTCGCTCCAAACCCCCGTAATAATCACTGACATCCTCCATACTCCATTTCCCCCCTTCTGGTCTCTGCTGGCTTCCCGAAACTGCCAATTTGCTTCAAACGAGCCAGACTTAATCCCATCGTGCCTGGCCTCTTGATCCAGCCCTAATGGCTGCCGGGGCCAAGCACCAAAACAAAAGGAGCAAAGACAACAAGAAAAGGGTCTCACCTTCTAACTACCTTTGGCCCAGCCCAGTCTGTCAAAAGCCTGCCCTGTTGTCCCGATACTGCTGTCATCTCTTCGTAATTGTGCTCAATGGAGCTTGAGATATACTCCCTCGATGTCTGGCCTGCGAAACTCAGCCCGGCGTCTGAGGCTGCCGTCCTTCTAAAGCAGGTCAGACACAAACAAGTCTGATCTAACCGCAGCCAAACCTACCCGTCAGCTGTCCAATCAAACGAAAGCCGAGCTTCCCCCCTTTTATGCGCCATCGCCCGTCTCCTCAGTCTCTCACTTAGCTTTTTCTTTACCTTTCTTGACTCGCCGCTCCATCCATCATCCTGTCCTTCTCTAAACTGGGACAGCAAGCCAACCTCACCGCTTAACCCCTCTTTCCCTCCTCGCCCACCCCTCCCTCCATCTCGGCATCCATCTTCTCCCTCGGCGCACCTGCAGGGAGTCCTCCGTTCCTTGCGAGTGGGACAGGGCCTGAGGGAACTGCCCCGAGCAACCCGGCCCAATGACCCTGGCTTGACCCCAGCATGAAGGACGTCACGTCTGTCCCCCTTTCTCAGCATGCTGCTCACCTCACTGTAATAGAAGTGCCTCCTTCCAATCAATCACTCCCTCCGTCTCCTTCGCGACGCCACCCTGCCTGGACGCCACTGCTCCAATTTTTTCACTGTCCTCCACCTGATGGGTCACTCTGCAAAATCCTTCACATAGTACACTCTGCAGAAGAAAACTGGTTATTTGCCCGAATGGTACGTGAAGCTTTGACACCATAAGTGTGCCAAAAAGGGTTCCTTTGACCCAGGCCATGGAAAAACCACTGCTGGTTCTCTTAAGATCCTTTCAGTGGAAGGTCCTTGTGAAAAACGCTCAATCAAATCCAAATAAATATACATTTCAAGATCTTGTCATACCTCCTTCACTTCCTGTGCCACCATTAGGGGCAAAGCAAGGTCACCCAAATCAAGCCATGCCCCCCAGTACCCCTTGGAGTTGGAAGAGGGGGCATGACAGAGGACATTGCAGCACGGTCCACATTTATGCTCTATTCCTGTGTTGGCTGGAGATGCCTTTGGGTCCCTGTGGACTGGTTTGAGATCCTTTGCTTTAGGCAACTAAGACTGGTTCTTCTAAAACTCCAAAGAACCTTTTTGGCACCATTATTGTTAAGACTGTAGTATACAAACTAACAAGAACCCAAAGATTTGGTTCCTCTAGTCCTTGAGGCACTCCAGAATGGATTTCAAGCTCATCGCTAACACACCTTAACTTAACGAAGTTATTAGCCCCAACCTATTACTGGACGGAGCAGATAAGTTTGTGCTTACTACCAAAAATAGCTTTAAACATAAAATGCAAGATCTTGCCACACCTCCTTCACTTCCTGTGCCAGCATTAGGGGCAAGCAGGGTCCCCCAAACCAAGCCATGTCCCCCCCAGACCCCCCTGTAGTTGGAAGAGGGGGCATGATAGAGGACATTGCAGCACGTACCAGCAGACAGTCCACATTTGTACTCTGTTCCTGTGCTGGCTGGAGATGCCTTTGGGTCCCTGTGGACTGGTTTAAGATCCATTGCCTCAGGCAGCTAAGACTGGTTCACTCCACAGAACCCTTTGGCACCATTATTCTTAAGACTGTAGTATACAAAGTAACAAGAACCCAAAGATTTGGTTCCTCAAAGCAAGGTCCCCCAAACCAAGCCACCCCCCAGACCCCCCAAGGAGTCGGAGGAGGGGGCATGATAGAGGACACTGCAGCACGTGCCAGCTGCTCAGGCTCCGAAGACAATAAGAGCCACACATTAGCGAGGGCTGATGGGAAGCCGACATTAAAACAAAAGGACCGTTTTCAGGGGCTCAATTAAATCACTGGTGACAGCGCGCATGTGAAGCCAGATCCGCCGCGCGCCACTTGACTCCTTTCATTAGTGTGCGATGGTACCAAGCAAGACTAGTCTTATATGTATATTTATAGTTTAATAACCAGCTGGAGAGTGGAATCCTGCGAAGACGCTTGGGGCTTTGTGATCTTGTCAAATAGAATCAGAAACACAAAGAGATGACAAGCACTCAGGGACTTTGTGTTGTTTCGGGAAGAGACAAAAATAACTGCCAAATAGAACACCACTATAGGGGCTTCGGAACATGGAAACAGTATCGAGTCCTTCATCACTCTAGAGAGCGGCAGCGATGGGGGGAAAAAAGGGGGCCATCCCTAGAAAAAAAGGGACTTTAGCTGGAAGTGGTAACGCTTCATCCCCGCTAAGCATCAACCACTTATGAGGCAGGCTTTTCAGTAATGTGCCCAGACTATAATGACCAGCAAATTAAGTCAAAGTGGACAACACTTTTGCTTGAATTGTTGCTGCTCGAGGCCAGTCAATAAAAAGGGAGGTGTAAAAAAAAAAAAAAAAAAAAAAAGTCCTGCGTCTAAAGAGTGGAGGGATAAGTGACAAGAGGCCCTTGGCAAGGGTGGAGGGCCGCATTGATTCAGCTGGAGCACCGCGCTAGCGTTCGAGCTGACTCACTTCACTGGAGGTTAACGGAAGGGGGTGGGGGGGAAAGCAGCGACGGCAGAGAGACGTGTAAAATTAGAGGCTTAGCGAACGGCCTGCCAATTGTCAGACTAATTAAAAAATGGCTAATTATAATGCGCTTTACTTCGAATAATCACTGGGCTATAAAGTCCTGGCTGTCAGGTGTAAACAAGGCGTGCGACTCTGGAAGAAGGAGGAGGAGGTGGTGGTGGGTGGCGGGGGGGGGATCAATGGACATCTGTTCATTTATCTCAGGCAGGAAACCAAATTGAAAAATGGATTGCCCGGCCCGCCACAAATCTGCATTGTGATAGAGGAGCAATACATCGCAACACCTGCTTAGTAAACGATAATGACCGCTTCGGCAGCGGGCCCCCCGCTCCAGCCCTTCCCGAGGAATCAAACTGCAATCTCTCCTCGCTCGTCAGACTGCCGGGTCGGGAGAATTTGTTGGTATAGACTAGGCAAGGCTGGACAGGATGTCTTCAATCACCGAGTGAAATTCTTCAGGTGGTGAACTGGGTTCTTCATTACGGAACCCTAATGAGTCAAAATGAGACAATAAATCCATTCTGCCGCCTCCCTGGCTCTGGAGTCTCCGACCTAATGATATTACATTTTACTCTTTTAGCGAAGGGCCAATCCGTGCGTCCCCTGACATGCTCCTGGAGATTGCTCTAAATTCGCACCGCGAGGCGCCGCAGCAGATGCTGCCTAACTAGAATTCGCAGAGGAAGCTGTCGGCAATCCAGATGACTCTCATGAGGAAAATCACTGCTTGGGCATCATCCATTGGCAGCTCCAAGACGTGCCTGTATGGTTTTCGTTTTAATCCAGCACGTGGATCTGCTTGGTTTTTGTCAGCTGTCGCCGCTGTAAGGAAACCCTGTATCTGTAAAACAGTCATTTCATTGGAGAAGAAAAAAAAAATCCCTTTTTTAATGTAACTCCAAATTTTGCATATCGTGGAAGACAGCTGACATTTTCAAACGGTGGGACAAGAAATAAATAATAGCAGAAAAAAGAATTACGGGACGTTGACAGTGATGATATCTTGTTTTTTCATGAAAATGCATTATCGGGCCCGAAAGCAAGCCCCAGTGGCGATTTCATTCGGAAAACTGCAGGTCATCGTCCAGACTGTAGGTGGTAAACATGGGAAAAAAAAACACTGTAAAAAATCTTTAACAGATTGAAGAACACACTGAGGGTCTGGCACTTAAGTGTTTACTGCCAATTCAACCACTCAGCTCGTATGAAACTCCATCTTACATCAGGCCTCCTCACTGCGCAGTCACATCTATTCCCGCAGCTCAGAACAGAAACGACAGTTCAACGACGAGTTCAAAAAAGCCACACATACCGGAAGGAAAAGGCTGCGCAGAGCCCAGACAAAGCACAGTAAACTGAATTAGGGGGTCTGTCTGATCCGTAATGCTGTCAATGATGGTGAAAGCAGTGAGAGTGAGCTGAGCATGTGTATCCTCTTCGAGTTTATTGCCAGTTTTCTGCTGTCATTTAAGCATTCGGTACTGCTCACAAACAGTGTACATGCAGTCGTAATCTCACTTAGAGAGAGAGAGACAGAGAGAGAGAGAGAGAGAGAGAGAGAGATAAATGACAGTTCATATTGTTGTTACTGTGTGTGTTTTCATATTTACAGTATAAATCTTCTAGACATTAACAACATTAATATATATATACATTCATATATACATTAACATTAATATATATAGTACTTGATCATATCAGTGCTAACAGCCAAATTGACTAACTTACTTACAGTACATAATGTGTACTGTCCCCATAAATCAAAATTAAAAAGATGTTTACATGGACAGTAACTGTTTATTTGCTCAGAAAAAAACTAATATTATAATAAATAAAAATACCATTAAAATAGCAAATTATTGTTTTGCCTGTCAACGTTATAATCATTTTCATTTTGCTTCACTTTGTTCTTCTGATATCAGTTACTTTTTTAGGATTTAAGAAACTTCTATGTATGTTTGACATTTGCTGTGTGTGTTTTTTTTACAGGCTTTTTTTTCACTGAGTTTAAACGATGTCTGGGTGTGTCAATGTATAATGCACAGTACACACACACACACACACACACACATATATATATATATATATATATATATATACTGAAGCATTTCTATTGCTCCAGTTATCATGAATTAAAATGTTGTAAAATGATGGCTGCAAACATAGAAAGCAAAAAATAAAAAAGATACAATTTTGGACGGCGACAATAAAGCTCAACTTTGTAAAACTGCAATTATCTATCACTGACTGGTAACACTGCTAATATACAGTACTGACTGGTAACACTGCTAATATACAGTACTGACTGGTAACATTGCTAATATACAGTACTGAATAGTAACATTGCTAATACGCAGTACTGACTTGTAACATTGTTAATATACGGTACTGACTGGTAACATTGCTAATATACAGTACTGACTGGTAACCTTGATAATATACAGTACTGACTGGTAACACTGCTAATATACAGTACTGACTGGTAACTTTGCTAATATAAGGTACTGACTGGTAACACTGCTAATATACAGTACTTGCTAGTAACATTGCTAATATACAGTACTGACTGGTAACATTGCTAATATACAGTACTGAATAGTAACATTGCTAATATACAGTACTGACTGGTAACATTGCTAATATACAGTACTGACTGGTAGCATTGCTAATATGCTATTTGTCACTGCCTGGTAACACCGCTAATTTATTGTGTTGCCTGAAACGGCTGCTAACAGCACATTGCTAATACTTAATGCTGCTTGCAAACACTACCAACATACAGCACTGCTCTGGTTACATTCCTGATATATAGTGCTACCTGGTAATATTGCTAGTATTGCTCCTGCCAATGCTGAACCATGGACCACCTCCGGACCACCTACAGCATGCTAAAGAAATACACACACATCTGCACTATAGCAACGAAATCACAGCAACAGCGTCTAGACTCACTTCACATCCGCTTACATCATGAACACTGAACCCGAGCATGTCATATTTCAACCCCGCGCTTCTGAAATGACTTTGCATTTAGCAGATTTGACAAGCTCACATCACTGTGATCATCATTCAGAGCGGTGAAAAGACGGCAAGAGTCGGCGAGATCATCGCTAAAAGAAAACATGCGACAAAATTAAAGATATCATTCAAGACGCGACAAGGACATGACAAAACTTGGACTGTTTCTCCTTGAGCGTGAGTGAATCAAACAGATTTGCAGCCTTGTCGAGAGGCTGCGATACGCAGTAACACACACAAACATCATCAGGGCCCAGGCAGGGGAGGGAATTGTGCTCCTGTCAGAAGCCCTTCTTGAAGACACTTAAACAACAAGCAGACATAGATTAGTCACATTAGGAGCTCCATCTGCCACTGAGCTCCCTCTATCTCTCGCTCCCTCTCTCCCTCTATCTTCAAGGCTCTCTCAGCCCAGGCTCTCCCGCGGTGGCCATTCATGGCTAGCTGAGCGCAGGTAGGCATACGGATCCTGGCTTGCTGCCTTTTGTGTGGCTCGGCGGCTCGGCCCCGTGGAGGATGAATGAGGAACGCTCGATAAAGGGCCACCCATCACACGAGCCTCGCTTTTCACTTCCAGTATGGACAGCATGCTAAGCTTTGCATTCAATACGAGGTAATGACGGCGACAAAAATCGCTTTTGCTAGACCACCCCCCCCACCCCAACCTTATCTTCTGCGGCACTGCTTTCGCTTTCCTGCAGTCAGTAGAGATAGAGGGTCCTGACAAAATTCAAAAATCACGATATTGTTTAAATACGTATCCTCATTTCATTGGATGGTATGTAGGTTTGCAGTAATGACGTTAAATTGACCCAAACCATACATGCTTACTGGGTTTTACCTGTTTCCCTGAGGCCCACCTTATAATGTTTGTTTGGGTTTTAGCCCAGAAGAGCCCACCGTGACGTACTGTACGTGTCACAAGCCCTTAAAAAGGCTGGAAAGTTTCTTACACAGTTTTAATCCTTCACTTAAACTCAATGAATCCTTAAGGGACCCATACTGAACATCCTGGCTGCAGTCACGTGACAGTTTGCCAAGTTGTGAACATGTGACCTCAGTTGCAAAATAGCGATGTGCTTGGTTAGTGTATGAGGCAAACCAGATCATTTTAAAAGCTTGTTTTTGTATCTATAAGGTCTGTAACAGACCATTAATGGTTCTAATGCTTTGATCACATGTTCTATATTACATACACTCATCTTCAAAAAAATAGCTGCACCCAGAAGGAATCAGCCCACAGGAATAAAACTTGGTGGGTAGCTTTGACGTTGTGAGACATGAGAATGATTCAAGCTTCATGCTCCACCGTGCATGTGACCCAAGCAAGGATGGGCCTTAATACTGTACCAAACTGACCCAGCAGCTGATTGCGGACATTCAGCACACAGTGACGCCCTCCATGAGTCATCCTGGTAGTGCCAGCGCCATTGGCAGATGACGGCACGACGCAGGACTACATGCACGCAGACCGTTTCAACGACTACCCTTAACACCACATCAAATATAATTCATTTCTCTATACAGGATCATTCATTTTCAATATCAGCCGGAGATTGCGCTCGACAGGAGGCAGCACAAACGCTGGTGGTGAGATGTGGGCGGAGTCAGCAATGCGACAAAGTTGAGCAAAGGTTTGTTTTCATGCAAGTACGAAGCAAATTGATGTGGCAGTTACCAATGAGAACTGAGCAGGGTGGTGCATGCTCCATCTCCACCACTATGAAACATTCTGGGCCTTTTCTGGTTCCTAGATATTCGTTCCTCCCAGAGATGGAGGAATGGCGGCTGTGCTTTTGCTGCAAATACACGGCCAACACTTTTGCACACACGGACTGCTCAGACGGTGATGCACTTCGCAGGAATTAACATTAACTGAAAAACTATTTTACTCCAGAGTTTGTATTTTTCTGGAACGTGTCTGATTTGTGCATGGTTTCAGTGAAAACAAGGCAATCAACAGTCTGCTTGAGTTCAGAAACAGCCACAAGCGGCCAGCGATTTGGGTGACAAGAGGTGAAAAGCAGCTGCAGGTGGTAACGCAGGGTAGGAGCTGAACAGGCTGGTTTTTGTAACTGTAGCTTTAATAAAGCCCTATGGGATTAGAAGAACTCGAGGAGTGACCTGGGGACAAGATCTGTGATTTTTAAGACCTATTATGCTTTTCCAAGTTTTCCCTTCACGTTAGCGTGCCATGTAGCTTTTTGTGCATGTAATCAGTCTGCAAAGTTATGCAGCCCAAAGTACATGCCAGAGGGAGAAACTCTCTCCCACAGAAACCACTTCTCAGCTCCTTTGGAAAGACTTTTCCAAGCCCTTTTCTCTGTTACAAGGTGACATCATCTCGTAATACAATCCTTACTGCCTGCCTACCAGGAAGCTTTGCATGCCCTCACACAATGCACAGTGAAAACTGACCACTCTGAAAAGTCCTGTTCCAGTCTAGCTTGTGAAAGTGGATCTACCAGCTTGCTCTACTGGACTTTCAGGATCGGACTCTGGCTCAAACTATTGTAAGAACAGCCACAGCGGTGTAGTGGTGGAACTTGTAGCAGGATGCTGCTCTGGCGGTTGACTAAAGAGAAGAGAATGGGTGAGCTTACCAATCAGAGCACACTGTATCCATTCAAGAGGCGGGGCTTAAAGACACAGGAGCTCTAACAGTGTTTCAGACAGAGGTTGAATACAGTACAATATGAGCAAATACTGTGGTTTGGGAAAACTAAAGCATGTAAATCTATTTTGGTAGACCGCCCAAAATACAATTCTGAACACTGAACATGAGTATAACAGGTCCCCTTAAATCCAGGACAAAACCTACAAGGTCTGTAATAATTCTGGAGTGGATTACGCTCTATAATGTGCTCCTTCGGTAGTAGTAGTAATAGTAACAGCAGCCCAGTTAGTCAAGGCTAACCACTAAAACGGAGCTCCTAGCACAGTTACCTTATCCTTAGACTCAACACAGGACTACTGTAATCCAGAACGTTTTGGGTGAAGGTCTAATTAGAAGGAGAAAATCAGGCAGAGAGATTTCTGTCCCGCTGAGTGATATTTGTCCACTTTACCAGCACAATGCTTTTCTATCTGCAATTGACTGGAAATTCATTTTTGCTGTTTATTTGATTGTATCCACTTTAATTCTAACGCTGAAGCGAACGTCCAGACTTTGATGTTTTGACGTCTCTAAACTGGCCACTCAAATCACTTACAAATGACATCACCAGACCTTCTCTTATGAAGCCAAATCTGGTCAAATAGGGTTTTTGAGTGATGTATGTAAATGAGCTCTCTCTGATTGGCTGTCCTGTATTGTACCTTGCAGCTGATTCAAAAAGCATTCCAAGCCTAAACACTCCTTACAAGTGTCATCAGTGTGAATGGGTGGAGCTGCTGTATTGGTGGATGTACATAAATGTGTTGAGGGTTTTTTATTTTATTTTTTTTTTTTGGTGACATCACAAAACGAATGAGCTCAAAACAGGCTGTTTTTAATGCAGGAGTCAGGGAGGAAACATACTTACATACTGAATAAAATAAGAGGACCATTACTGAATTTCCATAATATGGGCCCTTTAATAACCCCTAAGTACTGGTACTCTGTGTTCTGAAACCTGACATAGCTAGTTTTGATCGGCTTGCTCAGCTGTTTTCATCTCTTAAAGTACATTGATGAGAATCTTACATTATGCATTTTTACCAATGTGTTTGCAGGGAAGCTGGAATAACATGCACGGAGAAGTACATGGCGTTTGGGTAAACATTCATACTTTTAAAACTACACATTAATGTTGTCGTGTGACACCAACATCAGACGATACATCACCCAGTGCTAAGAACATATTAGAGCACACAAAGTTAAGTGCTGCCTTCCTGTACTGAGTGTTCCACACATCAGAGGCTGCTCCCCTTCCCTCCCCCAATCTCTCTCGCCCACTTTCTCTCCCTCTCTTTCTCTCGTTTTTAACTTCGCGGTAGTTGGTAAGCTCAAGCTGAGAGTGACAGGTAGGGGGAACAGCAGGAAAAAGGTGACAACAAGATAATAGCTTCTGCTGCAGGGTTCATCATAGTGACCTGACGAGTTTCTGCCATGGTGTGTGTGTGTGTATGTGTGTGTGTGTGACTGACTCAGGAAGGCAGAGAACAGAGTGCGTACTGTGTGCGTACTGTGCGTCTGGGTACGTCAGAACAAGTGTGTTTGTGTGACACATGCAGGATTCTATTTGTTCCCGATAGTCCTGTCAAATTAAAAGGAACCTCCATCAAATTAAAGAGAAAACGGCACAGGACAATGATCCTCTTTCTGCTCTGGGCAGAGAGAGAGGGGGGATTATCACCCCGTCATGCAGCACTTACTGTTAGAGCTTCCACTTCTACTTAAATCCACACACATACACAATCTCAGGTTGGGCTTTATACACATGTCAGGATGTGGGATCACACATATGTCCCATCTGTAACATACAGTGGGAAATCTTGGAGAAGGCCTGATGAGTTCCTGGTGAAAAGTCTGTAATATATATAAATATTTATGTATATATAAATATATATATATATATATATCGTCACTGTCCAATGAAAAACAAGTATCTTTACAAGTATACTTTACAGGAGAGGCCAAAAACCTAGTTTAATTATAATGTAAGTCAATGGAACCAGACATTTTTCCAAGCCGTTTTGGGCCATTTCTGTTATATATATATATATATATGTGCATCCGTACTGATAAATATTGATCAGTTCATGAAATTTTCAAACAATGTAAATACATATACACACACACTATTTTTACTTTTTAACACATTGTTGAGGCGAAGGACCATTTAACAGTCTTATTAGCATCTGAAGCCTCATCTTAACCTCAATAAACAAAAAAGAGCTGAGTTGAGCTGAGGGGTCATTTTGTTGCTCTAGCCTTGTTTTTCCTTTCTGTTCTTTCTACAAAGTCCTGAAAAGGTATAAAAAACAAACACACACGCACGCACGCACGCACGATGCATGGCATCCTGATTTGTTTCTCTATCATTCTATCATGACAAATTCTGCTGTATCTGCTGTATTTTCACGTTTGCGACATGGTCATGAGTGAGGGACTGGAAGTTTCAGGAACACATCATTAGCTTTTGCCCACATCTCTGTGTGAATGAGAGAGTGATCTGAAGATAGGCTGGGGGGGTCGGGGGGTTGGGATAGGGGGAAACTGGTTCCAAGGCTGACGTGAAGTGCGCAGTGAACACAGTCGACTAATAGATGTCTTCTGACATGCGAGTGAGCTTTAGGAGTCACTGCTGACAAGCTTCAGTGCAGGAAACTCAGAAAATTAAACCCATGCCTGCATGCTCAGCGTGCAAGAGTTTCTGAGTTTCTGCTACAGTTTTCTCTTATTGCTATAAATAAATGTAAATTTAAATTATTAATTTTGCTGCAATGGTTCGTCATCGTCTGGTGTTACAGGAAAGGTAGAAAATCTGCAAGAATGTTGTCATCTAAAATCATTACCAACTACTGGAAAGTGGCATGAACTTCCATGCTTTGCTGTGACAATTCTTAATGGTACTGATTTCCAGACTTTGGGACACATATGCAACAAAACAATGAAATCTATCTGCTCACCATGTGGCCCTGGGGGACAGGCATACAGCGTCGCAAATGCCCCTTACAACTCTAGACCCCAGACCAGTACCCGCCACCCAGCAGATTATACCATATTATACCCTATATATATATATATATATATATATATATATATGGTATAATTTATATATATAATTAAATTACAACTTCTTTTAATGTTGTTTATATTTTGATACATGTAGTAGGAATAATAGTAATGTGAAGCTGTGAAATAAAAACATATACACATTTCACAATTATTTATGACATAATGCTGATGAACGCTGGCTGTAGGGGCCCCTTGTGAATTGTCTTCCTAGTGCCCCAACAGACTCTAGAATCACCACTAGGCATACAGTCACACTTCCTGTTCTACAATGCAGGGTAATTAAACCCACCCAAGCCACTGTCTGTTCTCATAGCTGCCAAGCAAGAGGAGGTTCAGAAGCATAAAGTCCAGAACCAGCCGGTTCCTCCGTGCCATCAGGCTGCTGAACAGCCAGTAGTGCTGATGCATCGGTCAATGGGACTGTCACTACACATCTCACCTACATCATTATCACGATGATCTCCATGAACAATCCACACCCTTACTCTCCCCATCACTCTGCACTTTACAGGCAGCATATCAATACCTACACGTATGGACTGACATCTTGTTTATCTATTATCCATATATTGTGCATCTGGAAAACATATGTTCTATCCCCTGATTATACCCTGCATACCCTCTTATCGATCTCAGACTCCCCAAACTGCATATATAGAAATGTGTACATTTGTATATATCATACATATATCATAGCTTCTATTCATATCTTTATTAAAAACAGTATGTTTGGATAAACAGAGCTTTTCTGGTGTTTGGTGTCATGTATATTTATGGTCCAACGTGTGTATTTGTATTTAAGTACTTCAAGGGACTACACACCTTTAATGCAAGTCAATGGAACCAGAGTGCCTCAAAGCAACTCATTTTGGCCTATGTCTTTTGATCCACTCATCATTAAAATTATGCACAGTGTAAATATTCAGATGATGAACCAAAATGGAGACACAAAAATCTCCAAAGCACATATAGCGCATATAGTATTTATCCAACGGCAGCAATGTATATGATTATAAATGAAATCTGGAGCACTTGACAAAGTCAGAGTCATCTTGCTCTTTTTTTCTTCCTGATAATGCACAAAAACTAGCATACACACACACACACACACACACACACACACACACAGTCTCTCTCTCTTAGGGTACGTGTCTTCACTGTCCTTTAAGCCTGGTGTCACATGTGGCCTCAGGTTCATCCTATCCTCCAGCAGCTGACCAAAATCATCTAAAGCACAGAACACAGTGCGGTAGAGTGAACGAGAAGTGTGCGTCGACCGCTGTAAAGGCACAATCTCTTTACTCTCGCTAATGTAAGCGTCTGAAAAACAGACCCGCTGGATCAAACTCCAAAAGTGTGCAGTGGCCGCTCCATATGAAAACCAAACAGGCTCTGAGATACGGGAGGAAATGGATGAGCAATTGGAACCAGCTATGTTTGAATACAAATACATCAGCCAGTGTCCTCCAAACCATTTGGATGAGTAACAATATACATAAAACCAGCGCCGCACAATGACCGGCAGAGTGGGTACAAAGAAAAATCAAACAAAGTTAGCGAGAGGTGAAAAGAGACAGCCAGGAAAAGTTGGAAATCGCAGTTTAAAGGGAATCATCCAGCTAATACGGCACAATAACTTTGACTTATTTCCCTTTACTTGCTAAAAGAACAGAACCTGAATTGGGATTGTGCTTATAATAGAAACCAATGGGCAGTTGCTTCGTCGTCTCCTCACCGACTTCTGTTATGAGTCAACAGGTTTAGGCAGGCTGAAGAAGGCTGGAGTATTCCTTTGACGGTTGTGAAATGGTTGAGAGAGACACCGGATCAAACAAAGCTAATGCAGACGAAGATTTTTTAAACACCTTATAAAGGATTTGCTCGATAAGCCCGGTGTGCCAGCGCAGACCCCACAGAAGCCCAGAATCGATGGATGAGAGGGGATTTAACGGAGGGCATGCGGAGAGAAAAACGCTTCTTTAATGCACACGGCGAACAGGAGTGATGAACCTAAACTACTGAAAATACCTAATCTACTCAAACAGCCCATAATCATCTACAAACCAAATCTCCAACGCTGCATCCTGCCAGCCCTGCACTGAGCTAATGCTAATGCTCACTCTCGCTCACGTTTAAATAACGCCATCCAGTCTTCTACACGTGCCACCCGCTCAGTCACACTAAGCACTGCCTATTAGCAAGAGTCAAGGTGTTTAACGGTGATATAAAATGACCACGGCCAAAACCGCACAGCACATACTGCACGTGTATAATGTACACAGCTGAACAAGTGCACAATATATACATAACCACAATCTCATAAAGCACCCTGGAAAATAGTAGCAATATCAGTAAATAGACACTTGACCTTACTGCTCTGGCAAGCCAGATGCCTCGGATCATGTCTTCAGGCATGATATGTAATAAAACGAGGGGGAAAAAAGGTTCATAAATACAGTCGTGTGCAAAAACTAGAAAAATAAGTCAAACTATTTTATATAGGGAACAAACTGAAATCTGCATATTCTGCAAATATAAGTGCATAATTAGAATATATTTGCCAGATTAAACATATTGGAAAAACAAAGCATACGCTACCAGTCAAAAGTTTAGTCACACCCAACTAAATGGATGTGTTTGGCTATATTAAAGATTACAGGCTTACACTTTACAGTTTCAACTGATGAGAGTCTGAAACAGTACATACCCTGATATACCACATGTACTCTTGATGTACCACAGTATTATATTTCTCCATATCTCCACCTCTAATATATATTTAGTGGTGTAAAAACTTTTTTTCTGCACAGTGTAAAAGCTCTAGTTCCCCTTTCAGTTTAGTGAATATTCATGATGGACAGACCAATAGAATTGCTCCAAAATTCCTTATCAAAGAATAAATATCTGGCTATATCAACCTACACTGCAAGTTAAGAAAGCTGTTTATCCTCCTGTAAAGTTCAATTTTGGAGGTTTTAAGGTGGACTGTATAATTCCATGAGTGCTATTTTATGGTTTGATGTCTTCACTTTTATTCTAAAGTAAAATGTTATAAGCTAAAAATAAGGAGAACCTACTATGAGTAGCCGTGTCTAAACTTTTGACTGGTGGTGTATACAATTTCAAATTTGAAACATTTTTGCACAGGCCAGATTTTATGATTTATTTGGCCTCCAGTATATTACATCCAGCCAATAAGACCTTTTGCACGTGCCTGTATTTGGACATTCGCTTCAGTGCTCACACAAATGCCTTACCGTGCTTGTTACAACTGACAGAATATGCAATGTCAAAAAATACCCACTAAATACTTGAAAACAAAACAAAATAAAATAAAATGAACTTAAAATCTGCCTGTACAGTTGAATCAGCAATAGAGAAGTAATACACATATTTGCTTTTTGTCCAAAAATGGCCATAAAATAGACAAAATACACAAAAACGTGTAAAAAAAAAAAAAAGTGCTTGAACAAACATCATTTTCTCCAATACGAAAGCAGCATAGGACTAGCATTAGCCTTATTTCATTGTGTTGTCTCATAGTGCTAGCTCTGGGGCATTGTTAATTGATTTGTGGCCCACATTTGCAGTGCGGCGCTGGTTTTTACAGTCAGCACGTGTTTACGTAGACTGCCTTTATAAGGACTGACAGCTCCCATAGACGTTAATGCTATTACGCTCTTCATCTGATTGCTGCTAGCCCTGGCCGGGCGAGCGCTAAGCAGGTAGAGCAGTTTGTCGCACTGTATGATGGCCTGGAGTCGGTGAGCTTCCCCAGCAAATCAAAATAGAGTATCTATAACGTGTAGAACATGAGCAGAGAGCCAAAGCCGTGTTCATTCAGCTCTAAAATCACAAAACAATGAAACAAAAAATATAAACAGAGAAAACCTGGTTTTGCTTTCACTCTGTTTACCCGAGCCGTTTGGGTTTTAAAAGCCTAGAAGGTTCTTCCCTTTCTCCCCGTTTTTACCCCTTCTGCACGTTTCCCTTGGATCGAACCTCAGGCAGACGATTAGCCCAAACAGCTCATCTGTGTTATTGAGACGTTTCAGCATGAAATTTGTTTTTCCTCACTGAACTTTAAGCAGGAACTCAACAGCCAGGTCTCGAAAGCCGACAGGGCCTATTAAGAGATAATTACTAATTATGCTAATTTGTAAAGTTGCGCTCTTTCTTTCCTTGGTCACTTTATCGCCCGGCTCTCCTCAGGGACCAGTATAACCGTTCAATGCTAATAGCCCTTACCGCCACCCCCCCCACCCGTCGTCCCTGGCCGAACGTCCGGCGGAGGACGCCGTGTCCTAAAGGCAGAGCAGAATTTCACACTTAATCAGGGAAGTGTCTGCAAATTCAAATCCGCAGCCGCACCGCTCCCTGCCTGCTGCCGTCGATGACCTTCATTAACCTTTTAAATGCCAGCAATGCTCCGGCACCTTTAACAAAAACCTCTTATCAACCACCCGCGCACATAGTCAGCCGGCCTGTACAACACAATGAAACAGTCCAGAGCTAAATATGTGTAAATCTGATGAAAGCTAAATGGCCCCTTTTTTACTGGCTGTACAGAAAAAGAGTTTATCCATTAGCTGAATATCAGCTTCAGCGAGATCCATTAACATGAGAGGAAGAAAAGCATTTCTTTCCAAAGGTGTCCCTATTCCAAATAAGGTCTTATCCGCTTGGAACTGGGATCGCACTGAGCAGTGTGTCTGAATAGAAAGGAAACAGAGGAAGAGTCAGTGGCCCAAGAGACAAACACACTGCAAGCTACGCTTACCACAACAAGCGTACTTGTTTTTATACCTTGCCAGGATGTAGGGTCATGCATACGATCCATCTATATTACATTTACAGTCCTGTGCAACAGTCTTAGACACCTGAGCATGTCCTTTAAAAGCATTTATCCCAACAGTAAGTGTGTCTATGCTGTAGAATCAACGGATTTCATTAGGTAGATAAAAATATAAACGTGGATATAGTAAGAAGAAAAAAATCTTATTTTGAAAAAAAAAAAAATTATGTCCTGTGAGCTAGATAGAAGAGCAAAGTTCGGTTACAGATACCGCATGGATTTGTTCAGTTTCTTCAGCAGCACACCTGGCTTATTTTAATGAAAAATTGATTAGCCAAACCAGCTATCAGATAATAACTACACATAATACTGGAGAGGTTTGCAAATTGATTAATCCAAAAATATGTGGATATAAAAAAATACAAATTAAAATTTCAATAATTAAGAGCAAATAAACATTTTATATATGTATACAATACACGCACACACACAAGCACACACACACACAAACACACACACACACACACACACACACACACACATATATACATATATTTGGTTACATTGAGTTAAAAGTAAAGTATACTTTCTGTCTCCTGTGAAGTCATCATTTTGGAGATGTGAGCTTGTGTTGCATGTGCATGCATATATATATATATAAACTGCCTAAACAACAAATGACAGGTATTTTATAATTCTAATCATAAAATACAATCTAAGTGACTCTAAGTCATTCTTGTTGAATTTGCACTATTTCTAATTGACTTTGATGAAAGTTTTACACAGTATGAATAAAGAGCGGCTGGTGCTCAAAATATGTAATACAAAAAATAAAAAATATATAAATACACGGTTTTATCTTTTATCCCGACTGCAATTATATGTAATAGCTGTAAGTAATGTATATACACACACACACACACACACACGCACACATTAGACCAGCGTACCGGTGGATCAAGTGAAGAATTTGCCCCCTTCCCCCTGTGCTGTGGTCAGCTGTGACCCCCACATTGGTTTTGAGTATCTGTGTCAGACCCTCAGAAGAGTCAGCCGGAGGAGGAGTGCAGTAACTCTAACAGTACTTGCCATGTTTCATTCAAGTGTACATACACTGAGATACGTAATAATCTGTGTATCCTCCCAGTCATATCAAAAAGCCATGTTTAATACCAGCGGCCTTTTACATTTTGTGAACATCCAACATGACCTGGAGTAAAAAAATTAGATTAAATTAAATTAAAAGATGTTGTTACCATCTGTCCATCTACCATCAGCCTTATTAACATGGTGATGCTAAATAAGACGACCGGAGCGTATGAACTAAACATTCTATTCCACTCGTCCAATTTCTCAGAGTACACAAAGTGCATTTCTGCATTTCTTCCAGACTGGCCTTCACTGAGCTGAAATAATCCGTCACAGACAACGTGCTCTCTCCCACTAAATGGGAAATGACATTTTGGGTCTTTTTTCTTTTTTTAAACAGGGGGACAACTGGGACAGGGTCTTGCTGAGGTAAGTCACTGTAAGTCACTTTCTTTACAAAAGAAAGTAAATATTTAGATAAAGAATCCAGAGTCTTCAAGCACAAAACACAGAAAAGCGTTATACTAATCTTATGCAATGTTTCTGATAAGCCAAATCACAGAATTCAATATTAACAGCATGTTTTACAGGGTATGGTCCAACTTGTATTACCTACTAATATCACAAAATAGTCAAAAAGTCAAATTCAATGCAGGCGTGAAACGGTATTTCAACCCACTATCAACCCTCTGCTATTAAAGCTCACTTCAGGGCTCATAGGATTGGTTAGGGAACTGTGACATGACACATACATCCACGAGGAGTTCAGAGAACATGAGGTTTTAGTGAAGGTGCTGATTGAAAGTAACCGATGCTGCGTCAATGAGCGCAACTGCCCCAGTTCTGAGGATTAATTTCCATTGTACGTGCATCCGAGCGCCTCAGTCTGCGTGTGGTAACGTTACTGACCACAGGAAAAAAAGAACAATCCCATACACCGCGACCTAATGTAATCAGGGGGAAATCTGCTGACATCCCTTTGAATACACATTGGTTTTAACGCGCTGTCCATCTTCTCCTAATCTGTAGCATTTGCTGAGGATTAGTCCATCAAATAACATGTCGGGGGTGTAATCCTAAAACGCTGCCCCTTTGCCAACAGGACTATAAACATAATTGTTTCAGCTCTCAGAAAGATGAAAGTATACTAGAGTAACACAGAGATTTATCCTTCCATCTCCATTATTGGAGATTATAGGGTGGGAAAGTTAAAACAATCTGCTGACGTAGTGCGGCTTTGTGTAATTAATTGTGTCTAAATTCCCTTGAGTGCGGGTTATTGTCTCCTGAAGCGCGCGGGGGGTGGGGTGGGGGGATACGACAGTAAGAGCTTGAATAAAATAAATGACTGAATAAATAGATTACAGATGTACTATTTACAATAACATAAAAAGGGAATTCATACGTGAAAAAATAAAAATAAAAATAAAAATAAATAATTAAATAAATATATATACATGGGCTATGAGCTTTGTTTATGAGCTTGTGTGTGTATGTATATATATATATATTTTTTTTCCTAATATAAAACTACTAATATTACAGCACAAACAATCTGTATATCATAGTGTAGTGTGTGTGTGTGTGTGTGTGTGTCTCTCTCTGTCTATATATGATATACAGATTTTCTCATAGTATATATACACATACACACTATGATATATAACTAATATTACAAAACTAATATTACCACATAATCTGTGTATCATAGTGTGTATATATATATATATATATATATATATATATATATATATATATATATAGATAGATAGATATATATACACACACACACACACACAAACACCACCCTGTCACCATTACAACCCATCAGCTGAGCTTCTAAATTAGCCATTTTCTCACACAGACGAACCAATGCTCTCTTGTGCATACATCTCCCAGTGTTCATATGCAATGCTTAATGCTGTGTGACCACTTCTGTCATTTCCATTATGTATATACATTTGGCTCAGCAATGCACTTTATCTATCGTCTTCCTGTTCTCAATTACTTGGGTTATTAATATCACGGGTTATGGGACAGGCCACGGTGGTCCCCGACAATACTGCTGTGTACTGCAAATGATGTTCTATTTATCTAACGCTACCAGCCACTGTGTGCACTCTTCAAAGAAGAGGGTTCCTTGAGCGATGCCGCAGAAGAACCACTTTAGTGCCCTAAAGAAACGCGTCTCCTCAATCATCTGTTTACCAGTTTAGGGGTTCTAGTACATTTACGTAACGTGGATGCTCTTTACACTCAAACACTCTATGCACTGAAAGGTTCTCCTATAGCAACACACAGAGAAGTCTTGGTGGCAGCTCTTTTCCTAAGAGTGTGAGACGCACAAATTGGAGGTCCTAAAGCAAATGCTTGATATGCATTTCCTCGTCGCATGTGCTCATATATGGTCTGAATATCCTGCATGTAGCTGCACTTGCTGGGAATTATGCCCTGACTGGAAAGGTTCAGAAAGGTTGCAGATGAGAAACGGAGCACTGAGTGCCCGCTGTGGCGGCGAAGGACCGCAATCGTTCCAATCTCGGGAAATTTCTATAGAGCTAAAGGAAAGAAAGATTCTGCTAGATGTATAGTTATACTTTATTACACGTCTCAGAAAACCCGCATACACAGGGGTTTGATTTTCCAACGGAGGCTAGTCCATTAGATGATTCTAGGGCACAATGCGAAAAAGGCCGACCGAAACTTCATAGCCATTATGATGGTCTGTCTGTGTGATTGATAAAGCCACCTATAACTGCAGAATTCGATGAAGGCAAGCTGTATGCCAACTATCGGAGATACTTCAGAAGCCAGCTATCTTATAAATGAAGCGTTTGCCATCGAAGCAGGCATTTACTTTTCAGTGCACACCATTCATTAGGTCATTTCCTCAGATTTTCCTTTTTTTCCTCACCAAGCAAAATCCCTGTCTGTCAAGGTGGAGGATAGACAGAGGCAGGCTGGCTGGGGGCAGGAGGTTTGATCAATGCCGCGTGTTATCAGGGCCGTCCCGCTCGTGGCCCCAGGAACCTGTCAGGCCCGGGCCGATAAGCAGCAAAGGGCGGGAAAAAAAAGCACCCCCCACTCGTCACAGCCACCATCCCTGAACCACCGGCCACCAGCAGATGCCCTCATTCATTACCCTGCCACTGCGGAGGGATGGAGGATCACCGCAGCTGCCATCTCTCAACCTCACACCCCGCTACGTTACCCCTCATTACCGCTGATGAAATTCCAGGAGTGATCATGCAACTAGCTAGCAAGAAAAGAGGCGGAATAATAGAGGTGCATTCTGCAACAACCTGCAACAAGTTGTTTTGGTTTTCCATAAAAAATTGTTCCGATCATTCCGAAGGGATTCTGACCTCTCTGTAATAATAGGAATAATAGGCAAAGTGCTTGGACCCCTAATAATAAGAGCAATGATGATAATACTGCTAAGTATAATAATAATAATAATAATAATAATAATACATTAAATTTGAAAGACTGCTGACTATTAAGGCCACCTATGAAGCTTATAAATAATAACAATGGCTCTAACCAAAAGTTGCTTTCTCTTGGGGGGTTGGGGTTCCTCGTGCACAGCCTCTTTTCCCACATGCCCTTGCGCTAAACAGGTCCCTTCCCCAGCGCTCTGATAACCCCCATTTGACTGCGTGTGCATGTCAGTTCACTGAGGACGTGCGTTCCTGACGTTTGCACAGAGTTCAGTAACGCTCAGACGTCAAAACGCTAAAGACTCACGGCTCGTTAAAGCTCGCTGTAATGAGATACTAAAAAAGGCTGGAACCTCGCTGCTACTCGTGCCGAGAGCTGGAGGTTAAAACGCGCTGGATGAAGCGCGTTACGCACAGAAAACCGGGCGCCAGATCGCGACAACTGAGGAGCACGTGCTCGTGCGCGCGCCAGGACTAAGCCTAGCATGTGGGCACGAAAGAAAACAGACACACACAGAAAACAACAACTTGAGGGGAAAAAAAGAAACGTGGCGAAGAAGAGAGGGAAGGGAAGCAGGAGCGGTCAGCCGGAGCGCACCAACAGCAGCGTGCGCACTAAGAAGATCGCTAATAATAACAATCACAGCGCTCGATAGGAAAGCTTAACGACCAGCACAAGGTGCCTCGACCCCTGGTATCGATGCAGTGATGTCTTTCCTTTGCCTGTTTGTTGACCTCGTGCTGCGTAATGCCAGGCAGAGCGTCGTTTGTGTTCTGACCTCTGTGCTCGAGACATGCAGAAACAAGGGGGAAAGGAAACAGGACAAAGAACAGACAGCGCGCGCGCGGGAGCAACTTTTTCTCTCCTTTTCCTGGTTCTCTTTACCTTTTCTCTTCGCCCTCCTCCTCCTCCTCCGCTTGAACTTGCACCTGACTGCGCCGCCGGGGCTGCTGCTGGCCAGCACCGAGGCCATGAGGACTGAAGGATGAATGGAAGGATGGATAGACGGATGGATGGACGGACGGATCTACTGCTCAAACTTGTGTCTCCTTGTTCTCTCTCGTCCTCTTCTCTCTCTCTCTTTCCGCTCGGACAGTCCCGGCATACCTTTGAGGCAGCGCCCCCTTCCTCGTTTGTCAGCTTCTTCCTTCGCTGATGCTCCGCTTTCTTTCTCTCTCTCCTCTCTCTGTCTCTGCTCCTGCTCGCAGGCGCGCGTAAAAAGAGACAGACACACACACTCAAACCCACACGCGCACACTCACAGGCTGCCCGCTTTCTGCACCTCGTGTGCGCGCGCGCGTGCGTGCGTCTGCGCGTGTATGTGTATGTGTTTTGGCACTTTGGAGCCAATCGTGCACGCCGTCCTCCTATTCGCTGCTGACGAGTCTAATTAGTACCCAATCAGGAGCGTCGCCCTGACGTCGGCCTGGCGCCAAGCGCCGCCCACTCACGAAAAGAAGCCCCGCCCCTTCATACGAGTTGGGAGAGGTGTGGGAGGGAGAGGAGGGGTAGCTCGCGTGCGAGGGTTTTATTCTCTGTTAGGCTCCCATACAGACGTTTGGGAATAGAGAGTGAGGAGAAAAGGTCTGCACGGTCCTGGTTTTCCATATTCGTCAGTCAGTCAGTCACCTCTCTTTTAACACCTCATCATCCTGATCAAGAGATGAAGAACAGGACGGGGAGCATGATTTGACTGACCTTAAGGCTTAATGGACACATGGACCACTGCAGGGACGTTTTCTTTTTGGGTTCTTTAGTATTTCTTGAGGACTTGTTGGTGCAAACTAGTTCAGAAAGTGTCCGTGCCATTTTGCTCACTTCCTTGATACATTTAAACCACCGCATACTCCACGCAAGGTCGGACGAGCAACGGGCACCCATGTCCCGTGGTGCCACACGCACTTGAGCTCTCTCACAGGCAGAGGCAAACAGACTTAGCGCCAGGCTTCCTTCAGACCAGCTTCACCACAAAACCCCAGAACATGCTGAGAGCTAATCCACATATGGGCAAAGCGAGAAACCACTGTAGCTCATCCAGGTTGGTACTGGCTGCTGTATGAGTCAGGGAATCAGGCTTCACTGGCCAAATATATTCACACGAAAATGTGTTTTCAGTTATAACATAGCCAGGATGGACAGATAGAGGTTGGATGCGAAGGATGGAGAGATGTGGGATGGTATGGAGGGCATGGAGGGATCGAGTAATACAAAGCAGGAGGATTGTCTCAATGATGCGTTATAGTGACGTACAGAGGGATATGTGTCTTCACTTACAGCATAGCCAAATTCCCTGTATGTGCAGTTATATCGTCTCTGCCTAACAAAAGCCATGTATCTCCATTTTTGTCAGTTTTTACTTCTATGCATCATTTGAACATAGCAGCTGCTGTTTACATTGTGTGCAAATTTCACAAGGAATGGACCAACAGAAATGGCCCAAAATGGCTTGGAAAAGGTCTGGTTCCAGTGACTTACATTGTAGTTTAATTAGGTTTTCGGCCTCTCCTGTAAAGTTGCCATTTTGGAGATACTTGTTGTTCTTTGGACATGTTATATGATGGTGATACAACTGGATAGCACTTTTATTGAGTGCAGTTAGTGACTCTCGTCCATAAGATGATGCTTCAGCTTGTATTCCCCTGAGGAATCTCTCCTCCACGGGTTGGACCGGTAATGCACACTTTTAGCCCCGCGCTGAAGAGGAGCCACTGAATCGACAGAATCCTGAACTGAAATCATTGTAAACATAAATTCATTGATGTTGACATTTTCCTAACAAAACAAAAAGCTATTTTTCCTGTCAAATGTCATTAGGCTTCATCTACAATATGGGCAGTAGGACTACTCTGTGACATTTACAGGGGAAAAAAAGGAAAGAAAGTATAATAATAAAAAAACCCAAAAAGGAACATAGATTCAAAAACATGGCATATTTGCTGATGTCAGACAGATAAGTCACTGTGAGGTGCTTTTTTTGTGGCAGGAACATTTCCATGTGGGCTGGGGAATGGGACAGGGAGGGGAGAGTGTGTGTGTGTGGATGGGCACGGATGCTGGATGGTCCTTGGGGACACTGCTTGCCCGGGGGACCACCCACAAATATCCATGTAAATTGCAGTTTAAGAGAAATCAATAGCGGTGACAAGTTGCCAATGCCACTATCTGGGGACATAATGGTGTGGCAGGGTGAACCGAACCGCCCGCGCCCAGATACCGCCACAGGCTGTGTGTGCGTGTGTGTTGGGTGGGACGTGAGCAAAGCAATTCACCAAATGGGGACATTTGTGTGACTCCAACTGAACGGGATGGAGGGGGAGAAGGAAGAGGAAACAAGGAAGGAGGGGAATGATGGAAAAAAGCAGGGGGATGAGGATGGAAGGCAGGACTCAAGGAGGAATGAATGTATGGAGAGGGTGGTATACAAGGACGGAGGGTGGAGGTAAGGCACAGGATAGAAGGAAGGACGCATTGATCTACAGGGGCATGAGGGAGGGATCAAGAGTGGAAAGGAGGGGAATACAGGGAAGGAGGGATCCAAAGAGGAATAGATGAAGGATAGGGAGATATAGCATGTGATGGATAGAGGGATCTAAATTGAGGGAGGGATGGTACATGGTAAGGTGGGATTTTTAGGAATGTAGGGAGGGTGAGAAAGAGGAAAGGATGTGTAAAAGGATAGAGAGAGGGATGAGAGATTGTTGGAGGAATTATGGGATGAAGAGATGCAGGGAGGGACAGAGGTCAAAAATGGAGGGATTTTACAATATGGAGAAGGAGAGAAGGAGCACAAGATGAACAGATAGAGGTTGGATGTGAGAGATGGAGAAATGTGGGGTGGGATGGAGTGATCGAGTCATAGAAAGCAGGAGGAAGGGATCAAAAGAGGCAGGGAGCGATGATGCATTATAGTGGGGTATAGACAGAAGGGAGGAACAGGGGACGAGTGGAGGATATGAAAGCTGTATTTTTGGATTGGAGAGAAGGATGACAGGGTGGAGGGCAAAATGGGCAGATGAAAACAGGGAGGGAAGGATGAGAGCTCACAAGGAATTTTGGAATGGGTGAAAGGAGGGAGGGAATGAAGGATATAGGGAAGGAGTACAGGATGGAGGGATGGAGGAAGGCTTGGATGGACAGCGTACAACTAAGCTAGCAGAGAAACGCTGATAGAGAAACAAGTGTACAGAGATACACGGAGGGAGAAAGGAATAGGACTACAGGATGGTGGCTGGATGGATGGAAAGACAAAGTTCAAGCAGACAGAATAAAAAGATGGAGAGAAAGAGTGAGGGAAAGTGAAAGAGGGACGGAGCAGCAGGGGCGGAGAGAGACAGAAAGCTAGAGAGAGGCAGCGAGTAAGAGAGATGATTTAAGGAGAAAAAGAAAAGGCGAGAGGTGGAATCAGACAGACAGATACGGTGGCTCTGAAGGTTAACTACTGATTCGAGATCAGCTCTGAGGGGCTTCAGGTGCGCCACTCCGTTCGTTCTGCCTAATTGAAAGTGACGGCGGAGTCAAACTGAACAGGTTAAGATAATACACCCACGCTGGTACTTTCTTCAGCAAACGGAGCTCAGGAACGCTCCTTCAGCTGCTTCGTTTCATTTGTAGTCAGTTTCAGCCTTACCTGCTGTATTTCACCACCACTCGTGCTATGCCGTGTTGGAGGGGGAATGTTTCAGTCAGCATCTGAGCACAGATTGTCAAAGCCAAAAGCAAATCAGGATCTTGTATTATTCACCAACTACAAGAAACTTGCACATGAATAAAATACCCTGTATATCCAAAAGCATCCAGACTTTCCTTCTAATTAGATTTCAGCTACTTTCAGATGCACTCACTGCACCCAGAAAGCATTGCCAGTACAATAGGATGCCACCATGGGAAGGTCACCAAGCCCACGTTTTAGCTAGAGGGGTATAAATCCCCCAACACTGGGCTTTTGGGCAGTGGAATTGGGTTCTATGGGGTGATGGAGCTCCGCGTGTAGGGATGGAGGTAAAGCATGGAATAGAAGGAGGGGGATGGGATCTAGAGGGGGATGAGAAAGGGATCAAGAGAGGAAAGGAGGGAGGAAGGAAGGAAGGAATACAGGGATATAGTGATGGATAGAGGATGGAAGTATGGAGAAAGGGATTGGCGATCCAAAGAGGGATAGACAAAAGACTGGAAGACGTAGGGTGTGATAGAAAGCAGGAGCCCAAGTGTCAGCTAGAGGGGTGTAAAGCCCCCAACACTGGGCTTTTGGGCAGTGGAACTAGATTTTATGGGGTGATGGAGCTCTAAAGATACAGGGACGAGTGTAGGGATGGAGGTAAAGGATGGAATAGAAGGAGGGGGATTGGGTCTAGAGGGGGTTGAGGAAGGGATTAAGAGAGGAAAGGAGGAAAGAACGAACGCAGGGATATAGGGATACAGATACAGGATGAAAGTATGGAGAAAGGGATTGGGTATCCAAAGAGGTATAGACAAAGGATGGGGAGATGTAGGGTGTGATGGAAAGAGGGAACCCATGTGTCGGTTAGAGGGGTATAAGGCCCCCAACATTGGCCTGTTGGGCAGTGGAACTGGATTTTATGGAGTGATGGAACTCCATCCAGGGATACAGGAACAGGTGTAGGGATGGAGGGGTAAACTTTAACAATCTAGGGCTGGAGGTAAAGCACGGAATAGACTCGGAGGGCTCAAGAAAGAAAAGTACCTTTGGGACGAGTTGGAGTGATCCACATCTAAGCATCCGACATACCAGAGCCCTCTAATGCTCTTGTGGCTGAATGCAATCAAATCCTCACAGTAATATTCCAGTCCAGAGGGATGGAGGGATCCAAAGAGAGAAAGACGAAGGACTGGGAAAAGGAGAGAAGGAAGGATGGTACATGGGATGGTGGTATGTTTAGGAATGTAGGGAAGGTGAGGGATGGAGGAAGTGTCCACAAACTTTTGGACACAATAGTGTTGATGCAATGCAATTATGTATCCAGAATATGTTCAAGAAATCTCTCTCTCTCTCTCTCTCTCTCTCTCTCTCTCTCTCTCTCTCTCTCTCAGAGCTGTGTGCCAGAGAATCGGGATGCGGGTACATTATGTCTGTTGTACCTTGTAGCTAACTATGCCTTCAGCAAACCTGTGTAAATCTTTCCTGTCGTTGTTTTATTGACAAAGGAAGCTTGGTGAGCAGCCCGAGGCTGTTGGCAGAGTATCTGCTAGAAAGAATTCCTGCCTGAAACCCAGTTCTCCCTCTCTGTCTATCAGCGCGCACCAGAATAAGTTATAGAAATGCTCTGCTATGTTATTTTCTCCATTGCAGACAAAGCTAACGATTGATGCCGCACAAATGTGGTGTGTCTACGTTTGGCTTCGGTGTACTGTGTAGGCAGAGACACTGGTGCTGTCCATGGTGCTGAACTGTGGCACTGGCGCTGTCCATGGTGCTGAACTGTGGCATTACAGACAATGCTTGGCTTTGGCGAGTTAAGGGTTATGTCGCAGGGAAGCTTTACAGACACCATGTAAGAGGATGTGTGAAATTTGGGGAATGAAACAGAAACAGGCTTTTGGGGGTTGAAATCTGCGAGCTCTGCTGCTCCCGTTCTATTTCATTCTTTACCAGCCGACGGTTGTTTTCTTTTTTTTCCCCACCTCAACTCAGAACACATTTACTTCAACGCTGTGGGGTAGTCCTTCATCATTTTCTTGTTCTCTGCCTCTCAAAGCTCCATTCTGTCTCTCCTCACGCTTTGTCTTTGCTGTCTAGCCTGTCATTACTACTCCCTGTTGCACACTCAGCGACTTCCTGCCTTGTTCACAGACAATTCTAGATAGAGGAAATCAAAACAGCGTGTGTAAGTCTGATTCACTTTGCTAAGACAACTCCTGAGGTACTAAATGTCATCATATATATATGCCTGAAGAGTTTCTTTTTTTTACCACACATGCTCACACCTGCTCACACACACACGCTTGTTTTTATGCAGACTATATCTTTGCCTATATGTAAAATCAATGTTTTTTAGTTCTTAGGTCATTGATGGGGTGAAGGACCAGATATTTTTAGTATCTGAGATTAAAGTAAGTTTGTAAGCTTAATCCTGGACCTAACCCCAAACTGAACCTTAATAACCAAAAAGAATTGGTTTGTGCTCTTTCAGTTCAAAAAGAGTATATATTAGATTACATTAGATTCTACTTTTGTCATTGTGCAGAGTACAGGTACAGAGCCAATGAATTGCAGTTGTATATAATAAATATTACATTAAAATTATATAGAATAAATATTACATTACAATAATGAAGACACAAGGTTTTGTTCCAACAGCAACAATATATAATACATGATATATTTAGACATATGACGTCACAAATGTGTAGGTTCTTACCTATGTATAAAATACTTGGGGCATTTTCTTATATATAATTTGATACATATATATTTATTATGTTAATTATGATATAGATATATTTAATATGTTTAAATATATCATGTATTACAAAATACAACCAAAACATACAAAAAGACAACAAAATCTTGGATCTTCAACAGCGTAATTTTACAACTCAAGGAACAACATCACTTTTAATAGAAGACACAGTCATTTAGGACCATATCTGTTTGTCCACGTATCATCTCATATACCTTATGTATATATAACCTTTTTCATTTTCCTTTTTTCATTTTCAGTTTGTAAATTCAATCTGTCAAGAATGTTTTCATGATCATTAAAGCAATAAAAACTGAAAATAAATAAATAAACAAACAAATAAATAAATAGATAAATAAATAAATAAATAATTTTATTTAATTGACATCGGAAATATATATTTGTCTTTGCACAATGACAAGCACTGAGATGTATATTTATTCATATTTCTATATTACTATCTATTTTGTAAGCCTAATCTTCCACCTAACTCCAAACCGCAACCTCAGTCACCTTTAAAGAAACTGTTTGGCCCTCTTGGCTAAAAAATAAAAATGACACATGGAGCTTTTTAAAAATGCCCACACAAAGAACCCACACACAGAGCAGTTTTCAGAAGGAAACTCAGTCTGATTGAAGCACAGTGCAACTCACAATGATACAGCGTTGTGTGGAACATAAAAGAGATATGACACCCTCTGAGGTCTACGCGTTTACTGTGCTCTTAATGCTATGCATCATTTTGTATGGCTGGTAGTTGAATTTAACACAACTCCTCTTGATGTGCAGTGAATTTAATGTCTTGTCTTTCATGACAGATCTATTATGTTTAATGATATGATCATTTCTGTTTCTTCCGAGTGGGCCTGGAGGGCTATTTATTTAACGCAGTCCCCCGGAGGAAAGGAACTCATTCCCCGCATATGTGTGTGTGTGTGTGTGGGTGTGTGTGTGGAGAGAGGCAGGAGCAGAGAGAGGGAGACATTCTGTCTAGTGCCCATTTCCTCATAAACATAATGCAATAAACGGCAATAAAATTTCAATCACCTCTCTCCGTCCCACAGGTAACAGGCACCAAATTAGCACTGAGAGTTGTCCATCGCCTGCCTGGAAAACATTAACAAAACAGCGCATAATTAATCCCAGAACAATGATTACTTTTCAGGACGCAGTGTCTGCACTTAGACTTGGATGCACAGATGTAGTCTGAGGTATTTTTTTTTGACAGTGCTTCTGATGAACGTAGAGTTATTCGGTTCTGAAGAGAATTCTGAACATTGAACCCTGACCTTTTGCAAATGACCGTAAAGTAAAAATATGGCAATACATCCATTATTACAGAGAACACACTTCTGCACATTTTCATACAGATTTCCTATTCATTTGACTTTAACATACTGGGTAAAAAATGATTTGAGGCCTGTGCAAAAGTTATGAGTATTTTAGAGTTTGCGTTGCATGTAGAGTTTGCACTGTTAGATACAGAAAACTCAGCCATTCATGTAAGTTCCCTCTACAGCATGTGTTTACTTACGTTCACTTAGAACATCAAAGTCTTCAAAATGACTGCTGCTAAGATAGATAGATAGATAGATAGATAGATAGA
>CM067479.1:2533432-2582757 GCA_034552555.1 Semaprochilodus insignis
CATTGGCTATTTTATCGATAACACCCACCATAGTGTTGAATTGTGTAGATTATTAATTATAGCCAGTTGATTAGAATTAGCTCTGTTCTCGGTTCTTGCAGTTAAAACAGATTTGAATATAAAGTATGTGTTTATCATTAAAATCAGAACTGCATATAGAAGGAGCTCTTCCTAAAGTGTCCCCTTAAAATGGCCTTTAGATAGAAAACCAGTGCATGCCGCTGATATCAGATGTCTAGTGTTGGTGTTCTACTGTACTTCTGTTTTTACCCCATCTTTTCACAGCTACACAACCTTTCAGACCCATAGCTTTGAGCTCTCTTACCACAGTGGAAGGATGGACAGAAACACCTGTGGATGTTCTCAGATCTGAAGAAAAAATGGAGCTTGATGTTCTCCTCTCTCTCTCTAAGGTAGAAGCTTTGAGTGCTGTTTATGTGATGATGGCCTACCAGGTCTTGCACTAGTGTTAGGAGTCCCATTTTTGGTGTCTCCTAATTATTTTTTGGAATTTTGTTTTGGAAACTCTTGTTTTCTTTCACCTTTTTTTGATTTGGCATACCCAGATTTAGTACCCGAGTAGTAAGTAGTATGCCATTTTGACTACAGTCTATGTTTACATATCACAAAATGCACAAACTTTAATAGAGAAAGACATTAAACAGAGAAATGTTATTTAGAATACTTCCTAGCTGCAATTATAAAACATGATTTGTGATTTCATTTGGTAATACTGTTACCGGTCAGTCTCAGAGCTGTTCTAACAGTCACTCTCTTTTCTCTGCATTGTTGCCAGCAGGCACTGAGTTTGGTTGGCTAATTGCGCTACATGAAATGAAATCAGTCCCTTGAGTCCAGCCTGGCTCTACAGCTCCTTAGCACAGTGTAGTGCAATAAACAATTACGAAGGTGACTGATTCTGCTCATGCCAACCCAGCACGAGTCCTAACTGTGCTAATTTATGAGCTGATCAATATGCACTCCAAACAAGCCCATCAGCCAGTACTAATCTGTCTAAACCAAAGCAGTTCTTTTGGTTCTGACCTCTCTGGTCATCATTCATAACATAAACACTATCTGGAGATACGTCGCATTAATAAGGCGGTACACTAATAATACTAATAACACTAATAACACATTAATGCTGATACACATATTAAAACAAAAAGAAGAAAGCAAGAAAATGATTTATTATTTATGTTACTTAAAGAGCCCATCTCCTAGAATCTGTATATATGTATTTATCTTATTAAATAAAATATAAAAATGATGTATTTTTTATATTGAAAACTGAACCACTGTTTTTTTGTGGAAATCATTGCTAATAACTAAAACTAGGTGTCTGCAAGGGATCCCATTAGAGGGCGGGGGGCACCCACAACCACACTCAAATGACTGGCTTTTTGCAATATAAATTAATGATAAATTGTAGACGTTTTGATTATGACCATAAGCCTGTTCAGGAACTCTTTACGTTAGCTTTACTCAAATATGTATTGTACCAAGACACTTTGAAATTTGATTTTTGTATATCATTATGCTCGTAATATGTAATACTGATTAAGTTAATAATTTTATCATTCATTAATTTATTAATCAATAAAGTGCACCATTCATACAGTTCAGATTTATGGAAATTGATCTGCAAAACAGCTTGTTTTTAGTTCATTGTTCTTGTGATGTCACAAAAACCAAAAACTAACCAATTTATATATATATCTGCTTATTAAGACTACAGTAGTTTAACTCCACCCATTCATGAAGGAGTGATGTGTGGGGGCTATCTTAATTGTTTTTTGTTATTGCCAGATGAGAGTTCTTGGTCATGTCTGTGCAAAATACAAGGTAAAATGTCATGTAAAATGTGTATTTGTATATAATCCAAAACATGACAAATGAATATAATAATCAATATTATTTCTACATTATTATATATATATTATCTTTTACTTTATTTTAATATTAAACAACATTATTTATGTGGTTATATTAAAAGATTTTCTTTTGCATATCTACCTTTACGGTAAATTACTGTCTACTGAATTTCATTAAATTTACATATCACCATTGTCCAAAGAAAACGAGCTGTAAGTTCATGTGAACGTGGAAAGATTTTATTCAACGCTGTGTTGGGGGTATTTCTATGTGTGCGGACAAAATACTAGAGATGATGTCAGTGTATTTCAGAGTATAGTGGATGTGCATATATGCATACTGTATACACAGTTCTGAAAAAATATTTTAATAATAGTTTTTAAAAATAGTTTAAATATAGTATGAATAAATGAATACAAACTAAAACCGTATCAGCATTTAAGGTAACCAAAGGCCACATAATGTCATGACGGCAGGTTACGAGGAAAGTGTTGTACATCGTCACTGTCGAAAACCAAGTATCTCTAAAACGACAACTTTACAGGACCGGGCAAACACCTCATTTAATTACAACGTCAGTCAATGGAACCCTGTCTAAGCCATTCTGTTGATCCATTGATCATGAAATTTTCACACAATGTAAACTGCAGCTGCTGTGTTCAAATGATGCATAAAAATAAAAATTAAGATAAAATAAAGGAGATACATATTTTTATTTATTGGACAGCGACAATATGGGTCCTTTAAGTGCAACTGCTACCCTTTTCCATTTCAGCCTCTAAATCAGTGACTCAAAATCACGAAGATCACTTGAGCTTTTCTCTGTTTTGGCCTAATCATCTCACAACTTTGAGTCATTAGGGCTGACATTTCGGTTTCTGCACCTCCATAATCCACAGAGGGTATAAAGAAGCAGCTGGCTCTGATTTCACAGCAAAGAGTCAAACTCGTCCAAAGTGGCCATAGTAGTGCAGTTTGCACAGGCGAGCCGCCTAAAGCACAACATGATCTCTTATTTCCTTCATCACGCTACTTCCATACTGAAGATCATATTCAGGAGCTTAACGTTAACGTGTTCCACTGCAATTCAATTAGTCATTTATTACAGCTTGGACACATGAAAGAAACTCTCTCTCTCTCTCTCTCTCTATCTCTCTCTCTCTCTCTCTCTCTCTCTCACTGCAGCTTATTTCCCCCTTCCTCTTCTTCCTACTCACAGCAAATTAGTAAACACTGGATCATCTTCCTCACTAGACTCTGTAGGCCTTGAAGTTCCAATATACAGCAGTGTATATTTATGTCTAAGATTAATTGCCTCTTTTTACGCCCCAACAGTAATCCTTGAGGCTGGTGGTGTGAGTGCGCCGGCAACCGCAAGCAGATCCGGAGCGGAAAGAAGGCATAAGGAGACGTTAAGCTACATCACCAATATCCCACATGACACTGCAACATTCCGTCAGCAGCTGATCTACTTCCGGCCCCGGATTTTTGTCTCCGTTTCCTCTCTGTCTTCTCCTCTGCCATCCTAACTCTGTATCTGCGTCATACATGCATAACGTGAGTGCCTGCGACTGCTGAACGCTCAAGAAAGTGAACCAGAAGCCTTTCAAACTGAAAATATGTCAACATGACTTGCACAACCAGAAAATGGTGACCTGGCAAGCTCTTTACAGGATCTGTTACCACATCTCCAGCACCACTGCTGCTGTGTCTGATCCACTCACACCAGCGCAACACACACTAACACACCACCACCACACGTCAGTGTCACTGCAGTGTCACTGAGCGGTGCTCAGAATGATCCACCACCCACATAATACCTGCTCTGTGGTGGTCCTGTGGGGGTCCTGCCCATTGAAGAACAGGGTGATAAGGTATACAGAGAAACAGATGGACTACAGTCTGTACCTGTAGAACTACAGAGTGCTCCTATATGGTAAGTGGAGCTGATAAAGTGAACAATGAGTGTAGATACAGGGAGGTGTACCTAATGAAGTGGCTGGTGGATGTATAATTGTGTTGGATTACATGGAAAGCTTTGATTCATCTCAAATTATTAATTTGGCACATGGTAAAAGAAACTGTGTATGGTTAGATGACTCATTTGCATGGAGCAGACGTCTATCAACGTTTCACACAATATCTCACACACACACACACACACACACACACACACACACACACACATATATATATATATATATACACAGCTATATACCCCTAATGATAACCCTTGTTGTAAATCCTCTTCCCAGAGGGTAACAAATGGTATTAATATGGTTTACAAATGGCCACCAACAATATATAAGAACATATATAGAATTGTAAATCATAAAAATATTGATATATGACTATATATATATATATATATATATGAAAGAAACGCTGGCATGGTCCTATGAAAGCTTTAGAACCTCTGACGCATGTTGCCAACAAGCCTTTGTCAGGGGCTCAAAAACTGCATTATGTGCCTCTAATACAAAAGAGGCCACACTGAAGGGGGCTCCGGATTTACTCTCTGTGGATTTGGGGGAATTTTAGCCACAGCCGAGCGGAATTGTTTTCTTTTTAATTTAGATGTTTGTTTTCCATTTTGACTGCACTGATCGCACCGTATGTTGTCCTGCACTCTAAATCCTAGTGAATATGGACACAGCATTTGTGCACTACTCTAATAGTGCTGTCTTTTATTAATCTGGCTCAAATTGGACAAGCTTTGCTGCACGTTCTGCTGCCTGGCATATGCTGCCTTTGACATCGTAGAAGGTCATCAGCCGCCCAACATTCGTTCGAATGTGGCAACAGATGGCGTGCATTGTTGTTTCATTAGTGCTCTTTGTGAAAATATAAAAAAGACATATTTCTCTGGATTTGCGAGCAGGCAAGAGACAAGGGCCTAGTTTCCCCTCAAAGCGTTGGAATGGTAACCCTTAACATGTCACAGGTATCGCCAATGACCCCCTATACAACTGAATGCTGTGCTGTGACTGGACTGATGTGAAGCTTAGATGGACCACCAGGTGTGCATCACATATACACTACATTGCCAAAAGTATTCGCTCGTCTGCCTTCACACGCATGTGAACTTGAGTGACATCCCATTCTTAATCCATAGGGTTTAATATGATGTCGGCCCACCCTTTGCAGCTATTCTCAGCTCTTCTGGGAAGGCTTTCCACAAGGTTTAGGAATGTGTTTATGGGAATTTCTGACCATTCTTCCAGAAGCACATTTGTGATATTGGACGAGAAGGCCTGGTTTGCTGCCTTCGCTCTAATTCATCCCAAAGGTGTTCTATCAGGTTGAGGTCAGGACTCTGTGCAGGCCACTCAAGTTCTTCCATACCAAACTCACTCATCCATGTCTTTGGACCTTGTTTCGTGCACTGGTATGCAGTCATGTTGGAACAGGAAGGGGCCATCCCCAAATTGTTGCCACAAAGTTGGGAGCATGAAATTGTCCAGAATCTCTTGGTCTGCTGAAGCATTAAGAGTTCCTTTCACTGGAACTAAGTGGCCGAGCTCAACTCCTGAACAACAACCCCACACCATAATCCCCCCGCCACCAAACTTTACACTCAGCACAATGCTTTACGTGCTTTACACCACTGCATTCGATGCTTTGCATTACGCCTGGTGATGAAAGGCCTGGATTCAGCTGCCATGGAGACCCATTCCATGAAGCTCTCTATGGACTGTTCTTGAGCTAATCTGAAGGCCACATGATTTTTGGAGGTCTGTAGCGATTGACTCTGCAGAAAGTTGGCGACCTCTGCGCACTAGGCACCTCAGCATATATACTGTATATATATGCACATATGCACTTTGTAGTTCTACAATTACAGACTGTACTCCATCTGTTTCTCTGTATACTTTATTACCCTGTTCTTCAATGGTCAGGACCCCCACAGGACCACCACAGAGCAGGTATTATGTGGGTGGTGGGTCATTCTCAGCACTGCAGTGACACTGACGTGGTGGTGGTGTGTTAGTGTGTGTTGTGCTGGTGTGAGTGCATCAGACACAGCAGTGCTGCTGGAGTGTTTAAACACTGTGTCCACTCACTGTCCACTCTAATAGACACTCCTACCTTGCTGGTCCACCTTGTAGATGTACAGTCAGAGACGATAGCTCATCTACTGCTGCACAGTTTGTGTTGGTCATCCTCTAGTCCTTCATCAGTGGTCACAGGACACTGCTCACAGGACACTGCCCATAGGACGCTGCCCACAGGACGCTGCAGGCAGGATAGTTTTGGTCACTAATAAGTCACTAAAACTGATAGCCTGTTATTTTTATGCTGATTGTATAACTTCACATATAACATATAACATCTGCCACACATTTCATGCAGCATTTAATAAAGAAGGCATTCACCTCACAAAGGTGTTTTAAAAATGAGGACTGACCCAAACCCAAACCAACAGAACTTATGGCTCTACTTCTAGCTAATTTAACACACATGCCATTCTAATTTTTAATGTGCAGGATATATTGGCAACATAAGAAATCATGATGGGTTTATTCTCATGTGGATTAAAAAAGTTTTTTTTTTTTTTACCAAAAATGCTACCAAAAACAGACGATCAGCAGGATGAATAAAAAGATGTTTCTTCAAGGGCATGCTTGCATGCCTAAATGGTTCTTGGCATGGTGAAATGTGTTCTGTATGGTTCTAAACTGAACTGCTTTGAAACAGTTCTATATAGCAGCAAAAAAGAGTTTTTCTATTGTTACTTGATATTTTGGCAACACCAGAACCCTACAACACATTCTCCATCAATCTGCAGAACCATGCAAAAAATAAAACTTTTATATAGGACTCATGGTTCTAAATAGACCAACCCCTTTTACTAACGAATCCTGGAAGCACAATAACTAATGAGTGTTATGATGTAAAGCTTTTAACAATAAAAGCCTTTAACAACTCTTTTTGTTTCTATATAGAGCCATTTTCAAAAAGGGTCTATATAGAACCATATACAACACATTCTTCATCAATCTGAAGATCAATTTCACCATGCAAAGAACCATTTAAGTATAAAAAGGTTCTATATTGTTTGAAACTGCTTCCCATGGTTTTGAATAGAACCATTCCATTTCCTGCAGAACTTTTGTAGGACCATCATTATTAGGAGTGCACCTATAGCAGCTCTACCTGCTTTTGGAAATTGGAAAACATGAAAAACGTATTATGTGCTTGAGTCCATTCGATATTAAACTTTTATACCATTAAAGATTTGACTGTTTTTGCTAATGTTCTGTTTGTTGTGTTTGTCTTTTGCTCCTGTTGAAACAAAACATCAAATCTCCAAATAATAACTTTACAAGAGAATAATATTTCACTTTTAATGTAAGTCAATGGAACCAGACTTTTGTCTAAGCAATTCTGGGCTATTTCTTTCAGTCCGTTTACAATGAAATTGACACATAATGTAAAGGGCAATATGTTAAATTGAAAAATGGACAAAAATACAGATACAAGGTTTCGTTTACACTGACCGGATGCTGTTCACACTAAAATCTAGCCAGCTTTATGTTATTACAAACATTCTAATCTGGTCTAATTCTAGGTGGAACCGTTGTTTATTGTGATTATTATGAGCTGACATGTTTTTGGTCCTGGCCTTAAAGCAAATGTGTAGATGTAATTTGTTATGTAACTGACTCATAATTATGTAATTACTTTTGAATAATATAGCAAAATGACAGTAATACCAATAAATGTGTAAGATTAAGGACTAGGATTGTCCGGAACACTAGACTAGACTAGTGCTACTGCTTTACAGTCTTTTGTTAGTGTATATAACAAATACACTAACAGTGTATTGGTGTATATTACTGTTATATCCATCCATCCATCCATCCATCCATCTATATATATATATTACACTAATCTTACAGGACTGTGATCTTGCATGTACTACAAGCTACTGATCCTAAATTATTTAAATGTGACACCATGAGGAATAACACTATACCATTTAACAATAACAGGAATAACTGTATTAGTGATTAATTATGACAGCGCTGGCTTTGGGGCAGTGAACAAAAATAATAAGGCAGAAATCACAAGCTACTGAATAAAACTCTCCCTCTCTCTCTCTCTGTCTGTCTCTTTCTCTCTCTATCTCTCTCTCTTTCTGAACAAGAGGGATTTCACCGCAGCAGACCAAATCACAATCAAAAGCTGAATGGTCATAATGACTGCATTTGAACACCCTCCGCTGCCCCAGATGAGGCTAATGATTGCTATTCTACTGCACCAACTGGGACACCGCGTGCTGGGTGTGTGTGTGGTTCTGCATCTATTTAGATCTACGCTGCTTCAGCCGTGGGGGGAAAAAAAAAGAAGCAAGAGGGGGAAAAAGTAAGCAAGTGCCACACCATAAGCCTCATTTCCTTGTCACTGATTACAAGACCCCATTGATTGCAACCACATTGACTGTAATCCAATCAGAAGGCAGGTTTCTAAGGAAAGAGAGAGAGAGAGAAAGAGAGAGAGATGCTCTGTGGGGTATTGATGAGCTCTGGGCCTATTCTATACATGCTCATGAAGCCCGTAGGAACTAATATGTCAGCGAGTGGAGAAACTGTTATAGACAGCCTAACAGGCTGACCAATAAAGATTAGCCTTACTATACCTATATCATTTACTGCACTCAGTATATTTGATTGATTAGGCATGAATAAATCAGGTATGAAGAGTCAATAAATGTGAAGCATGGCATTAATACACTGTGGAGGATTTCTGTACATAATGTTAGCATTAGCTGTGATGCTACAGTATACTGTATGCCAGATCTCTCTCTCTCTGACTCTCTCTCTCTCTCTCTCACACACACACACACACACACACACACACACACACACTCTCTCTCGCCCTTTAATTTGCCCTATCTCTCTCTCTCTGTCTGTCTGTCTTTGTTCCTTTCCCACCTATCTGTCTCTCTCTCTCTCGTTCTCCTCTATCTATCTGTCTCTTTTTTCTTTCTGTGTCTGTCTTTCTCTCTCCCTCGTCTCTCTTTCTCTGTGTCTCACTTTCTTTCTCTCTGTCTGTCTGTCTGTCTGTCTCCCTCTTTCTCCCTCTCTCCCTATATCTATCTGTGTGTCTCTCCCTTGTTTTCTTCCTGTCTTTTGTTTGTCTCTTTCAGGTCATCTTTCTGCTGCTCTCTCTCTCTCTCTCTCTCTCTCTCTCTCTCTCTCTCTATTTCTCAGTCTGTCATCAAGTGTTTCTCTTTCTTTATCTCTGTCTGTCTCTATCTCTCTCTTTGACTCTTGTTCTTTCCATTCCTCTCTGTCTGTCTCCCTCTCTCACTCCCTATATGTATCTATGTGTGTGTCTCTCTCGTTCTCTGCCTGTCTTTTATGTGTTTGTCTCTTTCCACTTCTTTCTCTTTCTGTTGCTTTTTATCTCTCTTTGTTTGTCTGTTATTAACTCTCTCTCTCTCTCTCTCTCTTTTTCACTGCCCGTCTGTCTGCCTCCCTCTCTCTCGCCCTATATCTATTTCTCTCTCTCGTTCTCTGCCTGTGTTTTGTTTGTCTCTTTCCATTTCTGTTTCTTTCTGTTGCTCTCTCTCCCCCTCTCTCTCTGTGACTGTTTCTACATCTTTAGGTGTTTCTCTCTCTCCCTCTTTCTTTCTCTTTGTCTGTCTGTCGACCTCCCTCTCTCTCACCCTATATGTATCTCTGTCTCTCTCTCTCGTTCTCTGCCAGTCTTTAATGTGTTTGTCTCTTTCCGCTTCTTTCTCTTTCTGTTGCGTTCTCTCTCTCTCCCCCTCTCTCTGTCTATCCCTCTTTCTTTGTCTGTCTCTCTTCCTCTCTCTCTCTCTCTTTGTCTCTCTGTCTCAATCTCTCTCATCCCTCTTTCTCTGTTTCTCCCTCTCTCCCTCTCTTTCTGTGTCTATCCCTCTTTCTCTGTCTGTCTCTCTTCCTCTCTCTCTCTCTCTCTCTATCCCTCTTTCTCTGTCTCTCTCTCTCTCCCTCTCCCTCTCTTTCTGTGTCTATCCCTCTTTCTCTGTTTGCCTCTCTCTCTCTCTCCCTCTCTCTCTCTCTTTCTGTGTCTATCCCTCTTTCTCTGTCTGTCTCTCTTCCTCTCTCTCTCTCTCTCTCTATCCCTCTTTCTCTGTCTCTCTCTCTCTCCCTCTCCCTCTCTTTCTGTGTCTATCCCTCTTTCTCTGTTTGCCTCTCTCTCTCTCTCCCTCTCTCTCTCTCTTTCTGTGTCTATCCCTCTTTCTCTGTCTGTCTCTCTTCCTCTCTCTCTCTCTCTCTCTCTCTGTCTCTCTCTGTCTCTCCCTCTCTCCCTCTATTTCTGTGTCTATCCCTCTTTCTCTGTCTGTCTCTCTTCCTCTCTCTCTCTCTCTGTCTATCCCTCTCCCTCTCTTTCAGTGTCTATCCCTCTTTCTCTGTCTGTCTCTCTCTCTCTCTCTCTTTCTGTGTCTATCGCTCTTTCTCTGTCTTTCTCTCTTCCTCTCTCTCAATTCCACAGTAAGGAGAAGATCAGTCATTTCTCTATTGCTGTATGTACAGTATAATAAGCAGTAACATGTAAATGCCAGCACATTGATCTAACTGCTTCTCTCGTCACTCTGGTTGTTGGTGTTGGTTGGTTAAGTCAGGTGTTCATGTTGAGTCTTCTGCCTCGTCATTTAGCATTAATGAATCCAGGAATCGGCATTACTGAGAAAGGGGCCATCACCTGTTCTCAGCTGGGCGGCTTACTGTATAAAACATAAAGAATTCCTTACCCACATGTGCGCCTGTGAACACCCCAGTGTATCCTCCTAAGCTGTCTGTGAGCATGTACCTATTTAAAGAAATAAAACAACAAAAGTTATACTAGAGCCAGTTTCACCACCATGGTGACAGTGTATCCCTGGCAACAACAATATATACATATATATGGACCTGAAAGTATTTCGTAGATAACGTGTCATGTCCTTTTCCGAGCTAATGATAATAAAACAGGTGATGAGAGACACTTTGTGTTGCATAATAGAGTTGAAGAGTCTGACTGGAATGATGTAAAGCTACATATAACAGGTTTGCTTGAAACATTTGAAGCCAAGTCTTGTACTAAATCACACTGCTAATGTATATCCCCCTTTAAAAGTCCTTTTTAGACCAGGAGTTCACATCTAATATATCACTGCAATGGCAGGTCTGTTCAACAGCAATGCATTTCAAACTAATAATCTCACAAATGCATGTAAACAACTGCTCAGAAGCATGTAAAACACTCTGCGAGGCCAGCTATAGTTTACGACATATGAATATGATATCACTGGAATTAACCACGGCCATTTGTATGTTTGTGCACTTGCAAGATTTACTGCGCTCTCAGGGTTTCAGAGGGGAGTCGAGGAGAGGGGAATCATATTTCTTCACATGAACAGCAGATGGTGGTAGTAAACATTTAGAAATGCTTTGGAGCAATGCGACTCAGTGCTCACAGTGTTGCCCTGAGAGAGACCCTCTCTCTCACAGACCTTTATGCAGACACGGAGGTTATTTAAACTCATCTGACAGCCTAATTGAATGGGGGGTGGACTATAGAAAGCTTAGAGTCAAGTACAACTTTGTTTCAGAGTCTGGTCAGTCTTTTGTACATACCATACATGAAGATATGTTAGAACAGGGCCATTTCTGCCAATAGAAGTAACCTGGAAGATATGTTGTAACACACACATATATATATATAGCATGGTCAAACTTGCATAACATGATATAATTTATAATTTAAAATTTAATATGTAATTTATTATTTAAATTTCAGAGTACAGTGCATATGTGTGCACACTTACTGTGGGTAACACTTTACATTAAGTGCTGAGTTACTAACATGAATTAATGCATTAGTTAACATGAAGTAATATATTAACAGTGGGTAACTAATGTTTAGTGAACATGTACCAACTGTAATATGTTTACTTAACTTTAGTTAAGCATTGTAACCAATGTTAACGTATGACTTAATGTTACTAATTAATTTTATTCATTTATTTTAGCTAATCAACACCACTTTGTTAGCTTGTGAATGTAAGTTTTCAATGATGAATGCTCTAAAGTTTCTTTTATATATATATATATATATATATATATATATATATATATATAGGTTATCAATGACGAATGCTGTAAAGCTGTTTTAAATAAACTATTGATTACTTACATTGATATATATATATATTTTGTCTTTTACCATTTTATTATTTAATACCTTGTTTTGTTTGTTTACTCACGCTGATTCTATTTCTTATTTCACTTATTATATATTTCACATATTAATATTAATTATTACTTTTACATTTGCTATTAGCTCTACACTATATGTTCATTGCTGAATTTTATGCTTTGGCAAGATTGTATTTAGCACAGTCATGCCAATAAAGCTTCTTTGAATTGAATTGAAAATTGGTTATATTTAGATTTAACTTTCAGTATAGAATGTGGCTTAAACCGATACAGCAAAATCAACACCTTTGCAAGCAGAATGCTGCTTTGGCAGTTGACCAATCAGAACAGAGTGGACGAGCAGACCAATCAGAGCACACTGGGGTCATTGGGAGGCGGGGCTTAAAGACACAGGAGCTCTAACAGTGTGTTTCAGATAGAGGGTGAATACAGATGTACAGTACAGGAAAATACTGCATTTTGGGAAAACTGAGGGCTGTAAGTCTATTCCAGTAGACCCCAAAAAATATAATTCTGAACACTGAAAATGCGCGTGATAGGTTCCCTTTAAATACGCCATTTTTCAGAAATGTTTGTGTAATTAAGCAGAACATTTATTATATTTAAATGTGCTATAACTTTTGCGTAGGCCACATTTCATACTCCTTTTTACATTTAGTAAATAAAAAGTAATTAAAAATCAAAATGTGCAGAAGTGAGAATGCCTTAGCTTACTTTCAACAAAATAAACAATTTGACCAGGCATGTTTTGCATACAGCTGTATATATTTGTGTGTTTTTTAAATACAGCAAATGTACAGGGGTTGGACAATGAAACTGAAACACCTGTCATTTTAGAGTGGGAGGTTTCATGGCTAAATTGGACCAGCCTGGTGGCCAATCTTCATTAATTGCACATTGCACCAGTAAGAGCAGAGTGTGAAGGTTCAATTAGCAGGTAAGAGCACAGTTTTGCTCAAAATATTGCAATGCACACAACATTATGGGTGACATACCAGAGTTCAAAAGAGGACAAATTGTTGGTGCACGTCTTGCTGGCGCATCTGTGACCAAGACAGCAAGTCTTTGTGATGTATCAAGAGCCACGGTATCCAGGGTAATGTCAGCATACCACCAAGAAGGACGTTTTCCTCCACCAGCATCACGTAGTGACCTGGCCACTATCCTGCAAGAAGAATGGCTTAAAATCCCTCTGACCACTGTGCAGGACTTGTATATGTCATTCCCAAGACGAACTGACGCTGTATTGGCCGCAAAAGGAGGAGGAGGCCCTACACCATACTAATAAATGATTGTGGTCTAAAACCAGGTGTTTCAGTTTCACTGTCCAACCCCTGTAGATGCTTAAGTAAACTAATTTTGTAGGTTTACAATGGCCAAATTTAATAACTGAAGCAAATATGAATAGTTTCTTTATTGTGCAAAACAGTAAGAACAAAACTGAACAGGATAAACATCAATTTTGCCCCAAAAAAAGCACATTTGTGTAAGCGTGCAGCTGCGTCTCAAGGGCTGCTAGACACTGTGATTTCTCAAGTAGCTTGTCTTACATTTGCATCTGATACACTCATGCTTATATATCCACACTTATCGGGAAAATACTGGAGTTTAGTAAACATTACAAGCAATTCAGGACATCAGTAACAACTAAAAAGCAGCTTGTTTCAAGATGGCCGTAAGACTGTGGCATTGAAGGAGACGGCACTACAGGAGGGGTGCTATGCTGGATTGATGAACCAGATGCTCACTGAGGTAAGATATAACAAGTGTTTAATGCGATGACGTGAGTGAGTCAATTCAGAGCCAGCAGACAAACAGAGGAACCAAACCAGAGCAAGCAAAACAGGGCGTAAATCCAGATACAGGTAAAGGCCAAAACCAAGGCAAACTAAAAACCAGGCAAACAGAACAAGAGGGGGAGAGGCAAAAGAAGAAAACCAGTGGGCGAACGAGGGTCATACATGGGAATACATAAACAGAGAACAATACAGAAACAGAACTTTTGTCCTGGTGGAGTCGAGAAACGAATCTGTGTGTGGAGGCACCGTGGTCAGCGCAAGGATGAACGGGTTGTTGTCACGTGTCACACGTCCAGAACCTACCCCTACCACAACATCTGCAGGAACTGTGTGAGAATATTCAAGCTGCATGGGATGGATTATTACAGGACACCATTAGGAACTTGTACAATTCCCGACACCATACTGAGAGACACTACTTCTGTATATAAATATTGTCCATATCAGTCTAAATGTATCATCATTTATTGTTCTTAGTAACCTTTATCTTCCTTCCCAGTAGCATTGCAATCTCACACTTCCCTTGGGGTTCAGCTCCTCTTATGATGTTGAGTGTATTTTATTCATGTGCAAATGAAGTGCATATTTGAGTCAACTCAATACAGTGCTTTATGCTTTAAATATATGGACCTTATATAATTTAAAATCAATTTTCATATTTGTATTTTGCACACACACACACACACACACNACCCCGATGAGTCTCGGCATTGTCATCCTGGAATATGGCCGTGCCATCAGGGAAGGAAATATATCCATTGATGGGATGACCTGGTCATTCAGTACGTTCAGGTGGTTGTTACTGAGCCTTGACCTGACCAACTAAAGCAGCCTCAGATCAGCACTGCCTCCAGAGGCTTATACAGTGGGCACGATTTATCATGGGCGCATCGCTTCATGCACTTCCTTTCTTATCCTGATGCTCCCATCTCTGGAATAGGGTCGGTCTGGACTCGTGGGCTATTCATAACACATAACACAGTACCTTTTTCCATTGCTCCCAGCAAACTGCAGCTTGTTTTTCTGATTATTATTAGGTATATATGTGTGTATGTGTATATATATATATATATATATATATATATATATATATATATATATATATACATATATATTTACACAAACTATATTTCTCAGGTACAAATGAAATATATTTTAATGTGATGTTAATGTACTTGAAAATGTACTTAAATATATTTAAGTGAATTTCAAAATAGTACAGTTAAGTACAATTAGTTCTGTTTAAGTATATTTTTAATAGCACTGATAATATACTAATATATATTTAGCATTCTAAATACATAGTTAGTATATAGAAAATATCACACCTTCAGTACATTAATCATGAGTGCAAGGAAGGATACTAAGTGTACCTAAATTAAGCATACTTTAGTGTACTATTGATCTCCAGGGTGCAAGGAGTCAGGGTGGTGGTGGGAAGTAAAGTTTAGGTCATGGAAAGCTAAAAGGAAAGGGGAGAATTAATAGGATGCAATTTTGGGTGTGGTTATTCCATATCTCCATCTGGTAATGAATTTAACTCACATGCAATCAATTAAGATGTTTCACTGATGGAAATTCTAAATAGAGCCGCTCCTTCTGTAACCTGTTTGTTGAAAGAGTGTGTAAGTAATTCCTAGTGGACCAACAGACTCAAAACAGGGAGTTCACTGCTTCTCTAGTCGTCAAAAAGAAACAAAGCAACTTTCTGTCAGAAAGATCACCAAGAAGGCCACGTTTTTGCTCAATGTGGAGAGAAATCGATTGACAAAATACAGCATTAGAGAAAAGGCAGGGTATTTAAATCCCCGGAGTTAAGCTGGCCGCCCTGTCTCAGGAGCTTTCAGCCAGCAGGAAAGAGCACGGCAACCTTTCGCTGTTTGAAGTCTGAGCTTCTAACCCTCCCTAAATTAAACAGACAAGGTGGGCAGCATGGCCCGTGTGCGCCAACACCAGAGTAAGACGTCCTGTTTCACTTCCTTCATCATAAAACACAGACGGAGCCGCCTCGGAGGGGAAACGATGTCAGATAAAAATAATATCAGAAGATCTCGGCGGGGGAGAAAAGGTCTGTCATGTTGATGCGGCGATAGTGTCGGGTTAAAACTGACAGTGGTTTGAAATAACAGACTAATAAAAGGGCAAATATCTTTCACAGGAAAATCTCAACCTGATCTCCGGAATTTGTAGGGAGTGAAAATGTGGTCAAACATCCATAGGGATTTCAGAGTCTATTATATACTGAGTGGCCAGTTAATCAGAAACACCTGCAGGACTGCAGTTACTGAATATAGCCCATTTGAATGCACAATTTATCAGTCACCCTATGACATCACCAAATATCATTTAGGGGTGGACCCAAATAATTTAAGCCCAGCCGCATTGCTGTGCCATTAAAACACCAGGCACCGGAAAACGTTCATGGAAGAATCAGAATCAGAATCAGAATCTCTTTATTTCACCAAGTATGTTACACATACAAGGAATTTGTCTTGGTGAGAGCAACACGTATGACAAGTAACAAAAAAACAAATAACAAAAACACAGAACACAGATTATTTACAGTATTAAACTAAAGGAAAATTACACTAAACAATAAATAGGGTAGATGATAAATTAAAAAAGTAAAAAGTACTAAAAGTAATAAAAAGCTAAAGAAGCTGAGAGATGTGAAACAAATTTAGTTGAAAAATATTATATATAGAAAGTTACAGATGACCTGAATATCTACAGAAAGAGAACATCTGTACAGGTGTGCAAATAATCATAGTGCAAACCACTAACGGAACCTTTCAATAGAAGGATCCGTTCATAAATGAGATGGCCTCATGATATTGACTGTTCTACAAGAAACCCCTCACCTGGTAAGCCTTTTTAACCTTAAGGAAACAAAAGTGGTTTCTCTATTGCATTGCATTTGGTCATTTGGTAGACCACTGAGATGTGTGAAAACCCCCAAAAGGGTTCCTTGCCCAGCTCCATGGCAGAATCGCCTTTGAAAGGGTCTATTTAGTAAAAGAGCTGGCCTCATAATATACAAGTTCTAGGTATACCCCCTCGATTGGTAAGGCCTTTAAACCTTGAGTAAACAAAATGGTTCTTCAGTGGCATTGCTTTAAGCTCATTAATTTTTTTTCATGCCATGCATTTATGTTAGCCACCATCAACTCCATCATCAGTGGTCAAGTTTTGACCACAGGACCACTGTTGGCCAAATAGTTGGCAAGTCTGACAAACAGTCACACCCAGAAAGAATCAACCAACAGGAATGACATTGTGAGACATGTATATGATTCAAGTTTCACACTCGGCTATGCATGTGATGACCTGACTGACCCAACAGCCATGACTGTGGACATTCAGCGAGCAGTGATGCCCTCCATGAGTCATCCTGTTATTGCAGATGGCTGCACAATGAAAGGGTACATGCACACAGATCGTTATGATGACTGCCTTTAACACCACATCAACGTTGCCAAAGACTGCAATGGTGTCGTGCCAGACTGTCATGGAGTGACTCAGAACGGTAGTGGGTCATGTGACGAGTCCCGCTTTTGTCTTGCTGAAGAAAGATGTGTGGAGGTACCGTGGTCAGCACCAATATCAATGGTCTGTCACGCATCACATGTCCAGAAGGCCTGGTGTCACTCCACCTCCACCCCTACCACACAATCCGCAGGAACTGTGTGAGAATATTGAAGCTGCATGGGATGGATTATCACAGGACACCATTAGGAACCTCTACAACTCCATGCTGAGACGTCTGGCATGTTGCATTAGCAAACATAGTGGCCCGACGCCATACTGAGAGACACTACTTCTGTATGTGTAGCTCAATAAATATTGATCATATCAGTCTAAATGTATCATCATTTATTGTTCCTGGTAAACTTTATCTTCCTTCCCAACAGCACTGCAGTCCCACACTTCCTTGGATGCAACTGTTCTTTTAATGATGAGTGTATTTACACCTATGCCAGGACTATGCTAGGGGGCAGTTGTGGGCTGGAGGTTAGGGAACCAGCCTTGCGACCGGAGGGTTGCCGGTTCGATTCCCTGAACCAACAGTAACGACTGAGGTGCCCTTGAGGTGCCCTGTTTCACTTCACGGATGGGTTAAATGCGGAATACAAATTCCTCTGTGTGAAAATCACAAATGGCACAAAATGGCTCAAAAACTCTCTACTCAGAGAATGATTGGCCTCACCGATTTGATTTGCTTATATGCAAGAGGCAGCTGATCAAGTGATTAGAACAGATCAAATGAAATACAGTGTATGAAGCGTATACAATAATTTACGATGGGTTTCATTAATAATACAGTATGTCATCTACCACTGTGAGTGGTTCCCACAAATCTCACCACAGTCTACAGTATCTTGGAGGCGGTGGCATATTGACCGCCCCATTCCACCAATTCTATCTTCAAGAGTCCATAAATATCATCTATGAGATTACTTATCAGGGTTCAACTTTTCCAGTGAAACTATAAATCACACGCACCTCTCTCTTTCTCTCTCTCTCTCTCTCTCTCTCTCTCTCTCTCTCTCTCTTTGGCTAACTATGAATTATTGTTTAGGCTTCTGTGATCATGTTTATACATTTTATCTTCCTTGGAAATAAATAAATAAATAAATAAAAATCATAGCATCAAGACAAATTTGCAACCATGCAACATACTGCTGTACATCATCAAATGACATCCGCTGCCATAATCCAGCAACTCCTCCAAATGAATCCACAGTTCATGCGGTTTTCCTCATAAGCATTTGAAAACCTGTCTCAGAGACTTTACTCAAAACTCACCAAAGAGCTTAACTTCAAAGTGACTCGAGAGTGCACGTCAACAACTGGATTATAGGTATGGAACATCATCAGTTAGTCTGGGGACTCGCGCCGCCTTTTCCCTTCCTGGAACATGTACAACTTGGCCGTGATTGTACTTGAATATACACTTTCCTGCTTGATGCAGTGGCCATATTACTTTCCTGCCAGAAAGATTTATAAAATCCTCAGGGGGGGAATTATTATCAAAATTATGAAGCTAAATTCAACATTCGTCTTTCCTGAAAGGTAAAGTTACCTTCAAAATTGCAGCACATCAGGACGGGGACGTTCCGCTAGTGGATTAATCTTGCGGGTTCTCATTAAATGAATCCCTTATCCAATCTTATACCACTGTCCCTAAGTCAGTATAATAAGCAATTTCATAATTCTACAAGAAAAATGACTCGGGATTACAGCCCGCGCTCAGGTGGAGGGCCAGGTTAAGTGGTTCATTTTGAAGTCACAGCCAACACGGTCTGAACGAACCAAAAGCTCCCAAAGTTGTAAGCAAATTACTTAAAAGTTTTAAAGTCCAGAGTAAACCGCATGTAAGGAAACTAGAAATATGCAGATAATTATGAATGACTGCAGTAGATGGGAATGCTTCAGTTCGGAGGGTTAAACTTGGAGTGTCTGCAAAAAAGGGGCAATGCTCTTACCTTGGCAACTCACTTGTAGTCCAAGAGGTACTCTCGATACGCTTGCTTAGCACAGAGGTTCCCGCCAAAGGCTCAAACAGCAAGGGGTATAATGATAAGCAAAGGGGGTAAATGATTACCAAACAAGCTTGCTGGCTAGCCATATAACACACATATACTGTATATCATATAAGTTAGGGGCCACGCACGGCTAACTATGACAAGACGGACAGGTTTACATCATACCAGGGGTTCTGAGAGGGAGCAAGAGAATGCAAATGAGCTGAGAAGCTCTAAATAACCTCTACTTTATTGCTGAAGAACAATTTAAGCTAAATTACACATAAATTGACCAACAGTACCCTATTTCCCCACGTATTAAAGGTCTTCATTTTCTACAATGGAGGGCCTGTTAACTAAAATGGCCTGTAACGGAGGAGTAACTGCTGTTGAAAATGAGCAAATGCAAAGAGACATCACTTTTCCAATGGAGTCATCCGGTCTACAGGGAACAACATGCAACTTGGTACATCTCAAAATAAGAAAGCTGAATGTACACTTGTTATCAAAACAATAACTGCACCAGAAGGAAGTGTGGGATTGCAGTGCTATTGTGAAGGAAGATAAAGGTTACCAGGAACAATAAATGATGATACATTTAGACTGATATGGGCAATATTTATTGAGCTACACATACAGAAGTAGTGTCTCTCAGTATGGCGTCGGGGCACCCTGATTGCTAATGCAATATGCATACGTCTTGACATGGAGTTGTAGAGGTTCCTAATGGTGTCCTGCGATAATCCATATCGTCGCTGTCCAAAGAAAAACAAGTAGCCCAAACAAGTACTTTACTGGAGAGGCCAAAAACCTCATTTAACTTTAATGCAAGTCAACGGAACCAGACATCTTTCCAAACAGTTTTGGGCCATTTCTGTTAGTCCATTCATCATGAGATTCTCACTCAGTGTAAACAGCAGCTGATGTGTTCAAATGATGCATAAAAGTAAAAATGGACAAAAGTGGAGATACATGTTTTTCACTGGACAGCGACGATATACTAATATCCAATTATGTCACATGCATGACTGAGCATGAAACTTGAATCATTAGCATGTCTCACAATGTCAAACCTACCTACCAAGTTTCATTCCTGTCGATTGATTCCTTCTGGGTACAGCTATTATTTTGATGATGAGTGTACATTAATTTTTTGATTACATACATCACCTAAAAACATGGGCCGCATTTTGAGTTTACATCCTAAACAGTCGTTTCATTTGGGGTAAGACTGTTAAATAAAGAGCAGGGATCATGGGTGAATACATGTAAATACTAACAATGTATTTCATTTCCATCGTCCTATTGTTTCTCTAATAAGCAATATTAAACGCAATATTAGTTAAACATTCCATGCTGCATTCCATACAGACTTCCCAGTTGGCCCACCTGGCTTGAAAGTATCACCCGTCACAAGTCAGAATGCTGTGAAGGGTAAACAAATGTACCATGCTCTTTACATAAAGACATGTTTTTATTTTTTATTTAAAACCCACCAACAGCTGAAATGGACCCAAAATGTGTCCAAATGTAAATGTCTGAAACAGAACATATTTATTAAAGCAATCTTGTCTACAGCTAACAAGTCTTCTAATAATTACTTGAATGCTCTTGTTCTCCTTGTAAAATAAGTGCTTTAATTAACAGTTGTCAGTATTTTTTGATATTGCATAATATGTTTATTCTCCTTCATGTTCAGTCACCAAACAAGTCACACTCTTCTGTTGTTTCTCTTACTGAACGAGCCTGTGTGCCCCTGGGTTACTAGCTATTCAGCACTAGGAAGCAATCAAACAAACGATTCATTTTCATACCTATTACTGCAGCCCAAACAAAAACGCACCCCATGACTAAAATACACATGCACTGCACTTTTAAAGCAGACTGATTTGTTTTGGGAACACTGTAAATCTGCTAGCCCTACTTGACAGAGAATGAACATATGAGTGAAACATGTTTGGAAAACAGCACTGCGTTTCTGGTTACTAGCGAGCCTGCAGCTTACAATCCCCACTGTTAAAAGCTGTTTTCAGACTGCATTTTCTGAAGGATTGGGATGGTGTTGCCCCCACCCTCCCCCCTTAGTTTTGGTGGAGTCCATGACTCAGTAGTCCCCCAGAGTTGGTGCCTATGGCCATGAACCACATTCATTAATGATTCCTTACAGTTTCAGCATTGTGGCTTTCCTCGTGCTAGGATTGGGAGAGTGTTCTGTAGTTTTGGTGGCGCCTATGGCTATGAACCACATTCATTAATGATTCATTTTTGGGCTAAAGCCAACAATTCTTCTTCAGAACCTTTTCTTCCAGGGTTGTCTGCTTTTCACCAGCTAACATTAGCCGCCAGGTTGCCCTGTTGTGTCGACTTTAAGCAACCAGAATCATCTCGTCATCTGAAATCTGATGTAATATGTCCTAAATGTTCCTGTTTTAACTGCCATTAGTAGAAAAGCTGGTACCAAAGGACTTCAGCCATATCATGTGGTGGAAAAGCACCATAACTGGTTTCAATTTGTATTAGTCACAGTTGAAATTGACTTCTATAAGGCTGACTTGCCTTCAGTCGGCTGTATTGTAACATATCCTCATTTATTAGGAGCACTTTCCACAGCAGTAGCCATCTGACTGTCCAAAGGTTGCTCCATGTCTAGTGGCTGCTTCTGTTGAGGAACCGTCTATATGTGTAAATGTACTTAAATAGCTATATTCATCACAAACTTTGTTTCTGTGTCCATAATAAAGAAAATTATGTATTTTATGTACTTACTTATGTATAAGATATTACATAGTGCAATAAATATATACTGTACTGTAATAGATATTTTGCTAGAACATCAAAAACTGTGACAGATTTCTTAATAACAGCTTCTAAACTTCAACTAATCCTTAAAACTCTACAGAATAAAATTCTGCCATCTGTCTAAGAGAGCAGCAATCATCCACCTTACCTTTAAGAGTGTTCTTGCAGTGCTCGCACATAAATGAGGTGTCCATGGTTTGTCTTGATCCCCGACAGGCATGCCGAAGTATGCTTTGTAGGTCTCGCACATCTTAGCAGATGCTTTCAGTGAGGACTTTTTCACTCTGGTCTTGATAAATTGGCCCACAGATGTCTGCTGGATGCTGCAGCCCTCTAAACTAACTGTAGCTCTGTATCCACTATCCACTCACTCAGCTGGAACATCAACTGAAATGGCTGTTTTAACACACCTGGATTTATACCGCTATGTGGACTACTGGACAGTCCCAGACAGTTTTAGAAAGTTCTACAAAGTTCTGGAAAAGTTCTAGAAAATTCCAGACAGTTCTCTAAACTATTACGCCTACTCACCACTGAATGTATCGCAGATGTTCGGGACAATAGAGAACTTTACAAAACATCTTTGTCCTGACCACAAAAGCAAAGTTTATGGGGACCAATAGCCATTTTCTGTACATTTTAGGCCTAAGGAATTAGGAAAACACACTTAGTCTTCATTTATGACATAGTGTAATTTATATATGCCAATAATTATGGTATGATTCTGGGTTTTCAGTGATTTGCAGGATTTTCCATATCATCGCTGTCCAAAGAAAAACAAATATCTCCAAAATGGCAACTTTACAGGAGAGGCCAAAAACCTCATTTAACGTTAATGTAAGTCAATGGAACCAGACATCTTTCCAAACAGTTTTGGGCCATTTCGGTTGGTCCATTCACCATGAGATTCTGACTCGGTGTAAACAGCAGCTCATGTGTTCAAATGATGCATTAAAGTAAAAATGGACAAAAGTGGAGATACATGTTTTTCATTGGACAGCGACGATATGCATATTGGCCCACTCCTGCTTGCACTGTGCTGGTTGACTGCCTGCTCCTGCCCAGCTCCACAAGACAGCATGGTGCGGTAAATGCAGGCCACCATCTCAAACCCCTTTAACACTAACATCTAGAGGATTTTCAGAGGCTGGTAGCCTATGTGAGGTTTGAACATGAAGTTTTAGCAGAGCTAAAGTGCACCTCTTTGGAGTGTTTCTTCAAAACGTGTGTGATTTCGAGGGGTGTGAGGCTTCACTGTGTGTGGAGGGGTGAAGAAACATGACTCTGCAATAACTATTCACACTGTTAAATCCTGAAAATTAATCCCTCGATGCTGAGTGCTACACATTTTAATTAATCACGCCTGCCCGACCGTTTGCTTAAGCTGTCGAGACTTTAGAATAATGTCACAATGTCAAGCTTATTTATTTCTCTGACCATTTTAAGACTTCAATCAAACGTCCCCTCGGCTGCTCTCCACAGGGGGAAGAGAGGAGGGTTTAGTGCTCCCAGCGTGCTGCAGCCTTCCATATCATACCGCTGGGACGAGAAACAGCTCTGTCTTCCCATCCTGAGCCCTCCGAGACTCGAGCGACCGCTTTCTCTAGAGCAAACACTCAGGAGGAATTAAACACAGAGGTTTACTTATGCACCAGTCTGAACTGTAAACTAAGAAATAAGGCAAAGGGACATTTGTAGCTGCAACACTTACAAAAAGCCTCCATTCAAGCGCTTTCCCAAACTGCCTTTCAGCTCGCCTGCTATTTGTTTTTTATTCACCAAATTGGTTTTAATTCTCGAGAATGGCAAAGGGGATTAGAGAAGCGTGTCTATCATGTCACTCCAGGTAGTGTGGATTATTGTCAAATTGAGCTTTTTGCAGAATGCAAAGGGAGAGTGCCATTTCCGTACACTTCTCTTTCAAGAGCATACAGTGAGGAGAGCTCCCAACTTTCCCCTTGTGGCTTCCCAGGAGTCAACACAAGCACGGAGCAAATTGAAACATTCACAGACACAGAAAGTCAATGTGCATGGCAAGAAATCATTGCACATGGCTGAAGCTGGACTCATCCAATTCCTATAGGCCAGAGGAAAGGATTATCGCCTTCTCTGCACATCCTTAATTAAAGCATGGTAGTATGAATCCTTGAGGTTTTGACTTTGACCATTATTACATATCAGTGTCTGATGAAGTGCAGCTGTTTGTAATGGAAGTGCATTGATTCAGTACAGAGATTCAATGACTTTTTCATGTGGTGATGCTCTCTGATGATACAATAGTGCAGTCAAGTACCACACAGTACATATTGTAGATAAGCATGCATGTCTAGTAGGTGGCTACATCATCATAAATGGCCATCTGTATAAGCTGTAACAGTATTGTGTAACTTGAAACAGGTGTTATTTCCCTCTCTTTTTAAACAAAGTGACTCTATAGTGATCTCCAGGTGTAGCTAGATACTGAAAAAGTATGGTTTTGTTATGAAATGTCTAGTTCAATAAATTCATGGTGAAATCTATAGCTTTCAACAGACATATCAACCCAGCCCAAAGAAGCAAGATGACCCAGAACCTCACTTTGTTTGAATATTTTTGCTGGATTAAAAACCTAGAAGAACCAATTCCTATCATCTGGATGGACATTTATTGAAGTTCTGCGAGAGCCAACAGATTTTTCCAGAGAATCAAACTTCTTCAAAGTGGGACGCTGCAATCAAGTGCAGTCCAATGTAGAGACTTATGCATATCCAGCATATCAACATTTCTTTTAGCCAAAAACATATGTAATATCATCTTAAATGATAACGCTGTTATATAATGCAACCAGATGTTAAACATCCTCTTGTTACCATGGTATTCTACTGTACTTGTACTATACTTGTTTGCGTTTTTTTTTTTTTTTCAGTTTAACATGCTCAGAGGGTTAAAGCGGGTCATGGCAGATTCACAATATGAACATAGTTGTCATAACACACCATAGTATTTCATGGGAGATTCATTATTAACTACAGAAAAACCATAGTTACTATAAACCACTATAGTACAACCATGACAAAGTCATAGTTTAACCATTAAGCTCCCTGATACCTAGGGCCACTGTTAGCCCACTCACAGCACCACTGTCAGTGGTGCATGAGCGCTTTGCTCAGCATTTTACGGGCATCCCACTGGTGGTTAAGCAGAATGTCAGACCTCTTCAAGACAGTGGACAGATACAGTATATGCTTGTTATGTACCACATTAGTCCATGGTACACTCATGGTCAACTGTATAGGTTACTATAAACCACCACAGTACAACCATGGGAGATTGAAGTATGAACATAAAAGATACCATAGTAGTTCATGGTGCATTTATGGTTACCTATGCTCGAACCGCAGAGACTATGAACTACCATAGTAGAACCATAGTTAATTTTCATAGGGGTAGTTAATTTATTAGATAAATCTGTAATTCTGAGGCCTTTAATCTGACTGAATCTCATAAACAAAACTTTACTGCATAAAACTGGCCATTGTAATTGGTAAGCTTCACTATAATACTTACACTAAAACCTCATATACTACATATAAAACTATGTAGTTGTTCTATACTGGTCGTGTCATTGTGTCAAGATCATCAAGTGTACTTTACCGGCTAGGAAATGAAAACATGTAGTTGCAGTTCTACCTTCAGCAGTGTGATCATTTCTGAAAGCCAAGTGTGAAAGTGAGAGAGAGACAGATCGTGATACAGTCAGCACCCTGCTGCAGCCTATTAAAGGACATGTTCCCTGTCTCAGATCATTAGACAAGCTTTAATCCGTCAGAAGAGCAGTAACAGTCGTACACTGGAGACCTTACCTCCATGACACCTCTCAGCACACACGCACACCAAGGCCTAGCACATGGTAAGGTGTTACTAACTTCTCTTTATAGAAGGCAGATCTCAAGAGAGAACCACTTGGGTGAAGCAAATATACCCAAGCTAATGTGCTGGAGATGCACATGAAGCGAAGATGAGAGCAAAAACAGATCGGTTTTATCTTTGATAGTCAAAATGAAATACAATGACTGTTGAAAAGGGTTCCTAATCTCTTCCCACAGGCCCTGTATTGGACATTGCACTGGCAGACTGGAAATCAGCTCAGATATTTTTAATGAATACACTCCAAAACCTAATTTTCCACACAACTATGTTACCATAGTAACTAAGACACTTTTGGCTTTCTGCGTATGAAATGTTGTGAGTCTGTGTTGAGCTGCTAATGAGCAATGAGTGGAAAAGCATTGAAAACAGTTCTTACCTGTCCACAAAACTGTATGTACCCAGATAAAGCAGACAACACAACTGGAGCTTTCTTCATATTGCAGTGTCTAGTAGGAGAAGGGACGGAGAGGGGGGGTCACTGGAGGACATGGCAATGAAGGAGGGTAAACACTTCCAACTTCAATTCTCCTCAGACACAGTTTACTCCAAGCAACACAACTACACGAATAACAGCAACAACATCAGCAACAGTGGCAACAATATGCATACTTCGTAACTGGGAGTGTGGCATGCTCTGGGAGCCACTTTGCGTGGTCGCACCCCCTAAACTCTTTACAGTATTGCACTTCCACAGTAAACTTAACATTTAAACCCAATAGAAACACTTTTATAAATGTTGGTTTACTCACATACATACATGAAAATACACCTTTCATCAAAATACTGCATATTCCATAAGTGTTACTGATGGAAAGAAAATGCATTGGTTAAATGGAGAGACCCCGTCCAAAATGGGTGGAAATTGCCCTTCCTGGCTACTGTGAACAAGTGTTAAAGTGTTAAAATCTGATGATGGTTGGTATAGCGTAGAGGGTTACACTTCTGTCCTCCATTCTGCAGACTGGGGTTTTATTCCCCACCTGGGGAACCACCTTACACTATACCTATAAGAGTCCTTGGGCAAGACTTCTAACACTACCTTTGCTTATCTGTGTAAATGTAATGCTGCTCTTGATAAGAGTATCTGCCAAATTATTATTATCCAAATTAGCTTTTGCCAAATTCACCCACTAGCTAGCTTCCCCCAATTGCATGATGCTACCAAGGTACCATCTAACGTGACATCACTACACATGTGCTCTGAGGATAAAGAGCTAACAGATTTACATTTATGGCATTTAGCTGATGTTCTTATCCAGAGCGACTTACAAGGTTAATCATATTATAGGTATGCCAACGTAGTGTTATGAGTCTTGCCCAGGGACTCTTATTGGTGTAGCCCAGCATAGTCACCCAGGCCAGGATTCGAACCCCAGCCTCCCACATGTGGTGGTGGCTCCCTGGCGGGTAGTGGTGTTATCTGCTGAGCTACACCAACTACTACAGATGCCCACATTAGCTAACATAGCAGTGCCCAAAGGCAGGGAGGCCAATTATGTTTTCTGTAGCGGTGTAAAGTGTTTAGCATGTAATATACAGGGGAAAGTAAGAAACACAAGGTTTGGGATCCAGTCTGTGCTTGCACCAACAAAAACAAATTAAATTCCTGTTGTGCATTTTCATATATTCCCTACCAGGATGTTCAGCCACTGGACCTATTAATGAAAATGTGATCAAAAAATGATACAACATCTTGCAAGTTTTAGGTTGGTTTCCGGAAGCCCTCGAAGCCAGAGAACAGCATTCCTTAGTAGGCCTTCACATGAAAGCGCTCGCTCACACTCTAAAGAGATTCCCCTGCAGGCACAAGTAGAACAAGCTCACTACGGTTGTAGCCCTGGCTTTCTTCTTTGAAGAATGGAAGAGGCTAACCAAGCAGATTATATCTGTGTGTGAAACCACACAGACCTTGTTATTCACCCCAGTAAACATTTCCCCTACAAAACAAGACGCTCGGCTGTTGTTGGTACGGTAGGTTTTTTGTTCTCTGGAAATTGTAGGCCAAAGGCAGCTTGCCTCAGTTTTCTACTTCCTGTAACATGCTTGGTGCAACCTATGATGCAACTAATGTAATTACACAGAACAAGGTGTTATGTGTCTATTAATGAAAACATACAGGAAGTCAAAATGACTCTGGGTGATGTTAGCATCATGTAAAGAGATTAAAAAAAAGTGGGCAGCAAATGCTATGGCCAAACCATCACTGTTTCAAGGTCATCTTAGAACTGGTCAGTGAAACATCAGAGCACCTCACTGTCCACACGCTGGTCATGACCCTGATAACAAACTGAAGGCTTGGGACAATGGCAGATAGCAATGGTTGCTACACAGTGAATAGAGGGCTGAGAAAATGATTTTGATTGTTAATCTTTTAGTGACAGATCACATTTCATTATCTTCACTACTCAGATGGGCCCACCTGTGATACCTGTGTCTCGGGCCCGAGTACCTGGCCCAAATCTGGCCCACATTCGCAATTTTCATCTGGCCCACTTGCTGAACGGATTAATGGCATTTGGGTGGACCGCTCCCGGTTGCAAGATTACCAGATTAAGGTCACGTGTCACCCAACAGTAGGTAACACTGCTGTATCTCTGCCAGAAGTGGACCAGATCTGTTTTGGAACTTGCGGGTCACGTGTTGAGTTTTTATATGTGAGGACCACTCTGGGTCCACATGCAGTTTGCCCCTAGGCAGCACTGGTGTATCTGTGCTAGAAGTGGTCCAGATCTGTTTTGGGACAAATGCATGTTTTAAATATGTGGGCCACCTCCGGCTCACATGCAGATTGCCAGAGCCGATGGTGGGCCAGCAGTGCCATATCTTTACCAGACGTGGCCCACATCCGCATTCTACCTGGGACTGTTTCACACTAAATCTCATGAATGGAAAACCCTCTGAAACTATGTATCAAGGTCTGGACCTCAGCGTCCTCTTAGCTAGTTACGACCATGCATTCAATACACAAAGGCCTGAACTTTGAGTAGCATTTAGTTTTTCTTGGAAAGGCCTGACAGTAAAGATATTGGGAGTTAACAACAAGACAGACAAACTCTCGCATCTTCAAAGAAATCTGCAGTGACATTTTTTCACACCTCCAAGTTCAGTCACAGTTTCTTTTTTTTCTTTTTAATTTTTCTGCTTTTAATTTGTCTAATTTTACTCCATAGTGCCACTTTGACTCTTCAATCCTTACACCAAAACAAGCTGCATCTGTATCCCCCTGAACAAAAGCTGCTGTGAAGTGTTTCTGGCCATTCTTCAATGGTGAGAAGGCAACTCGATGCTATGGGTCCAAAAGGATGTGTAGCTTCAGAGAAGTTGTTACTGACAAATGGAGATTTCAAAAGAGAGAGAGGAAAAATAAATTTGGCATTAGACCACCAAAACTGGACAGGTGAGACGTGGAGAAAAGTCAAGTTGATCTTAATTTTAGAACAAGATGGTGGGTAATGGAGGCTAATTGGTTGGAGGAATGTTCATTGGTGTGGCATGAGCGGTGGGAGCTTCAGACTGTTCAACATGGTATTTTTTTACACATTTAGTTTTGTTGAGGTCTGGGCTCTGGGGTTGACAATCCATTGTTGGCTCTGAGGAGCATCCTTATCTGACCTTGCAAATTTACTTTCCCTATCTTGACCGCTACACATCCTTTCAAACCCATAGTATTCTCTTTTCAGAGTGGAAGTGTAGACATAAACAGAGGCAGATTTTGTCATCTCTTAAAGATGACATTGTGGTGGTCTACCAGGTCTTGCACGGTTGTTAGAAGACTCATTTTGTCTGTAACTTCTGTATCTTCTCAATATCAATTTTTGAAACTACAGTTTTGGAAAATTGAAAATTAAACTGGGCATTAGCTAATTGAAAGTTGGTTTCTGAAATCTTTCATGGTCCTGTTGGAGGCAACAATTTCCTGATTCTACTGTTCTTCTACTGTTTCTTCTTTCGACACACCTTATATCTATGTTAACCCAACCCAAGTGCTTTGATGGTTACCATCATTCATGTTTTCTGCAATGTATATACCTTCATGATATTTGACATCCTTTTCGTAATCCTGAGAAGGAACAGACTATTTGATCAACTTCACAATCCATCAGATGTCTTACATTGCTTTAGCAACTTGCCTAAAGGCTGACACATTGAGACCTATTGGCAGCAAGTAATGAAAAAAGTGCTGTCCACCTGTTCTTTGAAGTTGAGCTGGCTTTTGGAGCTAACAGTGCTCTTACTTAGCAGAACCTCATTAGCTAGCCTGCTCAACCTGGCCCCAGCGGTGGTGCAGCTCAGGGATTAGGCCTTCTCTTCCCACCACACCTCTGGGAGTTGCTCTAGGACTCAGTAGGTTGGAAGTAATGAACCTGTTTTCTTCCAGTTTCTGTTCGACCACTGTTCCCTGATTAAGAGCCATGTGCTTGTGTGCCCCTCAGCCATCTAGCACCTGGGAAAGAAGTGAAAAGTCCAGCCTGGCACAGTGCTACACAGAGACGGGAAAGGAAAGATTCTTGAAAAGTCCTGATGACAAAAGTAGCAGGTTTCTAGTGTTATATGAGAGATCTCCTAGAAGAACCACTTTTGGTTCCCTAAAGAACCATGTTTGAATAGAGATTGGTGAGTGTGAAGAACCTGTTAAAGGTTCACATTGTAGAGAAGTTTTACACCAGTTTGAAGGTTCTTTAAAAAAGCTTTACGTTATTTGGAGATTCTTGAAACTTTTAAAATGTAAATCATGTAATAAAGTCCCTAAATGATTCTTGGCCTTGATGTACAGTTCTAGGGAAAACTTGGTATACCCCTACTGCAAAATCTGCAGGAACTGCATGAGAATATTCAAGCTGCATGGGATGGCTTATTGCAGGACACCATTTATAGATGGATATTTATAGACACCATTATAGACCATTTATTGCAGGAACCTCTATAGACGGCTGCATGACTCAGGGCTACATGCGTGCAGACCGTTATGACAACTGTTCTTAACACCATGTCAACGTCGCCAAAGACTGAAATGGTGTGGTGCCAGACTGTCATGGAGTGACTCAGAATGGTAGCAGGTCATCTTCAGTGACAAGTCCTGCCTTTGTCTTGGTGGAGACCACCATCGAATCTGTGTGTGGAGGCACCGTGGTCAGCACCAAGATGAACAGTGTGTTGTCACGCATCACACATCCAGAAGGCCTGGTGTCACTCTACCTCCACCCCTACCGTGAAATCTGCAGGAGCTGTGTGAGAATATTCAAGCTGCATGGGATGGATTATCACAGGACACCATTAGGAACGTCTACTACTCCATGCCGAGACGTCTGGCATGTTGTGTTAGCAAACACGACAGCCCGACGCCATACTGAGAGACACTACTTCTGTATGTGTAGCCCAATAAATATTGTCCATATCAGTCTAAATTCATCATCATTTATTGTTCCTGGTAACCTTTATCTTCCTTCCTGACAGCACTGCAATCCCACACTTCCTTCTGGGTGCGGCTATTCTGATTATGAGCATATGTGGAATGTTCTCTGAACTCAAAAGGGTACTGATATTCCCATATCTCATTTACAACAAAAAAAAAGCATCCATTAAAAAACTTCTTTAATGGACCAGAAATGGTTCTTCTGTGGCACTTCTTCAAAGAACCTTTTTAGCCATCTTTATTTTAAAGAGTGTGGACACATCAGGAAAGCTACAATCAACCAACTGCTTCATTTTCATAGTCTTCAGTGGAAGTTTAGCTCAGCCGAGGCCCTTGCATTAGACTCTTACCAACTGAAATATTCAAAGACAAATTGCTGCCTTGGAAAAACACGTCGCACTGTGCATCTTCAGCTCGGCTTTTCTCAGCTAAGACTCTTTAAGACAGAATGCACAGTGTCAGCATGCCTGGAATCTTTTAGCCTCTTAGCCTCTCCTCTGCAGTATTGCTTACACAGGAGAACTGGCTGACTGGCCTCGCTGCCACCTTGAAATATTTTGTGTTCAAGACGATTTGTCTCTAAAGACTTGGGCACCGGTGACCCTCAGGGGCAGGCCTTTTCTGACTAACTCCCAGAAGGCTTTTTCTTTTTTCTGTTTTCGTTTATATATTTATTTTTGTCACCAGCATCAATCTTCACTACATCCAGGCTGCCTGCTGGATACCTTGGTAATGGAAAAATCCACCATGGCGTTATCCACTGTCCTGTGTTTTTGGCGGATGACAGAGAGACCTCAAAAGAATGGTTTCAAATGAACCCATTTTTTTGGCTCCTCATACACATCGCTCCTCAGGTGCAGTTTTTCTTACACGTTAACACCCATGTGTTATCCATGCTAATGTGCCAGTCGTTGCTTTTTTTTGCTAATGTGTCAAAACCATATGCTCCATTTGCCTCCCTCATAAGGGAGCTAATATCATACGTAGGCTTGATGTGCTGTCAAAGGAAACCTGTCTTTGTATGAATTGAGCCACCATCCGGGCAACACCTTCACATCAAACAGCTGCCAAATCACCAGGGATCTGATACCCTGCCATGAGTTAAATGAACAATTTTTCCTCTGATACATGTTGCCAATTGTCTGCAACAAGTGCGACGGTAAATACACCACCAGTCAAAGGTTTAGACAAGGCTACTCATAGAAGGTGCTCATTATGTTAATCTTAGAATAAAAGTGAAGACATCAAACTATAAAATAGCACTCATGGAATTATGCAGTCCACCTTAAATATAAAATATACTTAAATATAGTAATAGAACTATACTATAATTACTTTTTAAAAATGCTCTTATTAAGCTGATAAACTCATGGAGAGAGCATTCATCTGCATTACGGACAAATCTGTCCTTCCTTTTGGCTTATGTGTGCATAAAAACCTAACATGTCTAAACAAAAGAAGCGTGAAGCGAGTCCACCAATCAGGTACAGCGGTCACTTTGTTCTGAGCTTGTTTTGACCTGTTGGACAGAGCTTGGTTCTAGCTAATGGAAGCTGTTCTCCTTCAGTGTTCTGTGCTTTTGATCTTTGGAGCAGACGTCAGTGTCAGACTAATTAATGAGCTTCTATAAAAGACTGGTGGACTGAGAGACACTAGAGTCTCTTCACCTACACTGAGCTGATTAAGAGTCTTGTTCCAGAAATGATAATAGGACATTAGAGCCATAATAAATCATGCTCCTGTTACTCTCTATACTTAAGTACATTAGAAGGCAAATACTTTAGTACTGTTACTCCAGTGGAGGTCTAAAGGGAGGAACTTCTACTGTTACTGGAGGAGTGTTTTACCTTGGGGATCTCTACTGTAACACAAATACATGGTATGGGGATCACCTCTGGGCCAGCCTTTTAATCGTTGGTGAGAGCTAAAAGAGATAAAAGGATGCCAGATGGATGCCGAGCTGGGCAAAAACGTAAGGTCAGTCATTGTCAGTGTAATGATCCAAATGAGCCTTGAACATGTGCACCCTTGCAGACTTTCCTCAGCTATCTGCGTAATAAATAACACTTTCCAATGTTTATTATGCGCAATATAACCTATATCATGTCATCAGGGACATCATATTTGAGTACACAGATTCTCCACATTTAAATGCTTAGCAAACAATGCAGACTATATGGGTTGGAAATGCAAGCATTAACACGATTTGTATTTGCAACAGCGGTGTAAAAGTCTGCTCAGTCTGCAGTCTGCAACTGTAGCGGGACCCCAAGAGCAAAAACTTATAGCTAGAAGTCTCAACCTTGATGAGGTCAGATTGGAGTCCACATATTATTTTGATTGCACTACTCTGGGGTCCCACTAAGACCTCACTCGGGCCATGCCATTTGCATAATCATTCGTTAGCCTGCAGTATTAGCCAGGCTAATAATGAACCAATGGTGCGCATGCTAATGTAAAGTAAATGCCTCATGTTTCACACTGTATCAGTGGACCGAACTTGAAATGGAGCAGGCGGGTTACTAAAGCGCTAAAAGCAATGTGTTTGTTTTTATAATTATCCACCCTGGAGCTGTCAGAGAGGATTTATCATGTTTTCAGGAGGCCAAGCCCACTGCATGCAGGAGAAACCCCAGCCCCTTTTTTTGGCCTTCAGTAGTACAGAATATCTGTCCAGAGTGTCAACTCAACCATCAGCACTAAACAAGCTAGAGAAAATCCATTCCGCAAACAAACCATCACATTCCCGAAGAGCCCTCATTTGTGTGCACGGAGGATTAACATTAAAGGTTATTTTTGCATAAAATATGCAAGATTAATGTGTCTGTTTAAGATGAAAAAAAAGGAGAGAAAAAGAAAATCATTTTTTTAAAAAGGAGGGAGATGTGCATATTAAAGAATCTTCCCGAAAGCTGGCAGCTGGAGAAGAAGATGTGAAGGGAAGAGAAGAGAAGAGAAGAAAAGAGAAGAGAAGAGTAGAAGGAAGAAGGAGAAAAAAAAAAACATATCAAAGTTTTGAAGTCAAAGTTATCCAAGGGTATGCTTTAAGTTTGATATCACTTTCTAATGAGCTTTGAGGGACTACAAAAACAGAGTTTTATGAACCCTATAATATGGTCATTACGCCATTTATGGCTCTGGGTGTTGTTCGGTGGAACATCACAGAGCCGAGATCCACTTTGTGTTTCATGTCGTCTGATTCCGGACAATTTTCCACCTCTTTCATGACACGCAGCTTTGATGAGGAGTCAAAAGTCTTTGTCTTCAAAGATCCCGTGGATGGGGGCTAGACGGGGAGCGGATAAAGAGAAGCCTATGAGTATGTTTTTTTTTTTCTTTCCTCCCTTGCTGAGATTTCAAACAGCAGATGATGAATGATGATGCTGTTGGTGATTACCTTTCCTGTGAAACTACTAGGCCTATAAAACTTGAGTAAACAACAATATGGCAGCCAAAAAAAGAAATAAAAAAGCCCCCAAATCTCAACTCTGAGTTATAGCTGTGACAATCACGATAATGATCGATTGTTATCTTTGATTTAATTAATCTTAGCACTTGAAAGAAGCTTGCAGAGGCAGCCATTTTTTTTGCTTTATTAGCGGGGGGAGATAGCGATCTAAATGTAATCATGCTCACTGCCAGCACGCCCTTCATTATTCCCACCGCAATCATCATTACCTCATCAGCACCCAACCAACGGCTCGTCATCTGTCACTCCGGGACAACAACCTGTTCCAGCCAAGGAAAACAAACCCCTTGTACTGCAGACACCTTTCAATCACGCTCCCCGCTGTCTCCTCCTCAGTCCTGTCACGCAGAGGACAGACTAGTTTGTCATGGCAGCTCCCAGCGGGGCCTTCAGAGAAGCCACAGGTCGAACCGCCATTACAGTGTCCCAACAGAGCCAAAGATCACACATGAGGAACGAGCATGGGAATCCACGCTCACTGGAACAAACACCTCGGCTTCTGGAGACTGGAAATCTTAACTTTGGAACTGAATGGGGCAGTGTCTGATTGGGTGTGATGGCGCCTATTGTTCCCATCAAAAGAAAGTCCCACCAAAACAACCAGCCAGAAGGTCCAAAACTAAACTAAAACCAAAACTCTCCAGCAAAGCCCCACTGTAGTAATCTGCAGTCACTTTAGCTGAAAACTAAACTTGGTTTGGTCTAAATGGGTGTTAAGATGGTGTGACAGACTGGCAGCCTGTCTGGGGTGTCTCCTGCCTTCTGTCCTATGAGCACTGGGATAGGCTCCATTCCCCACCCACGATTCAAATAGATAGGCATCTTTAAAGATGAATTTTTTAAGAAATGAAGGGATATTAAAATGAAAGAACTTGCCACATTCATCTAACCGAGCCAATACTTACACTGATGGTTACTGATTCCCAAATGGAACGTACTCCAAGTTTAGGAACGCTCAGTCAAAATTTCTGTTACTGTAAAAAGCAAAGCAAGCCAAAGATGTCCCAATTTCCAAAAGACATCAGGTTAAAGATGATGTAATTATTTGATATTTTAAAGAAGACAAAAATTGAAAGGGCCTGAAGCAAATGTTTGGGCACCCTGCATGGTCAGCACTTAGCAACTTTTGCAAGTATCACAGCTTGTAAACGCTTTTAGTAGCCAGTCTAGAGTCTTTGTTTGTCTTGTTTGCAGGATTTTCTTCCTTACAAAAGCCTTCTAGCTCTGTAAATTTCTCGAGCGGTCTTGCACGTACTGCTCGTTTGGGGTCTTATCAACAGATTTTCCATGATGTTTGGGTTGGGGGACCCCTATGCTTAGTTTGGAAAGATGGTCTTTTCATGATCTCCAAACATGTCTATGCTCACTGTGGCCAAAGAGTGCTATTTTAACTTTATCAGTCCACAGTCCACTTGTTTCCATGCTTCCGGCTTGTTCAGATGTTCCTCTGCTTTTGATATTGAGTTTTATGGTGAGGATGCAGGAAAGGTTTTCTTCTGATGACTTTTCCATGATGGGCATGTTTGTGCAGGTGTCGCTGCACACCAGAACAGTGCACCACCACTCCAGAGTCTGCTAGATCTTCCAGAAAGTCCTTAGCAGTCATATTGGGGTTCCGATTAGCCTTTTTACCAATCCTACCAACAGGTCTTTCTGAAAGTTCTCTTGGTATTCTAGACCTCAACTTGACCTCCACCATTACTGTTACCTACCATTTCCTACATTACATTACAAATGTAAGAAAATGGCCCCATGAAAATGATTTACCATCTACTTATATCATGTCCTGCTTTGTGGACATCAGTTACTTTATTGTTCAAAGTGCTGGGCAGCTGCTTTGAAGAACCCCTGACTGCTGATGGTTGGGACAAGCTTTGAGGAGTCAGAGCTGTGCAATTTGCGTCATCTGGCCTTTGCTTAAGATGACTGTGAAGTAGCTATTGCTAACAAGCTAATTAAGGTCTGAGATCTTGGTAAACGTTATCTAGGGGACTCCAATCTCTTGGGGTGCCCAAACTTTTGCATGGTGCTCCTTTCTTTTTGGCCTCTACAATTGTACTCCTGCTTAAAATGTTGAAAAGAATGTTTCGTCTTTACCTTTATGGTTTTTAAAGGTCGGTTCATCTTCTACTTGCTTGACTAAACACAGTAATAGAAATTTTGTCCAGGGGTATCAAAACTTTTGCAGGCTACTGTATGCAGCAGGATATCTGGCTTACTAGTTTTAAAAGGATAACCTTTTAAGAGGCGATGCTTTATTCTTTGCACGCATTACCAGACACAAGGTTTTTTTTTGTTGTTGCAAAAGTAATGAAATATGGTTTAAATTGCTGGACAAAAGCTTTTTGACAACCCTGTGACTAGATGAATGTACATAATTCAGTGGGTGAAGCTGCTGCTGCTGCCAGAGCTGCCAACGCATTCCTTGAAAAATCAAAGAATTTCCACAAATGACCAAAAGTGGTGGTGTGTGTCACACAGAATGCATTATTTTGTTACATAAAAGTTCTCCACACACTCAAACGGGTATTCCCCATCATCAGTAATAACGGTGTCATTCTCGTCACTCTGTGGTACGCCTTATTTCTGCGGCTATTACTAAGCATTCATTATTTATGTGAGGAGCTATCAGTGAAAAGGCAAGCAATTTACTTGTCAAAATGCATTACAATGGAGTCACTTGAAATATGACTAAGGAGCTCTGGGGCTGGCTCGCACTTTAGAGTGTTGAGGCCAGCAGCTAAATTATGGATGGAGAGACCAATCGTTTCAGATAGAGAGCATTAGGGGAAAAAATGCAGTTTTCTACCTATATCTGCAACAGAGGAGAAACTATAAACTTCAGAGGTCATCGTGCGTGTAGGAGATGATGCTGTCAGTTTCGTTAATTTCAATTCAGTTCAATAGAATTGGTGCCTTGCACTATTATTAGAACGACATTATTAAAAAATCAACACAAAGTCCAGTTTTTTGTACCTTGTTAGTTTATACCCCTTACTATGTTAAGCATCAAAATATTTAAATATACAAGACGAAATTCTAAAATAAATTCTAATTCTAATATATTTTTTTTGTGATTATATTTTTTATTACGCAAGAAAAGAACATACATTACAATAATACAAAGAAGCAGATGAAAAGGATAAAAGGAAAGAAGACATAAAAATAAAATGAAATGAAAAAGGGAAATAAAAATTTGGCAGCAGGTTAATGCTTATTAAAATGACAGAAAAGGTATTAGGATAATAATTTTAGAGCTTGAATTATAGCAGACCACAAATTAACAGTAGGTTTTTTTTTTTTGCTTTATTTATTTGTGCACTACTATAATCTAGACAAGCAATTCTAGACAAACAAAGTGATCCAGATTTGTTTAGGTTAATATCATGTACAATCCATAACTGCAAAATGGTTTTCTTTGCTGATGTGAGACATGCCATAACTAACCTCTTCTGAGCTAATGAAAACTGGTAACGAGAGTCGACATTTAGTAAGAGCAAACAAGACGTCCAAGTCAAGAGACACTCTCGTGAGGTTACTTAACTCACAAATCACATATTTCCAAAAACATAAGACAATCGGACATGCGATTTTCTTTTAATCTTTGATAAGTGTAATAAATTTTATTATTATTGTTATTTATTATTATTATTATTATTACCCTGCCCCTGAATTGTTTTCTGAGTTTTGATTACATCACCATGCACTAGTGGGCAGGGAAACGGCTAAATTAAGCAGCAATATAATGTTACATCTCCCCGAGTGTGTAAATGATTATTATATACTCTATCATAAGGTTGTAAGAGAGTTTACTTATTTCTGAACTGATATTTTTCTAAATTAATTTAAATTTTTAGAAAAGAAATGTAAATAAAGAGAAAATACTACTTGGACATATAAATGTTTGACAGTTAACAGTTTAACAGTTTACTTGAGTAAAATCAATTTGCAGAGTTAACTTGAGAATAATCAGCTCATTTCCTTAGAGAAATGACTGCAATTGGTTCTACAGCTTTTGTTTAATAAAGTCAGTGTAAAAAAAGTCAACAGTGCAACATCAAACCCATTCAAACAACAGTGCCTAGTAAAGACAAACTCTTGCCTAAAAGACACTGAAATGCCAACTGGGTTCTAGATATAAACAGAGTAAGTGTGGAGTACAGGTTCCAACGTGCTGTGTAAATAACCAACTAAAGCATACCAATGTACTTAGTTATTAATCAGATGAAGGATATAGTCAAATATTGGATGATAATGAGTAAAAAGGTGGTAAATTAAAAAATCACTCAATTTAACTCTAATGTCACGTTTAAGCAGGAATGGAATGACTCAGAAAGGCAGCAGGTCATCTTCAGTGACGAGTCCCACTTTTGTCTTGGTGGAGACGACCAACGAATCTGTGTGCGGAGGCACCGTGGTCAGCGCCAAGAGGAACGGTTGTCAAGCATCACACGTCCAGAAGGCCCTGGTGTCACTCCACCTCCACCCCTACCACACAATCTGCAGGAACTGTGTGACAATATTCAAGCTGCATGGATGGATTATCACAGGACACCATTAGGAACCTCTACAACTCTACCGAGACATCTGGGATGTTGCGTTAGCAAACATGGCAGCCTGATACCATACTGAGAGACACTACTTCTGTATGTGTAGCTCAATAAATATTGATCATATCAGTCTAAATGTATCATTGTTTATTGTACCTGGTAATCTTTATCTTCCATCCCAATAGCACTGCAATCCCACACCTCCTTCTGGGTGCAGCTATTCTTTTGACGATGAGTGCATATAAAATCACCACCGATTTTTCATGTTATACTCCTGTTTACTTGATGAGTCCTCAGTCTCGACTTAGCTTGATCGACTCTGAAGAAGCTTAGAGTGAAGCACGGGAGACACAGCTTATCCACCCCATCTGATGCACACCTCGCTAGATTAGCGCTTAGTCAGGATTAGGCCGGATAGATGAGCGAGAAGCTGCTCCCCACGTCTGAAGATTTTACCCATCAGCCTCTGGGAGCGGCCAGGTGCCAGCTGCGTATGATGAAAGGTAGAAGCTTCTTTCTTCCGGTCTAAAGCAGCCCGTGAGCCTAAGCCCTGTCCATCTCTCCTTTCGCTCTGTCTGGAATCTTCAAGGGAGCTCTCCTATGGCGCATGTACTAGGTAAGCTGATGAACGAGCTGCAGAGCTTATGCGATATGAGTTTCCATAAATCTTGTATGTTTGTTCCATTTATTTTGGAACTGTTTTGGGGTGACACCGCCAGAAAGCCAGCACCGTCACGTCGTCCCTGGTGGCTATCTCATTGCTTTACCCACACGTTTCAAGCAGGCGCTCAGTGCTGGGCCCACTTGGGAAAAGAGCTAGATGATCTGCTACTGTGTTAGCTCGCAGCGAATTTAGCACATACCAAAGAACCTTTCAAAGTTAAACAAATCACCCGCAGGCTGTGTGTCTCCTCTCATAAAGCTCCCCTCTCTCTCCCTTTCTCCCTCTCTTTCTCTCTCTCTGTATACTCCTAAGAGAACAGTGAGGATTTTTATTATCTCTCTAGTTGCTTGGCAATGCTAGCAACACTCTACACCGTTACAACAAAACATGATCTCTTCTTCTTCTTCTCTCTCTCTCTCTCTCTCTCTCTCTGTCTCTCTATTTCCACGGAAGAACAGTCACAGATCCAAACACACAAAAACTCATCATTACCGAACATCCCACACTGCATACAGTATCGAACAATGTCTGCCAAAAGCTCCCTCGCTGCCAAGTCGTAATCCTGGTAGATCTCCCCTTGTTAATTAAGATGTAAAGGAGTGCAGATGATGCATCATCCTGAAATCATGTTCATCCACGCCACCCATCTGTCCCCTAATTACCTCCAAGTCTGCTCTCAGGCCAAAAACTTGGGAGGACTTTCAATCAGCTATACATTTCCCACGAATAAAGAGAGAGAGAGAGAGAAAAGCTGAGACTGAGGGAGGAAAAGAGAGAGTAGAAGCTGTGGCTTGGAAACTATCCATCAATATTACGTACAACTCTCTAACACACTGACTAATAACTGTGAACCCAGGAGTCACAAACTCTGCAAGGGGGCAATTTGACCATAGACTTGACTGGAACGATTCCAAGGTTTGGTCCGGTTAAGTGGTCTAAATGGTTGCACGCAATTGAAGACACCAGCAAACCTGCTCCTTGTCTTCTCTCTACTCTAAGACACAGACTTCCTCTTTGTCCATGCTTCCTGCTGCTGATGTGCAATATACTGAGCAAGTCAAGCTTTATTACAACCCTTGCTGTTTCTGAACAACAGGATACAGAAAGAACAAGCTTGTTTGCAAGTGCAAAAAACAGAATTATGTTGGTAAACTGGGTATGATCTTGTTACAACAGCACGGCTTATCCAGAGGAGCTGGATTCCAAGTTATGCTGCATGTGTAGGTGACCGCAGCATTTGGTATCTTGCCCAAGGATTCTTATGAGGTAACAAAGTGGTCAGATCGCCCTCTGCTGCTTTCATTCCAAATGTAGGTTAAGAGTGAATTAGAGATGATGCACATTCAATCGCAGACATCCTCTCTATTATAGCTCACCAGATTACTTATTACTGCCATCTCTTTATTTCACTATATAAGCTGGTTGCTTTATGCCTAACTTTGCCATGTTTTGCCACTGTTCTCTTCAGCGTACCAAGACTTTACCCATTGTTTTGCCTTTTGTCTGTTCCTTCTTCTTACCCATGCCTGTTTTTCTCTTTCCAGTGTTTGTATTTACTTTGACCTCTTTTCCAGATGTTGCTTGTTGTTGCTGGTTCCGACCCGGGACTGCATTTCGACCCAATGTTTTTAGATTGCCCTTTTGGTATTCAAGCCTAACCACAAGCATCTGGACAAGTCCGTTCATGGTACATCATTTTTGTCTTTTAACTCATCCCACAGTTCTTGAGATATCCACATTGCTCCAACTCTGGAACATTGAGTCTGATCAGAAATGGAGTGCCTACATGCAGTTTTTTTTTTGGTCCAGCATACAGTTTTCATGCAAACATCATTAAAGATTTTTTTCCCATAGGAATGAATGGGATACAAAAGTTGCACGAAAAGTTGTCCATCTACTGGACTTCTGTATGCATGAAGGACACTATTTTGTGTATATACTATTCCGAGGCAGACCCCACCCCCGCCCGAGCAAGGATTCAATGTTGTTCTGACCCCACAGTCCTCTCATTTTTTGTCATCGCTCTTTCCTCTACTAGAGTCCCATTAATTTTGCCCTCATGCAAACTCTATTCTTTCCTTTACCCGACAAACTGATGTACTCCCTCTGGACAGGTTCCCAAGCTCTAATACACAACCATACTGACTTGCACTCCTCTATTTGTTATATTTTCATCCCTCCTTCCTCCCATAAGCTCTCATTCTTTTTTTGAACAACGAACACCCTTTCCGACCACTCAGTATGCACCCCGAGCTTAAGCTACAGAAACGTTCACCACTAAATGCACTTATCTAGTTAAAACTATTTGTCACTTCATTTGTTTACATGTCTGAAAATAATATTGGGTTAATATCAAATTCTAACTGGCTATATTCTTAATATTTATTATGAAAAGCCATGGTCACGCTGAACAATGCCACTTCAATGGGAACAACATAAAATTAAGACATGGTTAAAAAAAACAAAAAAAAACAAATAAACAAACAATTTTACTAGAATTTCTTCTCACAAAACTAATATGAATTATTGACATTGTGCAGTTTCCCAGTTATCAGGAATTCACTTATAGCTCCATTTATCACTGAACACACCATTGTTCAGCTTTCTACGAACAGTTTGAAACTTGTAAGAATTTAGTTTCAACTCAGATTAGTTTTAAACACATATACACTTGTTTAATACAAATTAAATCAATGACCCCAAATTCCAGAGCAGAATGTAGGAAAATATAACATAATTTTACTGGCAATTTTTATCAATGATTTTAGTCCTGTCTGAATCTGCCATGGCCATGATTCTCTACACACTACTATAAAATGAGCACTAGAAACAACCTTGTCTTGTATTAATCCACCATAAATCCAACATATCCTGTGACAAAGGAGTTTCCCTAAAACAAGTTGATGTGTATTGTTATTCTTAAGTGTATAACGCGGAACATTAGAATATAAAAGTCACACAAAACATATTAATGCAAGCCTGTTGACTGATTTCCCAAGCTAATGTCAATGCTAATGACTCTATGTATTTACTGAAGACACTATACACTTCCAGCAAGACAGATGGGCAGAGTAAATGGAAAAATGGCCGAACTGAATAATTGCTACTCTTTTCTGGAGCGTGCAAATTGACTAGTCTCTCTCATATGTGTCATTTATACTGAGATTTCTTGTCCAAAGCAAACTGATCCTAAACATTACCGACATTCTGCTGTAAACTGACATTACCCGAGCCCCATCCAAACTCTCAGCTCATTGAACAGAGTGTGCAATGCATGCAGTTATTGAAGGCTATGTTTTGTATGGAGTTTGTCATAAAAGGCGCAAGGCTAAAAGCCCTGAACAAAATGTCTAGCAGAGAGAAAGTGAGACTATTGAACTAGAACTACATTTTGGCCACACTTAGGCTCAGTCCATTGATAAAAGATGGGGGGAAAAATCTATAGTTTGTGGCATTATACAGTCAATAGTAATTTCGGAGAACATCTTTTGTAGAAGAGCCCGTATTTATACTCTGAAATGGTATCATTATTAATTGCTTCTTTCATGCACTATTACATAGATCTGGCAATCAACTCAAAATAAGACATGGCTCTGAATCTCAGATTGAGCTCTGATGAGGAGTTTAGCTCTGATAACTGTTATTACAGGAAAGTACTGGTCGTCATATTACGACCAGAGTCTTAAACGTCATTAGCACTGTCATAATTCACTGGCCATTTCTGGGGACTGCTTGGGCTTTATGGCTGACTAGTAGAATATTACTTTTTACGGTGATGAAATGGCAATGTTACCACAACATCCCTAATGCTCCCTCACAATTGATATGCTGCTAAATAAACAGCACCACATTAACAGAGGACACAAAAAAAAAAAAAAAACTGGTTATGCGCAACCTAAATGTATGATGCCTGACCTAAAACCTATTTAGTGTAAAGTGATTTCTTGTTCCCGTTCCTTTTTTTCAAATCAATAAACTGAGCGCACAAAGGTAAAGCACTAAGAGGATATTTATTTGATGAATTATCAGCATTTACATATTTAGTACATAAACAACAAACCTTGGCTTCATCTTTCCTTGGCTGTAAATATTCATAGCTCATTTGAAGTAGGGCAGATCTATCCAGGTCATTTCATCTCGCCTTCTATTGGTCCCTGTGGTAGACCAGGTCATACAGAGAGACATAATTCACTTCGCAGGGGGGGCAGTCCAGGGCCTGTGGGATGTGCTGTCAGTCACACTGAAGCAAACCGAGCCAGTATTTTCAAACTCCAGTCAGAATATGTCACATACTACGTCTCTTGTGCAGTTTAAAAAAAACGAATTGCACACGTTTAATGGCCAACATCTTGCACAGCAATCACGAGGTTTGGAAGGCAACAATGCAATGTTATTTTCCACCCTTTGTTTTTGCAAACTTTTACCTAAACTCTAATTAACTAATCACTGTTGTTTGCACCAAGTTGGAAGACGAAGGAGACAAGGGGGCAGGACGCAAGTGCGAGGTGGGAGTTTTTTCCTGTTATCCATGAAAAAGGAATGCTGGAAAGTTCCAAAGAATAGGACTGGAATAAACACACAAACTAAGAATCAAGGAACACACTACAGCAAACAACGGCAAGCAAGGAAATAAGGAAAGTATAAATACTCAGAGTTCAAACAAGAAACACCAATGAGGGGGTGGAGCTACAGACTAGAGGCAGGTGAGAGGCATGGCAAAGGGGCGGAGCAAAGCAGCAATAAGGAAGCCACAATAAATAGAAGCACATGGCCAGAGACACGAGGGAAGGCTGACCAAACAACCAAAGACAGGGGAAGAAAGGATGTTCCATTCTCTGCCATTGGCATGGAAATACACAAACTGATGGACCGGCTGAATCCCAGCAGCTTTAACTTCTTTGCAAACGGCAAACCGATACTGCTTTCTAATGGATGGTGTTAGCATCTAAACAAGCAGGTCAAACAGGGTTCAAACTGGGCTACAAACAACTGAGTTATATGTGGAAGCACTCCACAAATCCTTCACATGAAAGAGGTGGAGAAGCTTTCCATGCGCCTTTAGTTTTCCTGAATTGAGCGTAGCCTGCCTGGTGTCACTGTCTGCCAATTTTGTGAGGAACAAGAGAACATTCCACCTCTTTTTTGTTTGTTTGTTCGTTTTTCACTGCATGACCAACACAGTAACTTCTTGCACTGTGTCCAGTAGCATGTGTATTTTTTACTTCACACACTTTTCGTTGTTTGCTCATGTCGTGTGTGATCTGTAATCATCCGAGTTCCGATGTTACAGCCTCAGCCCCGTGTCATTTGTAACCACCTATTAAAACAGAAGAATCAGTCATGCATGTATGTAATGCAGCATGCAATTATATAGGTGTTAGCATGCAGTACCAGTCAAAGGTTTAGACACCCCCAACTAAATGGATGTTGTTGGTGATCTTAAAGACTCTACAGACTTACACTTAACCAAGTTCCAACTGATGAGAGTCTGAAACAGTACATAACCTGATATGTATATATCACATATATACATATCCACATATACTCTTGATGTAGCACAGTATGATATTTCTCCATATCTCCACCTCTAATATATATTTAGTGGTGTAAAAACTTTGATCTCTTTTTCTGCACAGTGTAAAAGCTCTAGTTCTCCTTTCAGTTTAGTGAATATTCATGATGGACAGACCAATAGAATTGCTCCAAACCTGCTTAGAAATAAACCTTGTTCTATCAGCCTCCACGGCAGGTTAAGAAAGCTGTTTTATCCTCCTGTAAAGCTCCATTTTGGAGGTCTTTAAGGTGGACTGTATAATTCCATGAGTGCTATTTTATAGTTTGATGACTTTTATTCTTAGGTATAGCATTAAGATAAATATAAGGAAAACCTTCTATGAGTAGTAGTGTCTAAACTTTTGACTGGTCCTGTATGACATCATATGTCAAGATAAAACCACCTGCAGCTTACTGATTTCATTCAAAGTATATTCACCTCTTATAAACAAAAGTACAGACGAAGTTTAGGCGTCTAGGTGGCCACTGCTACACAAAAAAAATTTGTCCTTCTTGATAGGTAGCAATATGCTATGCAAGCCCAGATAACCTAATAAACGAATATGTTAAGTCTATTACAGATTAAAACTTTTAAGGTTTAAGATGAACAAGCGTGTGATGTGCACATTGTACAATGTAAACAGTACTTCCAATACTGCCATATACAACACAATCTGAAGCCCTATGTCACCAAGAGAAGTTAGACATGTAAAATGAAGTGTCTCAAAATGCAATGCTGCATCAACTAGTGTCTGACCTTACTATTTGTTTACAGTCTTGTCATTTCTGCTCTCCCTGATGGTAGGATACAGCACGCTGTGTAGATTGCTAGTTAGTGGAGTAGTAAATCAGTCACTTCAATGCAAAGTGCATAAGGAATAGTTACAGGCATTATTTAAATAGCTTTACTGCTGCCAGCACCTTTGAAAAGAACGGTGGGGTTAAATACAGAAAGATTAAATAACAATATGTAAAGCAGCTTAAGCTGTATCAAAGACTTTATTGTGCCGTGAAATATGCATATAGCAATTATCAGCATTATGTGAGCTTGGTATCATATATGCACAGTGCACAACACAAATATGAAAAACATTACCTTAAATTATACAAAGTGCATAAATATAAAGCACTGTTTTGAGTTGATTCAAATATTCACCTCATCTGCACATCATCACAAGGATAGTTGCTCCCAGAAGGAAGTGTGGGATTGCAGTGCTATTGGGAAGGAAGATAAAGATTACCAGGAACAATAAATGATGATCAATTTAGACTGATATGGGCAATATTTATTGAGCTACACATACAGAAGTAGTGTCTCTCAGTATGGAGTGGGGCCACCATGTTTGCTAACACAACATGCCAGACTTCTCAGCATGGAGTTGTAGAGGTTCCTAATGGTGTCCTGTGATAATCCATCCCATGCAGCTTGAATATTCTCACACAGTTCCTGCAGATTGTGTGGTAGGGGTGGAGGTAGAGTGACACCAGGCCTTCTGGACATGTGATGCGTGACAACAAACTGTTCATCTTGGTCCCCACATGGTCGTCTCCACCTAGACAAAAGCGGGACTCGTCACTGAAGATGACCTGCTGCCATTCTGAGTCACTCCACGACAGTCTGGCACGACACCATTGTAGTCTTTGGTGACGTTGACATGGTGTTAAGGGCAGTCGTTGTAACAGTCTGTGTGCATGTAGCCCTGCGTCCTGCAGCCATCCTCCAATGGTGCTGGCACTAAGAGGTTGACTCATGGAGGGCATCACTGCTCGCTGAATGTCCACAATCATGGCTGTCGGGTCAGTCAGGTATAGTGATAAGGCCCATCCTTGCTTACGTCACATGCGTGGCCGAGCGTGAAACTTGAATCATTTGCGTGTCTCACAATGTCAAACCTACCCACCAAGTTTCATTCCTGTGGGTTGATTCCTTCTGGGTGCAGCTATTTCTGCAACTATTCTATTCTACTGATGAGTGTACATCACATCAACACGATGATTGCCAAAACACACACATTTGAACAAAATAGTAAATTTAGTGCATCACTTTATTGCAGTGAGGTCCGATAAGACAAAAACTTGTGAAAGCTGTGTCGCAGTCTTACAAAACCAAGCAGCGCTTATGTTTTGACACACTCCAGGCAAGTCATGAAGCCCAGTCCAAGCTGCGCTCGCCTCGTTGCCACTGCATGCCACCTTAAGCTCCTCGCCGTAATTTTTTCTAGCTGACGACATCCAGTGAATAATCCCAGGCACAGTGAGAGCGATGGAGCTCGTGGGTGGAGATAAGACCCTCAGCTCCATCACAAGCGCACCCTGCCCCACTTCCCCCGCTGCTGGAGCGGCCTGGGCGAGCAGGGGGCAGATAACCACACACCTGCCACACTCAGGTGAATCAATCTCTATCCCTGCTGCTACTGGGACAGAGGCTAAAGCATGGGGAGGGGGAAAATGAACAGGTCCTGTTGCCCCCAACAGTTTATCTCAGCCACCGTTTTCTTAATGCTGTACAGTGTGAGGGTTTGTATGTTGGCCTTCTATGTTGGCATCATAAGGATCACCTATATGACTATAGGACAAGGTCATAGTAGTTACTGAGTAATTCATAGTAGTTAATGAATGATGCACTGTAGTTACTGAAACATTTAGAGCTATTATTGAACAATATATAGTAGTTATTGAATAATGTACAGTATGTAGACCCACTCTTAAGTCTCATTATTCCATCAGTACATCATATAATTTCACAGTAGTTATGGAATTATTTATGGTAATTACTGAACAATTTCTAGTAGTTGGTGTATAATTCACTGAAGTTACTGAAACTTCTATAGCGATTACTGAATAATGTATAGTAGGGGCTTAATATTTTACAGTAGTTCATTAATTATCTATAGCATGTCAGGCAACAATTTCAAATTCTCATTACTACAGCAGCAATTTACATAATTTCCAAGTAATTGCTGTAATATTTGCAGTAGCCACAGGACAGTTTGTAGTTGTTACAAATAATACATAGTGATACTGAATAATTCATAGTAGTTAATGTGTAATCTGTAATAGTTTGAGAAGAATTTCTAGTAATTTCAGTATAAAGTAATAAATAATTTCTAAACAATCTCTAGTGTTTACTGAACAATCCATGGTAGTTTCTGAACAATTAATTGTAGGGTTTGAATAATTTCTAGTATTTGCAAAACGATGTACTAACAGCATAACTAATAGTAGTCACTGATTAATTCATATTAATAACTCATTTATAGACAATACAAAATAATATTCTGTTAAAATGTGGCATAAAGTTTTATTAGGAGCAATGTGATAACAGGACATTCCAATTTTTTAAATTATTATTATTGTTGTTGTTGTTGTTGTTGTTGTTGTTTGTTTTGTTTTGTTGTCATTATTATTATTGTTATTATTGTTATTATTATTGTTATTATTGTTGTTGTTATTATTGTTGTTGTTGTTGTTGTTGTTATTATTATTATTATTATTATTGTTGTTGTTGTTGTTGTTGTTCTCATTATTATTATTATTATTATTATTATTATTATTATTATTATTATTATTATTATT
>CM067479.1:2582779-2627763 GCA_034552555.1 Semaprochilodus insignis
TTATTATTGTTGTTATTATTATTATTATTATTATTATTGTTGTTGTTGTTGTTCTCATTATTATTATTATTATTATTATTATTATTATTATTATTATTATTATTATTATTTCTTTTTTATAAATGATATGTACACATTCTAGGTTTTCCTAGAACCACACTTAAAACTGAAACCCCATTTAGGAAACCCATCTGGCCTCTAGAAAGAGATGGCTGTCTGCTGTACAGTGAGTAGTATTTGTGTAGTATTATAGTGTAGATTACTATGAAGTGGAATAAACAGAAATCATCACTTCAAAACATTGTCTTATAAATTAGCATAAATTACCAGCATGTTTAGACAGATGTTACAAGCGAAGCCTAAACTCTCAAATATAGATATCACTAATGCACTATACAGTGTGTAGGAGCTGTGTTAAAGGAATGCTGTCTTTCTTTTACTCCCTATTTTCCTACTTAATCTCTGTCTGCCACATCTATAGCATACTGTCAATTACCACCCACAATCATTTTGACACATTTCCTTAAGGTTAAAAAAACAAACAGAAAAACAGTCTGAAGGTTTTCCAAGTAGAGGGAAATAATTAAGAAACTGACTCAACACAAGATAGGTGTCATTTCGAGATCAGGTTGAAAAGAGGACTCGGGTGTGCTGTATTGGTTTTAGGTGGACTTCTGCTATTGCCAAAGATTCCAGTGCATTTAATCACTTTACATGTACAAGAACTGCCTACTTTTGACAGGAAGGGGCCGTTTAATGTGCAATAGATTTTGTATGTGTGGGCGAAGCCTGTAATTGATTGTATTGGATGTGTGACATTTGCATGTCTCATGATGTCAAACCTACCCACCAAGTTTCATTCCTGTGGGTTGATTCTTCTGGGTGCAACTATTTGTGCATTCCTTTGACGATGAGTGTAGCTCAATGGACAATGCTGGCTTTAGCGCAGGTTTAATTTACTCACTTTTATGTTATGACTGCCATTAATTTTAAGACTGTTTTAATATCATGCAGTTTGTGGTTGGCATCAACAGCCATGAGAACAGATTGGTAATGATGACCTTCATAGAGAGAAGACAGAAACAAGAGAGATATGTCTATCAGCGTTCCCTAAGGGATGCACCTTTCTCTCTCTCTCTCTCTCTCTCTCTCTCTCTCTCTTGTAGATAACAGTTCTGCCAGAGCATGCGGCATCTTTGCTCTTTATCAGATAATGTATCAGCGTAAGCTGCCATGCCTTCAGCTATTTTTGGATGACTTCTTTTTCTTCATGGATTTTTTATGTTATATATATATATATATGGCATATCTTCTATTGTTTTTTTTTTTGCTTTTTATTTATTAATTTATTTATTTTCTAGATTACGTGAAGGGCTATATATACCTCAGGTCAAATGGCTACGCAAGGTTGCTGACAACCTCTCATTTGTTTGATAGTGTATGAAATACAGTTACAGTAAACCAACTTTACGTTGACCCTCAAAAAGTGTCAAGAGACCTGCATTTGCCACTCTCTATTTCCCACTAATTGATTATCAAGTTCACTGCAAGTTCTTGTGGGGGAAAATTTGTATGTATGTATGTATGTATGTATGTATGTATAAGCATCATTTTGTTCCTGAAGGCCATTCTAAAAGACCACCCACCAGATAAACCTCTTTGTGAGTGCACTATTACATAACAACAAGAGATGGCTTTACATGAATTAAGTACAAATTGTTCTTACTTGCAGCTAAAAAGAAACACCCGGATACACATGTTGTAGACTGATGTTTAGGAACTGTGAAACTGTGCATTTGACAACCTCAAAAACATGACTTGGTACCGGTCAGTGAGTTTGAATTTATTCAATTATTTGATAACATTATGCTGAAATGAGATGGCAAAACAACTTACGTTAAGCTCTTGTGTTACACGACTGAGAGACTGAGTTACCAGACTAAAGCCTATCACACCAAATGTGATACATCAACACTATATACACCAGATGTAACTATTTTTCTGGTGGGTGGGTACAAACAAGTGGACAAATGGCTCCCAGTAAAACAGATAAATGGTGACACTGGACTACTGTCCATTGTGGAAAAGTGAAAGAACGGTGAAGAGCTTCATCGCTTCAGAGACACTGACAGGATGAGACTTAACTAACAAGAGAAACTTACTCTGCTGTAGTTGAGTTTGACTGGGCCACAAGCTGGAAGACTTACACTGCTATATCTGTGTTTGACTGGGCTGCAAGCCTGGAGGTTTACATCACAGTAGTTGAGTTTGACTGGACTACAAGTTATGAGACTTATGGTGGTGTAGTTGAGTTTGACTGGGAAACAAGCCAGGAGACTTGTGGTGCTGTAGTTGACTGGGAAACAATCTAGGGCACTTGCACTGCGGTAGTTGAGTTTGACTGGACTGCAAGCCGGGAAGTTTACTCTGTTGTAGTTAAGGCTGACTCGTCTGCGAGCCATGGACCTCTTCACTGTGATAGAAGAGTTTGACTTGGACATGAACTATGACCCTATTTGTGATGGTAGTGGTAGAGTTTGACTGGANGGACTGCAAGCCGGGAAGTTTACTCTGTTGTAGTTAAGGCTGACTCGTCTGCGAGCCATGGACCTCTTCACTGTGATAGAAGAGTTTGACTTGGACATGAACTATGACCCTATTTGTGATGGTAGTGGTAGAGTTTGACTGGACCCTGCCTTTTTTTCCACACTCTTTCTGTCACTTTCTTCCGCATTCACACTGGTTCATTTGGCTCATCATTTCCTGCATTCGTTTTGGTATGTATCAGTGGTCATTACAAAAAACATGACCAGTTTCGTTTGACTGCCAGTGTGGGTTCGACCTGCTATCAAGTCTGCAGGTGTTGTGTCCCACAGACACAGAGAGGAAAGAAGGAAACAGACGACATTAATGGGGTGTTGTATGGGGTGTATGAGGGTATGTGGGCTCGCAGCAGTGCATGCAATTTGGGAGCACTGCAGTCAGACTAAGACAAGGGGGCTGTTTGGTAATTAGAGCCTGTCTTAGTGGTTGATTACAGCCTTGTTCCTCATAATGACAGCAGAAGAGCTCCCCAAGAATTCAAATTATTGTCTTCAAAGCAGAGCATGTGTCTGTGTGTGTAGAAAAAAAATCAAATCAAGATATTTCTCATCCATGCTTGCTAATGAATCTATGTTTTAGTTTAAACAGATATTTAAGTGCTTTGCTAAGATTAGGCGCTCTTAATCCCTTAGTCACGGAAGCTAATCTTTTCTGATATAGGCCTATGCCGTGTGCATTACTACTAACATTTTGGAGATCAATCTTAACCACTGGGATTTTAAGATGGTCTGTAAGACTGCCAACCAAGTGCCTCCTCACACTATCGCATCTGCTAATCTGTTATTATCATGTGCCTCATTTGCTTGGACTTGCTTATTGCCTTGAATTGATGACTTGCAATAATGGTCCATTTTTTGAGCTTAGTGCATGAACAAATTGCCTACCATGAAGCTTCGTCTCGTCTTGTGCTATGAGGGAGCCTCACCTACATCCCGCACACCCATCCGATGATCCTGCTATTTCATCACAGACTAATCAGACGTTTCTTCCTCTACCTCACAAAACACTCAACACTTCTTCTATTCGTTCTAATAGACTATCATCACAGTCTTCCATCTAACAGTTACTAACAGTCCATATTCAGTATCGCCTATAATTATAAACTCTGATCCTTGTTGTGTTTGTTGCTATCCGGGGTCGACCTGAAGAGGAAGGGTTCCCCTTTTGAGTATTGGTTCCTCTCAAGGTTTCTTCCTTGCCACTTGCCCATTGGAGGCTTGAACCTGGGTTTTCTGTAAAGCTGCTTTGTGACAACGTCTGTTACATAAATTTGACTTGACTTGACTTGACTATCAGTGGATGTTGGTATTATTGCTTTACAAACTCCTTTCATTTCTCAGACTGGGTTGAAAGCAATTGTTCTCCAGTGGCAATTAGTCAACTTGACAATGACCTGATGTGTTGAATCAGATGAGACTGAGGCGAGAATATGTAGAACTATGCCTGAGCATCCCAAGAGCAAGACTCAAAGTGTCCACTGCTTTTTTGCCCCCCCATGGTTCTTAATGAAGTACGCAAGTCTTCAAATGTCTTCTAAGAGGACACCTTTTCAGAGAAACTCAACAAACCACTGCGACAAGATTGATGAGATTAATCCAAGTGAACCCTTCAGGAAGAAAGTGTGGTCCCAGCACTTTTCAATGTCATTCCGATGCCATGCCGCTTGAATAGGGGATGAAAAAAATCAATATTTGATTATAAAATGTATATTTCTTATCTCTCTTCTAGCTATCCAGACCAAATCTTGTTATCTATAAATGTCTAACCTTGGCAAGGTTATAGAGGATTAACAACTGGTCAGCACAAGCATTATTTTCTGTATGATTCATCGCTTGCATATCACAGGCAGTGGTGGAGGGTGGGGGGGATTCTGAAACGTCCGTCAGCACGTACATGCGGACAGGCAATTTTTAAAACTCCCCTCTTTAAAAATGAGGTCGCATGTACAGATTCTCTTTATGTGGCTGACAATGGGTCCTCGGAATAGGCCTAACTATTCTTAATGGTCCACTTAGAACCTTCTACTTTCGGTAAAGAATGACAATTGTCTTTGCAATCTTGGGCATGATTTATCTCATTTTCAAGCCTGTCGGACAAAGAAGAGGCCCCCTGAAACTAGCATCTGTCAAATACTGTAACCATGAGCCTGCAGCGTCATTCATCATGTCAGTGCGCTAAACTCGTCTGCCTGGTTTTTTAAAGGCTCCTGGCGCAATTTCTTCAGGTTCCCCCTCTCGGCCTCAGCCCACCGAGGCTTTTCTCCTCGCGCGCTATCGGTACGTTTAACCTCTGAAATTAAGAATGCAATTACGATTACACAAAAGAGGAGACAGCTCCTCATTCTCCTCAGGCCGGCATTATGGACATTATGGTAATTAGCTGACAGAAGGTCAAAGGCAATATGTGTAAAAGTAATCAGCACCTCGCACTTCCTGCATTCCAAGCGGGCGGGATGAAAGGCCGAGGTTTGGCGAGTTTATTAGCGGCAGCCAGAAAAAGTCAGGCTTTTCTAACGTTACGGAGGAAATCTGGCGGAGGGATTTCAGACGTTTGCTATTTTAAGGGGCCGTCTGCAGGGCCGAGATAGGGAGAGGTTCACGACTGGGTCGTTTTTTTTTTTTTTTGGTTGCGGCATGGCGGCAGCATTCATGTTGAAAGCCTTTCGGCTCTCAGTCCTTCCGTGACAATTGTTGGGAAATTTTGATGAGTTTTTCTCTCACGGGAATTTACGCGCCAGGCTTTGTCTCAAGCACACGTCCAATGCAATTTGATTTAGCACCCATTATTACAGGGTAACCTGGCATTAGCTTACGGCAAACGGTTAGATATGAAGTTGTTTGCATGTTGTTGTGTTCGTTAAAGTGAGTTTCAAATATGAATAAAAATAGCTTCAAAAATAGCAATTTCAGAACCAATATTGGATTGGGCCCTGCATATTATCAGTGTTTAATTGCTTGGTACAGAGCGATGGCATATGCAGGACATAGTCTGTAGCGGTTATGTGAAGACTGGAGATTGATTGTAACATGATTCATTGGATGCTACAAATTTTAACCCAGCTTTATTCCTCCTGAATTTGACCGGAAACCTTTGCTGTAGTCTCCCCTTATAAATACACTGTTTGGCACACATCTTTCTGTACACGATTAGAGAGCGCACTTGTCTTGTTTCCTGGATTTGACTTCATTGGCCTCCCTTTCAGCCTCCGTCCCGCTTCAATCCATGCACTTAACACTAAATAAATAGCAGCACAGGTTCACTGAGGTGACGTGATTGATTATAGGACACGGTGCGTCACAGAAGCGATATCGGCGACTGTGAGCATTTCCAATAGGCAACAAAGCTTCTTACGTACTCTAGCAACTGGTGCATTGTCATCCTTGTTTCTATATCTTGTATTCATTTAAAGGTTGATCGTGTGTCTAAATCAAATCAAATCAGGTTTATTGTCAGGTCACATTTAAACAGGTGTGAAGGTAAGTGAAAATCTTAGTCCCTTGCAGTATCTACATACAATACATATACACAATATTAAACACAAGAATAACCAGCTCTGTTTATCCAATAGAAAAGAAGCTATGATATATACATATATACACACACACCAGATTATACAATATATGGACATAATATGAACAAGATGTTAATTTATATATCGTCGCTGTCCAAAGAAAAACATGCATCTCCAAAATGGCAACTTTACAGGAGAAGGCAAAAATCTAATTTAATTCTAATGAAAGTCAATGGAACAGTAATTTTGGGCCATTTCTGTTGGTCCATTCATCATGAAATTTTCACACAATGTAAATGTCAGATCATGTGATCAAATGATACATAAAAGTAAAATCAACAAAAATGGAGATACATCTTTTTCTTTGGACAGCGACGATATGCAGGTGTAGATATGTCATTCCTTATGCTATGCATTATTGTAGGATCAGTACTGAAAAAAATATTTTAAAATAAAATAATAATAGAAGTGTGATGTCACTGTGGAATTATGAGTATTAATTCAGAGGAGTGCTAAGAAGCTCTTCCTGTTGGTAGGTGGTTTCACCCAGGAACACAATAGTACATGAAGCAGGGCAGAAGAAACCCATTAATGTAAAAAAATAAAAAAAAATCTATTTAATCTTATTAAAGTTTTAATCACTTGGTTTGTATTATTTGTATTTTGTATTATTAGTATTTGTATTATTGCACAGAATTATTTTGCACTTTAAACTTTAAACACTGCCCACTCTGCACACTACTGTAAATGTCACATATTTCTATATTGTACATTATGTATATTTAGTTTATATATATTTTTTACTTTTTTAATATATTTTATGCATATTTACCATCTCATTATCTTATATCTTTTTTATTTTTTATTCTATTTTATTTTAGATATTCTGTATTTATATTTTCTTACAGTATCATGTGAGGGGGTCATAGCATTTCACTGCTAGTTGTACTGTGTATGTCTATGTATGTGACAAATAAACTTGAATTTGATTGATTTGATCTGATTTGATTTATGTTCAGTCTTTTGGTCAGAGGAGGCTTCTTCTTTAACTTTTTCATTTAAGGTGTTTATTTATTGCGACCATGATTAGCTTTCAGGTGTTCAAAGAAATCTCCAGGGTGTTTTTCCAAAGCTCAGTATGAAGCCCTATTTAAGTAGGTGTACTATTACATGTACTATTAAATGCTGTAATTTGAGTGATTACTGACGAGATCTGTGTATGAATCTTCCATGTTTGAAGTTTATTAATGTCTGCTAAATAGTAATTGAATTTCTTCTACAATTTGCTGAACTTTGCTGAAATAATAGTAGTCCAGCTTAGCTTGACACCTCTGTAACATGATAACTCAACCAGGTAATAGAAAGTGGAAAATATTACCAGAGTGGTAATCTGGACAGTATTCACCAGCTTCATGTTCAGATTTTCTTGTTCCACCTTAAATGGTGCAGCAGTTACCAGCACCAGGAAGTGAAATGGAACAAGAAGAAGCTGACAATATACAACTGACTTCAACTTTCACAATATACCCCTTCATTTTCTAGCAGCTTCAGTGGAAGCTAACAACTAATACTGAGCTGGATCTGACCCGGTTTATTAATCCTCAAATTCTTGACAAAACTATTGAAATCCACTACACTTGTGGTGATGACGAAATCTTGCGAGTATCTCTTGCACGACAATGCGTTTCACTAGCGTAATGCTAGTCTATATAACAGTTGACTGCAAAATGCATCAGATACATAATGTTGATGTAAGCGTCCACGGAATGATGTTTTGATCCGGGCTATTTAGGATAATTTGGGAAATCACAGAGAATCTTTTGGCTGCAGGAACTGGCCTGTCAAGTCATGCACACATTACATTACTGGACCTCCTGTGGTAAAACTAATCCAGCTTGAATAGGGTTGAATAGGGTGTTCATTCACTCATTTATTCATCTCCTGAGCCGCTCCTCCTTCTGGGAGCCTATTCCAGTACTCATTCGGCAGAAGGCAAGAAACACCCTGGACAGGTCGCCAGTCCATCACAGGGCATAGAAATTGGTTGCCTTGGACAAATCGTTCTGTATGATGCTATTGGACACATCACATATATGTTGCTTTAGATGTCAGCGCCCCAAACTTAAAGGTACTGAGGTCTGGACTCCGAGGTGGTCAGTTCATTGTTCTGAGAACACCAGCAGCTTCTTTGTTTGATTTAAAAGTTGTAATCATTTCCCCTTTCCCCATCATTCAGGGTTTCTTGAACAGCTACACGTCCTTTCAGACCCACAACATTGAGTTCTCTTCTCACAGTTGAAGGATGGACAGAAACACCTGGGGATGTTCTCTGAAGGAAGAACAAAGCTTTATTTTCTCCCCTCTCTCAAAGAGAAGGACAGTGTCGTTAGTCTGCCAGGTCTTGCACTGTTGCTAGGAATTTTCAATTCCCTTATAAAACACTCACATGCTTGAATTGCAGACACTCGTTCATATTGGAAGCATCTGGTAGCGTCCTCAGAGACAGTGGAGCCAAAATCCACATCTGTCTATCTGAAACAAACAGCACAAGGGGGGGTCAGCATATTTGCATAATGCTGTAATCAAGACAAAGGGCTGCATTCAGAGATTAAAGTCCAAAGCCTACCTTGACATTTATTGCTATGAATGCATACTATGTGCTTCCAATGCAACAAATGGTGGAAAATCTAACAAAGCTCACAAACATGTTGAGACGTTTAGGAGATTTGGTCCACAGGAGGTTGCAGAGTAAGTATGCATATTTAAAATGCAAGAAAAACAAGTCAAAATATTATAATCCACTAACTGTATGAAATGAACACTCTTAACTTATTTTCTCATTAAGGTCCCAATCAGGAGCTGATGAAAGTTGAGTAACCTGTCAGCAACTAAGTCAAACTCCACAGGTCAGTAGCACATGATGTGCCCTTTCCAACAAGTCCTGGTTCGCATTGTTATTCTTCAGGGTACCGGAGATATGGACCTCAGAATCTCACAAATTTGTGCCCGGCTTAGGGGCACGATAGGCAGAGCTGAGTGGTGGGTGTGGCTCAGTGGATAACACCAGTACCTGCCAGGGAGCTACCATCCCATGTGGGAGATGGGGGCTCGATTCCTGGTCTGGGTGACTATGCACTATTACAACAATAAGAGTCCTTGGGCAAGACTCCTAACGCTACATTGGCCTACCTGTAATATGAATAACCTTGCTCTGGATAAGAGCGTCAGCTAAATGCCCTAAATCAGATGGTGGAGGTCCAGAGAGCAGGAGAAATTTAGACCCCCGTAACTCAAATAATAAGACTAACCAGTTTCAGGATTTTAGGGCGTCATGCAGAGATAAGAATGTTCAATATCTGATTCTTGAAGCACTGTAGATCAGCAAAAAGGCATCCATGTGTTTACTGCCATAACCCACAACATCACTCAGTCAACATCAAGCCTAAGGCATCATTGACAACAAACAAAGTTCACTGTTCAAACAACCACCAGTGCCAGTTCCAGAGTACATACAGTTTCTATGTTTTCTGTTGGTAAACTCAGCACTAAGCCTGGGGCAGCTACAGCCCTGTTTCAATAATTCTTTACTGAGGCTTTAACCTGGAAAACATGTGTGGAGAACGTTGCCACCAGGTGCACTTCAAGAGCTACATGTAAGTACCATTTGCCAGTAGCAAATAAAAGATGCAAGATTGTTTAATAGATGCAGCATGTGAATGTTTAACTATAATAACACAATATTTCGATGGTACAATTAAATATTATGTGGCTATTTCTCCCTCATTCTGCCAAGAATGCAGAACTGCAGAATTTCAGTCCATGCCACATTATTATTGTGCATGATAAAAACATGTTTATATATTTAATCCATAGCTGTGTTATAATGAATACGACAAAAATACAGGATAGTGTGTAAATGCTATTGGTGAAAGTACTTAATTGCCTGTAGTTATGGTTTAATAAAGTATTAATGAGGAGCCAGCTAATTAAAAGCCAAGTTCCAGTTATTGCGTTAACTAGGCTTAATGAGGGGCATAATACACAAATAATTTTGTTACTGCTTATATAATAGTCTAGTTATCACTTAATAAAGTAGTAATGAACAGGCAGTTAAACAGCAGCTATTGTAAAAAGGTTTAATAAATGAATATTTATGATGATATATATATCATCATAAATTATATATATATATATATATATATTTTTTTAAAATATATCATAGCATAACTAAAAATAACTAACAAATGATTTTTATCTATCATGCATACATAGAAAGAGACTCCTTGAGTTATTGTTTCATAAAGCAGTAATAAGCAGTCAGTTAATAAGAAACTACTGGCTTAATGTAGCTTGTTTAGAGCATAATAATGCACACCTGATGTGTACAATATCAATGTATAATACTTTGGCTAATAAGGGCTAATAAGCCTTAATAAGCCTTAATAAAGCCTTAAGCCTCATAATAATTATGATGTATAATGCACATAAAATACTGCTTAGACAGTTATTTAGCAGTTGATATATATTTATACTAATAATGCTCAATAATGGCATAATAATGCATACCTAAAAAGCTATGCAAATTATTATTTTCTATAATGCGTACATAAAAGTGCTCTGTATTACTTAGAAGTCCTCGAGTTATCGCTTAATAATAGTAGTAATAAGCAGCCAGTTGATTAGAGGCTTTTATCTTAACTAATAAGAGTATAATACTTCTCACCTGAAATCTAATAATCTAATATCTAATAACTTTTATAATGTATAACGCACAAATAACAGTGCTTAATCCACATTGCTTTATAAAGTAGTAATAAGCATTAGTGCATTATCTTATAATGCCTGAAGCATTAGCTAATTGTATAATTGCATTTAAATAATGATATAAATGAAATGTATAACAAAACAACAATAACACAGCTCTACTTTAATGCTCGAAAGCTTACTCTGCATGAAGTGTCTCTATGAGAGCAAGACAGCTAAGTGGCCTGAACCTTAACCTGAAACTGTCCAGATGAAGGAATGGGAGTCTGAATTGTTTTCCGTAAGTCTCATTACAGTTACAGATCCATTGAGCCTGAGCAATGCATCATTAGTGAATATGAATATGTGCTATCACCAGCTCAGTGTAATATAACTTAATCAGCCAGATTACCACTCCAGTAAGTAGGCCATCGTTTGTGTACAATAATATTTCTGGCCATTGCTGCAGTGGATCCCCTGCATCCATTCATCTTCATTGAGGAGAAAAAAAGGAAAGCTGTTCTACCTTTGCTAAAAGAGGCACGGGGTCGTATATACAGGTAAAACTTAAACCTCATTTACATACAACGTAACGTTAATAGTAGCTACAGTCGGGTCGTTTTTAGCTAGCCGGTGAGCAGGTGAGTGAAGTGAACAGGGCGTGAGGGGAAATGTTTGTCCTGAGCTGCTGTCTCTAACATCTCTCTCTTAATTGCTGTTATTTGGCATTGCGGAATATTGATGGCGCTGGCGGGAGAGATTGGCAGCTGCATGAATCGTTATTAGCCGGCCTGTTGGCGGAGGGGCAGGGTTCGATAGACAAAGCCCGGGCAGCAGCAGGCCCCTGGGGAGCTTGGGCTCTCTCAGACAAGAGATAATTACCCATCTGAGGACCACCTCGCTTAGGGCAGCAGGCAGCAAGAGCACAGGAGACACATACACATATACTTTTTTTTTTTTTTTTTTTACAGGAATTTTTACTGTTTAATGCATTTAATATTGTAATGAATTGCAGTTCCTTGTTTTATCCACTCTTATTACTATTATTAATTATTGTTATTAATCAATTATTATTACTTTGCTTGTTTAATGTTTTTACTTTGTTTTCCTGAATTACAATAGTTTGTTTACCTCCTCCTCCTCCTCCTCATTACTATTATTATTATTATTATTATTATTATTATTATATTCCATTTCCATTTTCTTCTTTGTTGAGCATTCTTCTGTGTGCTTATTAATTGTATTTTTTCCACAAACTATATTGTACTCTATTAAAGTCATATTGTTAATGTCAATAATAATAATAATAATAATAATAATAATAATAATAATAATAACTATGAGCATCTTTTATTTGCAGTTTTTAGGGTTAGGTTTTTAAGGTAAGGGTTAGATTTTGGATTGAGGTTAGGATTAGGTTTTGGATTAGATTTAGGGTAAGGGTTTTGGATTGAGGTTAGGGTTGGGTTGGGGTTAGGGTTATGGTTGGGATTACTTTTGGTTTAAGGTTAGGGTTATGGATGGGTTGAGGGCTAGGATTAGGTTTTGGGTTGAGGTTAGGGTTGAAGTTGGGGTTAGTGTGTTAGGTTTGTGTGTTGGGTAACATTGGGGAAGTAACATATTCAGACTACTCAATTTAACATATCAACAATACATCTATTTAATGTAACATCAGCAGTACATCCATAAGATATTTACTTCAGTGTATTCAGAGGCTTCACAACTACTCACTGATATGTTGTTGATGTGTTACTGATACTCTGTTTAAAGTTTATTAACCATCTAAACAGGACCATTCCAAATAAAATATTATTATTATTATTATTATTATTATTATTGTCAAATCTGAGATGGAGTATATTGAAAGAAACATTGCCATATCCTGTGGGTTGCTATGGTTTCCACTCAATCAGCAGACAGTCCTATTCACAATCACTCAGACAAACAGTCTGTCCCTCAAATGACGCTCAGCTGTAAGCAGCTAAATTACCGGACACAAGGGATTCTACTACACCTCAAAAAGACTATGGGTAGTAAGAGAAAGGGCTCACCAAAAATCTAAATCACATCACCCCCCCACACCCCACACACCCACCCACACCTAATACTGCTGATCAGCCAACACATGGTGACATTGCTTCTTTCACATGGTTTGTTAGTTTAACCTAAAAATGTCTCCATGTGTTTAGAAGCAGCTTAACTGTCTTTATTCAAATACTTAGAATTGCTAACGCTAAAAATCAACTTCAGTCCTGTTCCACTTTCCACAGTTTGGATCTCGGAGGCTGACAACATCTTTTAGGCTGCATCTAAAATCGGCCACTTCTACACTACACAGTACGCAAAAGCAGTAGGCGAGAATGACCACTGTGTTTGAATACATAGTATTCATTAACCTACTGCATTGGGAGACACATAAACCAACAGTCTTTCACATGAACATCTAGGATATTGAGTCTGTCAGTTTGGAGATGTTCAGAGAATTTAATGCATGCGTTCAAAGCTTCTGCAGCTCTATGGTAAAATCATGATCTATAAAGTGTCTTCTATATATGCTCCATTTACTCAGCACACATGACTCCCTGCTTGAATCTGGTTTTGTGGCCACACCCTATGTGCCTGTAGCTGGCTAGAAGAAGCATGGCTGATTACACAGCAGTGGGTCTTGCATTGCCTGGAAAATGAGGCTAGTTAGAACACAGACACGTGAAAACGCATTACTATATGCATCAGTTCATCCACAGTGTCTACAACACTACAAAGATCTTAAAGAACTTAATACACATTTGCGAAAGCGGCATTCTTCTTTACTTTCCCTCAGGCAAGCTCTCGTTTGTCTGGAGTAATTCCCCTCCATATTTCCACACTGTGTAAAGGCTTGGGTTGGGGATGTTAGATTAAACGGAATGTACCAACACTAAGCCTCATATATTCACTCTCATATTCATCTTTCTGCCAGCATGCCTGTCTAGTCCTTCTCTCAAATCAGCCTTCCAGGCTCCGGGAAGCCTCGGCTCTGAATAATAGCTCTTAATAATCACATTTGTCAGTCATGCGTGGCCTCCACACACCTTCCGTAAATCAGGCCCATTTGAGGGAGATTTTCATCCCTGCCTATCAGGGGAAAAAAGCTTCTGCAATTCCAAGTTACTGCGGTTTAATCACAAGGAAAGCAGTCAAGACGCTCTCATGGTGACTAACACGTGTGAAATACACACACGTTCTCATCAAGAACAAAGAACAAAGACATGAATGAATGTCTCTCTTCCATTCCTCTTATACTAATGCAAAGTAGCACATTAATTCCGGCAGATTCCAATGACTGCACTAGTATTAACTGATACAGTATCTCAGTAACTGTCAAGTTAAGTCTAGTCAAGGTTTATTAATATTGCTTGGTCACTCCCTTTTGTTTCCCTTCCAAACTTCCTCTGACCAGGTTTTCTTCAGTCTCACCTAAGCCTCTGTCCATGCCGGGAATACCCGAGCTAGCTTCTTCTTTAGCTAGCTGAAGACCCACAGTTGTTGGTGTGTGTGACGTGGTGCCGTAAAGCATTACACGGTTCTTGCGAGAGCTCTCGTGCGGACTCCTCCAAAGTTCCATAAAGCTAGAGCAGGCGTTCAGGACCTGGAGTGGCAAAGACAAAGAGGCCATTCACCCTATTATAAGTCAGTGTTCCATCAAACTGTTATTTTAGGGTGAAACTGCCTGAAGTTTTATTGGGCATGAATGATTCCAGAATCACCGTAAGCTCACCAGACAAACAATTAGTCACCTTGCATGTTTAAGGTGGTAGTAACTTCAGGTTCCTCCAGATGGCGCTGCATAAGGATGATGGAGCTATAAACTGCGGGATGCGTGATGGGATTCAAAGATGGAGAAGAGGTGGTACAGTGCAGTGAATGTCTCATTCCATGTGAGGAAAATGGCTCCAAAGCAGATGTTTGGCTAAAAGGACTGACTGCATTTGGGCGTGCCAAAGACCATAGTGTGACGGAAGTAGCTGAATCTCCAGGTGGTCATACAGGTCTACCAGCAGTGGCTAAAATACAAATTTACAGGAAATCTTCCTCAGAATTGTGCCAGGGAAGGCATCTACCAAATCTGGCCCGACTGTGGAATTCTTTGATGCAAGAGTTGCTGAGCAGTGATGTGGCCGATGTCCAGAAGCTTGTGCAGTCCAGGCCAAATCCAATCACAGCTATTATTCGTGCTCGTGGACGTTTCAGTCACAAGTGACTCATACTGTTATTTACACCCTTTATACATTTTCTTGTTACTTCATTGTTACATCACTGATGATTCCTCCCTATACTCGTCCACGCTGATGAGGATCTGGATGATGTGCTATACATCCTTGACCTTGATCTTTGGCAGACCCTTGCAAAACACCTCATGTAGATAGCCACTGTGTAGTAAAAGCTGATACACCAGTAGATGTTGTTATCCGCACACTTTGCTAACGCCAGAAGACTGCAGTACTGTCTTTTGCTGATAGGCTGAGGAAAGCACTACAATCTGTGCCACGTTCTAGTCACTCTAGCATAAACATAAAAGATGTAAATGTAATTACAATGTAATTAACTATGTAACTAAGAATGCATTGACATTTGAATAGTGTAGCAAAAAGAAAAAAAAAATCCCAGTTCAATCAATCCGTTCCAACTTAAGCAATCATTCGATGTTGGTTTAGTTTAAAGGCCTTAAAAGATTCATTCAGATTGTTCACTTCAGATTAGTTCTTAGGGCGTCTGCCGTAATTGAACTCGCTGCGTTTAATTGCTGACATTTAATCAATAGATGCAAATGACAATGGAGACCTATTATTCCTGGATACATCAGTCTTGTTAGACAGAGTGCAAGCTTGTAAGATAATTGTGCAGCGCAGGGTCCCGAGTAAAGGTCAAAAAGTAGTTTGTTCATGGGATCAGTATCAGGATTTGTGGCTTCGGTTGGCAGACAGCCAAAGTACACTTCATCTCGTCAGCTCAGAGAGTTTGAGCGAAGGTGTATGCAAACACGCGCACACATACACACAGTCACCCAAGTGCTAGGCCTAATTCCCCGCGACTTTCTGTTGGCGGAGAGGAGCCAGGTCATTCATTAAGGCAAATCTAAATCAACTAAATCAACACTTTTCTTTAAAGTGGAACCAGCTTCTCAAAATCTCTGTGTAATACAGATGTTGAGATGTAAACAAGGTCATTAGAAGTGGTTTGATGTGAGATGGTTCACTGTAGTGAAGCTTACTGATTCAGATTTCTTTACAGTGGTGGAGATGTCTGCAAGACCACTGTAAGCTGTTTATTGATGGTCCAAACCACCAACAGACCTACACATGACTTCTGAGCTTTTATATGTCATACCGATGGTAAAACAGTGGCACATCTTTGATAAATCCTGATTTGTACACTTTAAAAAGATGGTTCTTTAAGGGTTCTTTAGGAAAGACTGTTTCTATATTCTATTTATAGATAGAATTGTTTCATGCCGGTATGGTTTAAGCCTGGACGGCCAATCAACACAGAGCATATCAGCATATTGTTGCTGTCCAAAGGAAAACAAGTATCTCCAAAATGGCAACTTTACAGAAGGGAGCAAAAACCTCATTTAATTTTAATGTAAGTCAATGGAACCAGACTTTTTCCCAAGGCATTTTAAGCCATTTCCGTTGGTCCATTCATTCGAAAGTTTTTACACAATATAAATGGCAGCTGTTGTGTTCAAATGAAGCATAAAGGGAAAAAAAACAACTAAAATGGAGATACATGTTTTTCCAGTGATGCTCTCCAATGAGTCATCCTGTTAGTGCCAGCACCATTCACGGACGGCAGCATGATGCAGGACTACATGCATACAGACCGTTACAATGACTACCCTTAATACCACATCAGCGTCACCAAAGACTGCAATGGTGTCGTGCCAGACTGTCATGGAATGACTCAGAATGGCAGCGGGTCATCTTCAGTGATGAGTCCCGCTTTTATCTTGGTGGAGATGTCCAACGGATCTGTGGAGGCACCGTGGTCAGTGCCAAGATGACCAGTTTGATGTCACGCATCAGCGCCTGGTGTCACTCCACCTCCACCCCTACCACAATATCTGCAGGAACTGTGTGAGGATATTCAAGCTGCATGGGATGGATTATCACAGGACACCATTAGGAACTTCTACAACTCCATGCTGAGGCATCTGGCATGTCGCGTTAGCAAACATGGTGGCCCAACGCCATACTGAGAGACACTACTTCTGTATGTGTAGCTCAATAAATATTGCCCATATCAGTCTAAATTTATCGTTCCTGGTAGCCTTTATCTTCCTCCCCAATAGCACTGCAATCCCACACTTCCTTCTGGGTGCAACTGTTCTTTTGATGATGAGTGTAAACAGACGTTTGGAAATTATCATGCAGAAATAAAACCACAGTAGTGCACTTGAAATATGAGACCGACATTGACCTTCTAATGTAAAGCTGTCCGGTGACCAAGTTCATTCTTTAAACTGACTTAACTGCGGTTCCTAACTGACTTTAAAACAGGGAAACACATCTGAAGTCCCTTCTTTTCCAGTTCCCATTGTGTTACGAACGGCTGAGCAGTGGAGAGAAGAGCTTCAAGCTGCAGTGAGCACCACCTGCTGCTTGGCCTTTAGAGTCCAGGGCAATGGGACTTTATTAATCATCATATGACAGATTCTCCAGCAAGATACCAGCTTTAATTATGAAAGTGATAAATAACCTTTTCTAGGACTGTATAGATCATCTGCTCTGAGGCACAGACAACAGGTGATATTTTCTCTCTGTCTCTCTCTGTCTCTTTCTCTCTGAAGTCCATCATGTCATAATGTCATAGTGATATAGCGCAAAGCACTGCCTTTCACTTGGGAAATACTTTCTCATCAAGCACACAAGCTGAAAATCCCACATCACTGTCGCTGCCCACTATCATCGACTATGAATGCAAATAAAGTATTAATTTAGCAAATCCTATGTTTAATCAAACGTCAGGCATCACTGACTGGCATTTAGAATTTCATCAGCTGTGATGAAACCTTTTGTTAATAAGCTCCCCAGACAAAATAATTAGTCCTTGTGGGTTTAATGTGGTAGTAACTTCAGGCTCCTGCAGATGGCGCTGTATGAGGATGATGGGGCTATAAATACTTGCGGTGTGTGTGTGACAGGATTCATAGATTGAGAAGAGGTGGTGCAGTGCAGTGAATGTCTCGTTCCATGTGTGGAAAATGGCTCCAAAGCAGATGTTAATGATTGGCTAAAAGGAGTGACTGCATTTGGGTGTTCCAAGGACCATAGTATGAAGGAAGTAGCTGAATCTGCAGGGGTCTGGAAGCGTATTGGAAACACATTGTTATGTCTGTAACAGTAAAACTTTACAAAAAGGGTGTATACATAACACATTCATAACAACTTATATAAACACATTCATGAATATTTAAACCAACTTGATGAAATGTACATGTTTTACATTATATTAATATGGAGTGCTATGCTAATATTACTGACAGACATTTTTCAAAATAAAAGAAAATATTATTTTCAAATTCTAAATTATTTTTAGTGAAAGTGGACAGAAGAAAATAAAAAATGATCTAACTTTACCCCTTCAGACAGAAAGAAAGACTTTTATTTTGAAAAATGCCTCTTACTAAAACAGCATAGTGTTCCATATTAATTTCATGGTAAAACATTGTGAATGTCAACTTAAACATACTTGAATACATTATGAAGTGTTTATGGAAGATGTTATGAATGTGTTGTGTAGACACCCTTCAAGCGTTACCAAAAAACATTCTTGAGAGTGTTCTATAATGAAACCCTTCATATTATTATTCTCTTTTATGCCTATAAAAAAGATCTCTCCAAACAAAATGATCCTAACAAGGATTTAATATGGCAGGGAGACAATTTGCACAGAGTAGTGGTTCTCAAACTGGTCCTCAGGGACCTCCACACAGTCTACATTCTTGCTCTATGCTTATGTGTTTCAAGTTCAGTTGAAGCCAAACTCTGGACCATCTGGTGGTCCCAGAGGACCGGTCTGAGAACCACTTGCTTAGAGTGCTGCACACATCAGTTCTAGCTTCCAAAAGCATTTTTAAAAGATGGGGCCAGTTTCCCAGACCCGGATCAACATATTAGTCCTAGACTAAGCTTAATCTATGTCCACTAAAAACAATCCTTAAAGTGATGACATGCTTGTCATGAACAAAAGGATTGTGTCATCCCGCTACTGGCTCGAGTGGCCATGGACATGCACAAGCTCTTGATTTTATTATCCAATTATTTATGTGGTCTTTTTCATTTTTAAATAACCAGATTTTGTTTTCTTGTCAGTCCCTGTATGATGTAAATGGTTGGATGCACAGAAAATGATGGTCATCCTTGATGTACTTCCAAGTGAAAATAAAGGTTAACTCATAACTGATATTATTGATATGCTGCATAGCTAAAACAACAGTAACAGTTATCACCTCTGAACTTTGTCTGGATTTTTGTTCATTTTCTTAGTTAACGGTGAGTCAATATTAGAAACCACATAAACAAGAATGAAATCATGCAAATTTGCCCAAACTTTCCCATTAATCATCCCTTACATATAGCATATTGTCTGGGATGCATTTCATTGACTTGTTCAAATCTGCCAACAGAGGAGCTCTGGTGTGTGCATGATCACACTGGTTATGGTAAAAATGGACCAACATGTGGAAGTGGAGCTTTCTGTTTTCGGTGTGTTTTCTAGCATTGTATAAAACAGTAACAATAATATATAACTAATAATATATATAATAATATATAACTAAAATGCAAAGTGTACTATGTTCATTGCTTGCTTAAATAGGTATTCAGTATTAGACATTTCCTGGGATTTGAGAGGACGTTTAACAGGTCAGTATGGACTGGACCAATATATATGCTCCTAAATGGCTTGAAATAAAATCTCTATTAAAGTAAAGAACATTTGTTTTTCTGTGGACTGCAATAATTTGCTTTTTTTCAAATTCAACTTTACAGGAGAGGGCAAAAATCTTGTTTGATTTGAATGTAAGTCAGTAAACAGCCGCTGCTGTATTTAAATGACGCATAAAAGAAAACTGAGATACATACTTTTTCTTTAGACAGCTACGATTTGCAAAATCATATCAGTCATATTTTTCAATATACAAAGACAACCTTCAGAAAAATAACCGATTCACAAATGCAGTTGTCAAGGGGTTTAAACCTGTGCTCCCCTTTAATTTAAGTTTCCTTTACAGTGTTGCTTTTGTGTGTGTGTGTGTGTGTGTGTGTGTGTGTGTGTGTATGTGGCATTCAAGATGAGATCCCCAGAATCATCTCCCCAGTGAGTTCTGTGAATGGTTGAGGGTTAAGTTGCTTTCTTGCCCACATTACATTGTTGTTTATTTGCATTTACAGTGCACACTCGCAATTACACAACACATCCTCCCCTAGAACTACTTGGGGAAAGGAATATACAGTTAATGAATATCTTCGTTCTAGTCGTGTCTGTTACAGAAAATATAGAAGTATAAAAGTATAAATATAAAAATTAGGAATTGTGGTTTGGATATGAACTGACTAACTGCTCTGTGTCCTGGCTCACTCATGAACATCAGCATGAGTGAAAATAAGCAACCAGCTACTCACCATTAAAAGCCATTGTTAAATAGCTTTTCTATTCTACCTACAAAATAGAAACTTTACAGGAGAAGGAACCTTTCCTAAATGAACGGAAGACTGCATTTCAGACCATTTTGGACCATTTCTGTTGGCATTTTCTCTTATTCTGCTGGCATTTTCAAATGATATGACGAAGTTTAAAATAACATGTAGCATTTGTACTGTATAAAACCCCATATTTTTCCTGTAAAGTAATAGGGGATTTGTTTGGATATAGTTTCAGGATGGTACTGTCACATGGCCATCCTAAAGTGGAAGTCCACCATTTGAAAGTCATGCAGAGATCCTGATATCTATACAGTGGTGGTGAGGGGAACTAGAGATTTCAATGTCATTTGGTGATGTGGAATTCAGTTAGCAATCCATAACGAGAAGTGAACCTGCATGTGTCCTCCACATGCTGTTATATACGATGTTGGCTGCTGTGTTTTTGTGCAATTCAATTTGTGACATCAAATCACTCTGAATGACTCTTAAATAGCGTTCACCTTTAAGATCATGTGACAGTACCATCCTCAAAAACTATACCCAAACAAACCCCCTATTGCTTAACAGGAAGACCAAACTTGTGCAAATGCTGTATATTATTTTTTACTTTTTCACATCATTTGAAAATGCCAGCAGTGCAAGAAAAAGCCGGAAAAATGGTGTGTCAGGTATTTGGGCAAGATTCTTATGTCTGAATGTTGTTTGCAACCTTACGGGTGTGTGAGGCTATTTGTAAGCACGGGGATCTTGACAAAGACTTATTTCACTTAGTGTGTTGGATGGAAGTTGCTAGTTTCAGTGGGTGCAGTTTTTTGCACTTTGGCACAAAATGTTATATGCACACTGTAAATGAGCTGTATTTCATCCAAACAGTTAACCCCACCAATAGCTAGCCCCACCCATTTGTAGAAAATCCTGAAATGGTTATGAAACAAAGACATTCTGAGCGGTTTGATGTGGAATGGTTAATTGTAGAGAAATGTATTGACTCTGATTTCACAGAGGTGGTGGTGATGGGAAGCAGGTGTCAGAATAAACCTAATCCCCTACAGGTTTCTTCCACATGGTTACATACACACATATTTATGTATATATTGTCACATATAATAATGTTGGCATACGCTAAATCTAAAAATATGGGGGTTTTATTGGAGACTATTTTGCTTCACAACTTCCTACTTCACAACCTCCATATCTCTACAATTAAAGGGCTTTAAAAACATTTTAGGCTTAAACTGTATCACAAAACAGTCAAACAATTCCACATCAAACCTGCAAACATGCTGTAGGGTTCAGTACCAAACCTGGGCAGTCACCTTACACTACACCAATAAGAGTCCTTGGGCAAGACTCCTAACACTGCCTTCACTACCTGGGTAAATTACATACTGTAGGTCAATCTGGATGAGACCATCTGCCAAATGCTGTAAAAGTAAAGTGATGGGATCAGGGGTTGCCATGTCTACAACACAAATATAGACTTTTTATTAGCAGTCTAAATCTCCTAGATGTTTCTTCCACATGGCTTTATATGTAGCGTCAAAAGAAACAATAGTGTTATTACATGGAATAATGTTGTTATGTGATGAACTAGTGATAAATCACAAAACATAAGTCTCCTTCGGAGGCTATTTTGCCTCATAACTTCCTACTTTACAAAATTTAGCTCTCCACCATGAAAAGATGACAAATACAATAACTATAATATTTTAGGCTTAAACTGTATCACAAACCAGTCAAACAATGTCTCAGACATCAAGCAGTGTATTCATAACCATTTCATATAGTAGCTTCCTGTGATGCAGCTTTCAAAGCATTAGACTCATCAGATGTTTGGCTCCTATCACCACCACTGAGAACAATTCTGAGTCTCTGAGTTTCTCTGCAATGAACCATTTCACATCGAACTACTCTGAATGGCTTTGCTTACATCGCAACCAGTTCGGTATGGAGAACTGTACATTTGGTGGAGTTCCCCTTTAAGTTCAGTGGGTAAATATTAAATACAGCTCATTTACAGTATACATATAACATTTTTCGCCACAGTGGAAAAAGAAAAAAACTGCACCCACTGAGAAACTAGCTCCTTCCTTTCAACACACTTTGGAAAATAAGCCTTTGTCAAGATTCCCGCGCTTACAAATAGCCTCAGACACCCGTAAGGATGAAAACAACAATTCCGACCAGAGAATCTTGCACAAATCCCCGGCGCGCCAAGATACGTTAGAGATATTTGCAGGACGGGCTGTGAGGGAGAGGGCAGTAATAAATTCAGTGGCAGGCTCCGACATAATGTCCATTCATCATCTGCCTCTGCTCACTGAATAAAAACTTTCATGAATGTGCTCTATTATCAGGAGAGCACAAAAGCGTGTGCCACTGCTGATTTCTCCCAGCGCTCAATAAATTGAGCAAGGCCACAGCGGCGCTGCGTGCGAGTCTCTGAGCGGAGTGCGCGGGTCTGAGTGTCAGATTTTCTCTTAGCACTCCTGTGGATTGTCATGACTCCTCTTCTTAGCATTGATTCTTTCTGAGCATAAGCCGGAGGATGAATGGGGGGCAATATTCGGAACAGAAGCCTTCCGTACGAGTCTAGCCGTCCAGTTTCAAACGGCATGGAAATTTTGCTCGGACTGCAAATCAATGAACAGTGACCAAAAAAAAAAAAAAAAGGAAAAAGAAAAAAATGCAGCGTTTTTATATAAAACAGGTGACGACTGTGTTTGCATGAAGGTGATATGGGAAAGAGGAAAAAGGGACTGAGTACTTCTACACTCTTAAAAAAGACGGTTCTTCAGGGGTTCTTTAGTAAAGACAATGATTCTATATGGAAAACTTCATAGTTCTACTATTAAAAGATTATAACAGTTAATATACAGTACCAGTCAAAGGTTTAGACAGCTACGCATGGAAGTTCTCCTTCTGTTTATCTTAATGCTTTACTGTAGAATAAAAGTGAAGACACCGAACTATAAAATAGCACTCATGGAATTATACAGTCCACCTTAAACACCTCCAAAATGGAGCTTTACAGGAGGATGAAACAGCTTTCTTACCCGCAGTGGAGTCTAATATAGTAGTTTTGGAGGAATTCTATTGACCTGTCCATCATGAATATTCACTAAACTGAAAGACTAACTAGAGTTTTTACACAACTAAGTATATATTAGAGGTGGAGATATGGCAGAAATATAATACTGCGATCCATCAAGAGTATATGTGGTATATCAGGATATGTACTGTTTCAGGCAACTGTTAAGTCTAAGCCTGTACAGTCTTTAAGATATCTCTTTTTTGGTGCTTCTTTACTTAGTATTTAGTATTTATATTGTAATTGATAGTACTTGTTGTGCGGGAGCTAGTGCAGAGTAAGAATTTCATTGTGCAGTGCAGCTACTTGTATCCCTGGGCATGTGACAAACTCTTGAATCTGAATCTGAATCTAAGCTGTTCCTCTATTCATCAATGGTCAGGACCCCTGAACGGGGAGGGTTGATAATGCACTGCTATGAAAACTCTTCACACATCACACAACTTCAGCTTTCTTGATATGAACAAATCACATTTAAATACAATAAAAACACCTTTATAGGCACCGAACTGCTTGCTCACCTATGAAGGCGAACATCCATTATAAAGATTTCCGGTCAAAATATATTCCATCAACGTTACTGAGGAAAGTAAAAAGCACTTCCATTGGGGGACCGTCAAAGGCAGACCTGTTAGGTCAGTTGCTTGGCTAGGTTTTGTCTCTCTCTGATTACTTCCAATTGCTTGTATAACAAGGTTGATTTGATTGGTTACATGCATATCATCGCTGTCCAAAGAAAAACATGTATCTTTAGTGACTTTACAGGAGAAGGCAAAAACCTTCTTAGGTTCTAATACAGGTTAATGCAAAGATGTTTTCTTCCAAGTGATTTTGGAGCATTTCCGGTGGTCTATTCATTATGAAATGTGCACACAGTGTAAAGGAGAGCAGCCATCTTCAAACAATGCAGAACAATATAAATCAAGAAAAACTGAAATTTAGTGCCAGTATATGCGTTGCACAGAATATTGCTGCTGCCGGAACCAGTCCTCGTCATTTTTGTTGTTTTAGCATAATTTGAAAACGCCTGTTGGCCTAGACATATGTGAAAATTTCACAATGAAAGAAATGGTCCAAAAATTACTTCTGGACATTTCTCCACCAAATGGAGATACAAGGTTTTGCTCTGACAGCAGTAAAATGCATTGTTCATTATAACATATGGTCTCTGCATGCAAATTCAATATTTGAAAATTTCACTCCTGTTTGTTTTTCAACAGAATTGATTAGCAGTGCACCAAAAAAAGCTGGTTTCAGCTTCATGCGAATTTCAAGTGGCAGTTATTTAGATCTTACCAACTGGACAAAAGCAACTTTCTATTGTCTGTATTCAGCAAGGGCTTTTCTACAGGGTTCTATCTTCATGAAAGCCCATGAATTCATCAGTGGAAGTCATGCTCCTCACAGCTCTCTTCTTGTATTGATTGTAAAATAGCATATTTGAGCATGCCATTGTTATTATAAATACACAAAATTAAAAATATCAATGTTTTAATTATACAAGTCTATCAAACCTCAAAGAAATATTTCCCACAAGATGTTGTTTTTAGAGCCAACCATACCTACAATACATTTGACATTTACTAAACATAGAATATACGTCCATATCTACCAAACAACCTAAATATAACCTAGAAATATTTCCCTCAAGAAGTTCTTAGAACCAACCATACCTTTAATACATTTGACATTTACTAGACATAGAATATAGGTTATAGACTTATGTATTTTGTTTACCCGACATCACAACTAAACTCCTGTAAAATACCAACTTCTATTGTTGCCTGCATTCCATGTTAGATGGATGTTGGCACTGTGACATTTAGCAGATGTTGGGTTTTGGTTCCTTACCACCACAACTTAAAAAACCAACAGAATATCAATATCAGCTGTCATCGGAATTCTACATCAAACTGACATCAGAATTGAATGTTGTACCAATACTGAGATTTGGTTTCCTGATTTCACAACCTACATTCAACCAGCCATCAGCATCTATCCATGTTTGTAGCCAGCTAGATAGATAGACAGATAAATAGATAGATAGATAGATAGATAGATAGATAGATAGATAGATAGATAGATAGATACTTTATTGATCCCGAAGGAAATTTAGCAGCCAGTAGTGGGTAGGTACCGGCTCAGCAATATTATTAACTATTAAACTATAAAACTATAAATAGTACAGTTCGCTATAGATAAATATATATTACTTATTACAATGAGGCAAGAAATATATACAAGAAAGTCTATCTACAAAAAAATACAGATATAACTGTAGACCCGTAGAAAATATGTAAAACTCGCGGCGATAAAAAGGCAGTGCAATAATAATAAGTAAATGTGCAAGGGGCGCAGATATCAGCAGATAATGACAGTACTGAATAAACATAATAAACATGTGCATATATTGGTGTTTAGGTAAAGTGTCTAGAGTGTCCAGGAGTTTAGATGTGCAGGATATACAGTAAAGTGTCTAGAGTGTCCAGGAGTTAGGTAGTAGGTTCTAGCAATGAAAAAGCATTCTCCTCTCTAGCCTCCCCCAAATCTGACATAGCAGTGACTGTTGCTAATTTTGGGCAGGTTCAACACCTCCTGCAATCTGGCATGGTAGGCCTACGCACTTCTAAGTCAAAACCCTTCAAAAAAAAAAAAACTCCTCCCGAACATTTCCTGCAGAAGGAGGGCGGCGGTGTTTATAAATGTAGACCAGATCGCACCATCTGCAACATTCAGCAACACGCTAGCATCTCGCACAAAGTCATTGATTAGATTTATGACTCAATTAGGTTGTGAATAAGCCACTCTCTAATTATGGAACCTTTACACATAGAGGAATGCAAAGCATAAATTCTCTCTATTTCTGTGATAAGATAAATCAACAGTGGCCTGGTTGAGTCATAATGGTTCTGCTTATTAATGCAGGTGTTCTTTAGTCGCAGGTGTAGTGAGGACAGACTGTTTTTACCTGGCCTTTTCTCGGTTTTTACACACTGAGAAGCGTGCCACGGCTTCCGCTGGCATTTTTCCCTGCATGCTATACTGCGCCGTTCATATTGTCTTAATCAACCAGGCTCTTTTTTTCCATCCTCTGCCTCACAAACGCCTCTAGCTAATTACTCACCACGTCATATGATGCCTCTGTCCTCCACACTTAATTACTTCTTGGGCGAAGAAGATAAATTAATTTTCTGATTAACCTACGGACACTCGAGGAGGGTTCCTGGCTCTTTGTGGCCCCTGCGACAGCCTCTGATTTGATTTCAAAGGCTTCATTTCGTAAATGTCATCGCTTTACGTGATAGCAAGTATTCGGTTTATTTGATATGAAGTCCGATCAATTCATGTCTCCAACTGATAGCGCAAATCACTGACTTGACTTGACATTGTCCATACAGACCTGAGGTGTTCAAACTGTGGGCCGTGCCTCCTAGTGGAGCATGAAGGAATTGAGGGTGGAGTGAGGCATGGAGGTTGGGGAGGTGAAGGGTGAAATGCAAAATAGCAACAACAAAGAATGTACATGGCTGCTTTAGGTGGTTCTTAAAAGGCTCTTTAGTAAAATCCAAACCATGATATGTAGAACCTTTGTAGTTTCTTTGCATGAAGAAATGGTTCTACAGTGGGACAGAAAATGTATTCTACATGGTTCTGCATAGAACCTTTTTTGTGGTAAAGGGTTTTTTAATACTGACAGAGAATGTGTTTTATATGGCTCTGTACAGAACCTTTTTTGCATGGTGAAATGGTTCTTCAGATTGACAAAAAATGTGTTGTATATGGTTCTAGAACCTTTTTTATGGTATAGGGTTTTTTATGCTGACAGAGAATGTGTTTAATATGGTTCTGTTAGAACTTTTTTTCCATGGTGAAATGGTTCTTCAGATTGACAAAAAATGTGTTGTATATGGTTCTGTATAGAACCATAGTTGATTGGCGAAATGGTTCTTTAGATTGACAGAAAATGTGTTGTATATGGTTCTGTATAAAACCTTTTAGGATGGTAAAATGTTTTGTAAATGTTTTGGATGGAGAATGTTTTGTATATGGTTCTCTTTTGCATGGTGAAATGGTTCTTCAGACTGATGAAGAATGTGTTGTATATGGTTCCACATAGAACTTTTTAGGAAATGGTTCTACATAGCACCAAAAAAGTTCTTATATTTGTACAAACCTAACAACACTTCTTTAAGTGTTCATGGTTCCGTATGGAGTCATCAGCTTTACTAAACAGCCCTTAAAGAGCCAACTTTTTGGAACGTTTAGGAACAAAATCTTCCATAATTTTAATAATGTTCACCTAGACTTTTATTTCTCTCTTAAAAAGGGTTTTTAAAAAGAACCATTTCACCATGTAAAAAGGGTTCTATGCAGAACCATATACAAACATTTTCTGTCAATCTAAAGAACCATTTCGCCAGTCAACTATGGTTCTATACAGAACCATATAAAACACATTCTCCATCAGTCTGTAGAGCCATTTTACCATGCAAAGAGACATTTAACCATGAAATGGTTGTACATATGTCACTGAACTGATGTTTACTAAAGAACCCTTTAAGAACCACCTGAAGCAGCCAATTACATTTTTGTTGTTGCTGGTTGTTACATAAGTTGATGTATCTTTGTAATGAATAGATAAGCGTTTGGCTGACATCATGAGATCCATGATGTCACATGCTTTCTATTTTGTAGCCCAAACGGAATTTCCCTTTAACACAACGTTGAAGCCATCGGATGAACGCTCCCCAAAATAAGACAATGCCGAGCAGCAGGTAAATTTTAATTAGCATGAGGAAGAGCATTCGGCTGTTTATCATTTTTCTCCTGCCGACTTGGCGTCTCCTCTGATTAGGTGCATTATGGCTAATTTGAGGCTGGTAATCAGGCTCAGTTCCATGCTAAATTTGTTATTAAGCCGTAGGAGTTGTCACTCCGAGAGCAGAGTTAGCATTAGCGAGGCGTCGTCCCAAAGTTGCGCGTGTGTGTTCGGTAAAAAAGCACTGTCACACATTGCAAACGTCATGCCTAATCTTTTAAGGGCTCTTTTCCTGGGACTTATTCAATAATTACCCATCATACTTCATCATTTAAGGTCTGAAAAGCGTAATTAAGCTCCATTAGGTGAGAGTTTTCACATCACACGCGAAACTCTGACATAATAAATGGTATAAAACCTGACAAAGTTTACGTGGTGAACCTTTTGAGCGTTCAGTTGTGTTAAAATTCCACATTTTTATACTTTTATATGCAAATAATCATTTGAAGACACGCGAAACAAATATAATATGATAATAAATGAATAAGAAAAAACTCAACTTTGATATTTTATTCCTATCAATGCATTTCCTGGATTCTAAAATGGGATGAATGGGAGAAAATGCCTCCCTTAGGAACAACATCCAGTCAGTGTAAAGCTAAGTAATATCTGTGTATGAGTTTAGATGTATGGGACTGTAATCATCTATACACAGTCAGGGGAAGTACACAGGAACAGGTTTCTATAGCAGAACATTAGGGGCGTGTTGCTCTAGTATCGGCTCTGCTATATTGGGCGGAGAAGTAACTCTTATGGGTCTTCTATGTGTCATATCTGAATGTATCATTTATAACCAGTTCCATTTTTCAGAAAGTGATGTACATCGCATAGTAAACAAAATCATATAAACTGTCCGTCACATACTTCATTCATTCATTCATTCATTCATTCATTCATCTTCATCTTCAAAGCTGCGTATATGTATATATGACCAGTGTATTTATTTATTTATGACCAATTTATTATTCTCTTTTTTTTTAGCTTTTTTTCCCTCTCATGTTTAATCCCTATTTTATCCTATTTATACTTTTTTGTGTATGTTTGTGCTAGTTAGATAGTAAGATGGCTAATCACTTTACCCAGGTAATAAATGATCCTATATACAATATCGTCGCTGTCCAAAGAAAAACAGGTATCTCCAAATTGGCAACTTACAGGAGAGGCCAAAAACCTCATTTAATTTGAATGGAAGTCAATGGAACCAGACGTCTTTCCAAGCAGTTTGGGGCCATTTCTGTTGGTCCATTCTTCATGAAATTCACACACAGTGTAAACAGCAATCATGTGATCAAATGAGGCAAAGTAAAAATCAACAAAAATGGAGATACAAGTTTTTCTTTGGACAGCGACGATATATATATATATAATGTAATAATTACAAGTACATTTTATCCCTAGAGCAGTGTAAGTATACATATAATTATATTTGAATGTACCAGAACTGTAGTTTAATATGTGCTTAAGTATATCTAAATGAATCCTAGTGGCGTCTCAAAATAGTACAATTAGTTCTAGTTCAGTATATGCTTAAGAGCGTTAATGATTATATTTAACTTATTTAGTACATACTTAAGTTTCAGTACATTAATTGTGAGTGCAATAAGTACACTAAGTTAAATTACACTTAAATTAAGCATACCTTAGTCTTTAGGGTAGGCTTTAATAGTTGCAAGCAACGAACAAGAAAAGATGATTAAATATCTAATAGCAATTATGTAGATGACAATTAATTGAAAATGTCATCATTGCGACAATCACCTACCAAACCCAGCAGGTTATGAGAAGGAACAGAATACAGCAATTGTGAACTAACATTAATTTCTCATGTGCATTGTTTGCCTCTAAAAGCTCCAGTTCACATGAACTGGATATGAATATGCCACTTGATGTCAGAGACATTGTTTCAGGATAGGTTTGTAATAATGTTTTCATCTAAATTGTATTTTAATCTATTTATTTCATCCATTCATCCATGTATATTGATCCATATATAAATATAGAATACACATGTAGTTTCACTGGTGGGTTTGGATAGTAAATAAAATGTCTATATTTGTGTTGTAGACATGGGGACCCCTGGTTTCCATCATCACCACTGTAAAGTAATCTGAAATTACAAAATAAGAGTCTGCAGGTTTCTGTACAATGAACCATTTCACCATCAAACCAACCTGAATGACTCTACTTATATACCCTACTTATAACGACAGAATTATTCAGAAATTCTGAAAATTTGGTGGAATTTCCCTCTAATCTTCATAGGACTAAAACCAGAAATGATACGGAAGATTATTTAAGACAATTATATAAGGTTTCAAAGTTGTTCTTCCTCCAAAAGCCACAAACACACATCACATCTCATTGTATCATAACTCTTGTTTAATGTTCAATTTGCTAATTTGCCGTGTCAAAAGCTGCGGTTTCTTTCGCATTGTTGAGTTCCACTGTTTAAAAAGACAGACAATCAAAAAGATGCTCTATCGGGCTCCGAGACGTTTGATGTGTGATTTCCACTAGTTTCCCATTAATGATAACATTCATTCTGGTCTTTAATTAGAGGCTTTTGTGTCTGAGACAGATTAAACAAACAAAGGAATTGAGTTCTATCGGACTATAATGAGAAAACAGGGGGGAGAGAGAAACATTTTAATTACTGATAATTATGCAAATAAAGGTAGCAATTTTGCACAAATGGGACTCAAAGGTCATTTTTGTTGGGAAACATTCTGTTTCTCAAAGAGCACCACTGAGCTGCCAAGGCCAAGGTGAAGAGTCTTCCTTTTCACAATAGCGCAGGTGGCACCTGGTCTTAGCAAAGCAGGAAACTACCATCACTCTAACTCACTTTGACTTCTCTTAAAACAAGTAAATACGACTGAGCAGATGTGATAGTACATATATACATATATTATATATAAACATAACTATATATTACAGTTATATAAATATATAAGAGCAGTTTGTAAGATAATGCTACCTGTCAAATACATATTCCAAACAATAGGGGACAGCATATCAACAGGAAGTTATGGTGTCCACTCCCATCATAAGAAACAAGGAAATGCAAAGTCAGCTCCTCCTCCCTCTTCACTCCTTACCAGTCTTGAAGAAACGTTGTGAGTTCAGCATCAAACGTCATCCCTTTCCTATCCTAAAGCGCCTCCAGTGGTGGAAAGCAGCCAATGTTATCCCTTGCTCTGCTTCTATTTATACCACTTCTTTTGTTTGCTGTTGAATATGGATTCTTGCCGAGACTGGGCAGCAGCGGACGTGCTTCAGCCATCATTGTGTTTACTCTTCCTTCCATTAGCTACCTGACCTTAAATGAGCTAATCGAGAACAGCACCTTCAACATGATTGATTAGAGGTTAGAATACGCCCTCAGGGCAGCAGCACTACTTCATCCTCTCATGTTGGGCTGATTCAACTCCATGCTACAGTGACTCATTATCACCTCTTGAGGTACAAAGTAGTATTGTGAGACAGGATTGGCTGGGGCAAGCTGGTTAGCATGCTAACAGTAGGTATCTTTGCAGCACAATATATCTTTAACAAAATGGTTGTTTCTTCACATCCTGCTGATAATTTAAGTTACCTTTTTTACAAACTAAGTAAAGATTAAGTGAAAATGTAAAGGGTCACCATAATGGAAAATCAAACCTACCAGATTTGAACCTACCACTTGCTAATCCACAGGTCATACAGTTCAAATATGGAATGTCACAAAAACAATGCATTTACATACATCCATCTACTCAACCCACACCAGTTTAGCCCATATCATTCTCATTCAATTTTAATGTTTATACCTGGACTGCCTTTTAAATGAGGCTCAAAACAGGGTAGCCAATCAGAACAGAGGTCAATCATATACAGTTGCAGCCCTGGTCAAATTACATGTTGTTGATTTGTGGAAATAAGTACGTCATCTATAAATAACAGAGTTCAGCACATATTAATGCACTGTTTATTTGTTGGATTTAACAGATTGTATAAATAAATAAATAAATAAATAAATAAATAAATAAACAAACAATCAATCATAAAACATGGCCTGTGCAGGATTTATGTATTATATTCTGTTTTTGTCAAACTGGTCATGAAAAAAAATCTGTATGAATGAATGAATGAATGAATGAATGAACGAATCAATCAAACTATCAAACAAACAAAAACAAATAAAAGAAATGCAGGAAAAATGTAATATGGGTTCATTAAAATTAGATTATGTCATTGTATATAGCAGTAAATGATGTAGCTCTACTGCTAAAAAGGCCAGCCACCAATTCAAATCACCCCAGCTATACATTCACAACCACATCCCATGGTGGGCAAAGCATCCTCCATGCTAACAGAGAGGAAAAATGGAGGCGCTAATGGGTTAAACACCAGTGGAAAATGACACAAACAAAAAGGTCAGAGACTTTATGAGAGGAGAAGAGAGAACGAGGCAGCAGAGGCGCAGAGTGTGTGTAAAAGTGAATGAATTGTGTCAGAGCGAGGAGACTGTGACTAACGCGGGCTGTCGCCTGTGTCTCCTCCAACATACGAGCTGATCTGGTCAGAGACGCTGGACGCTGCGAGCCATTAGTGACATGATTGAAAATGACAACAGGACTTTATGTCTCCACCTATACCACCAGAGCTGGTGGGATGCGCAGAGATGGCTAAAAGTTAACTCCAATATCACCTTCGTACCAGAGGAGGAAAAAAAATGCAGAACAAACAAACAGATGGCCTGAAACCCGGCTATCCTCGAGGAAATGTCAGATCAAAGAGCGTTAGCACAGAGCAGTGGATGCAGACTAAATCGCTCTGACATGCTGGACCGTTCAAACATTTCTGAAAGACTGACCAAAGTCATAAAATAAAAAAAGAATGTCTTGAGGTCATCAATAAATATACTCCTTCCAAATCGCTTCAGAGGCTATAATAATAAACAACAAACTAGAATAAAAAACATAAACAATAAAATTCTATATCAATAAATAAACCGTGTGCATCTTTTATACAGTGACAGAAAACAAATCTTTCACTTCAGCCAATGTGAAGAAGCACTACACTCTGACAAAAGATGGTTCTTCAAGGGTTCTCAGTAACGACATTGTTTCTGTATATAGAACCATGAAGGCCATGATCCGTTGCATGCTGAAATGGTTCTTCAGATTGATTGTGAATGTTAGGGTTCTGAATGGTTCTATGAAGTACCAAAAAGGGATATTCTATTGTAACAAGCTGGACAGTATAACATTAGAAGAACCCTTTTCAAATAGGTTTATGTAGAACCAAGCACAATACGTTCTCCATCAACCTGAAGATCAATTTCACAATGCAAAGAACCATTTAGGCATTCCAATGGTTCTCTGATAGCCTTTTACAATCACAAAAAGGACCCTGCTTCTTGAACTGGTTCTGTTCCAGCTTCTTAGAACCTTGGTGCTATTCAGGGAACCAGCCTGGGTTTGCACCCGTTTTTACTGGAATCAAGGAACATCAAAGGATACGTCATCAACGCCAACAAAAGGCATTACATAGCAACAGTAAACAGTACAAACAAGATGGCAGATAGATTACCTATACACAGATTACCTGTGTGTATCTGTGCTGTCATTACAGATTTGCTTGTTTATATCCAGAGAGCAAACACGGATCAACTACTGTTGATAGGAAGACATAGAAGAGGTTCTTCAGCAGACCACTAGGTGTCGCCATTGTTGCCTTCACTGCCCTCAACAACAGACACGCCCACAAACAACAGCTCCTGTTGAAGAACCTACTACTCTTTGGTTCCAGCCGCGAACAAAATTTGGGGGTTCTGAAGTTAATTCTTTTTGGTGGAAATGCGCCAAACGGTTAAAAAAGCCTGATGGAAAATGACTGAGGGTTCTTGGTTCTATATAGAACTAGAGATTGCCCAACCTCAGTCAACAGTTATGTGATGACAGTCATGTTGATGTTGGATAATCCATGAAGACGTTATGAATAAAACCACAGGAGAAAGAAATCCTTTGGCACATGTGACTTAAAAAAAAGCCCTGATGAAGCTGAACTCCAGGTTAGTAGAGCATGACATGTTATTTCCAACAAGCATTGCTAGCCTTCAGGGAACCAGAAATATGGACCCCAGAATCTCACACATTTGTACACTCATCATCAAAAGAATAGCTGCACCCAGAAGGAAGTGTGGGATTGCAGTGCTATTGGGAAGGAAGATAAAGGTTACCAGGAACAATAAATGATGACACATTTAGACTGATATGGCCAATATTTATTGAGCTACACATACAGAAGTAGTGTCTCTCAGTATGGTGTCAGGCTAATGCAACATGCCAGACGTCTCAGCATGGAGTTGTAGAGGGTCCTAATGGTGTCCTGTGATAATCCATCCCATGCAGCTTGAATATTCTCACACAGTTCCTGCAGATGTTGCGGTAGGGGTGGAGGTGGAGTGACACCAGGCCTTCTGGATGTGTGATACGTGACAACGAACCGTTCATCTTGGTGCTGACCACGGGGCCTCCACACACTGATTTGTTGGTTGTCTCCACCAGTACAAAAGCTGGACTCGTCACTGAAGATGACAGCTGCCATTCGGAGTCACTCCATGACAGTCTGGCACGACACCATTGCAGTCTTTGGCGACGTTGATGTGGTGTTAAGGGCAGTTAAGTCCTAACACTCTGCGTGCATGTAGTCCTGCATCGGGCAGCCATCTGCCAATGGCCCTGGCATTAACAGGATAATTCATGGAGGGCATCACTGCTCACAGAATGTCAGAACAGAAGATGTTTAACATCTGCATATTCCAACCAAGCTGTTTGGCTTGATAGGGTTAAGGCTGTAGGTTTAGAGGGCTCGGCCATTTTACATAAGAAATTGGCGAATGTGAGCGATATTTCACCAAACAATGACAACCAGCTCAATAAAGTACCTTGCTGAAGTCACACTTGTGATGTTTCTCAGATGGTTTTGAAGATGCTGACTCCAGAATCAGAATTAGAATCAGAATCAAGCTTTATTTGCCAAGTATGTTCACACATACAAGGAATTTGTCTTTGGTTACATTAGCTCACAGTGCACAGAGAGTGACAACATTTCACACAGTACACACACACACACACACACACATCCTAACACTTACACACACACAATACCTTACAGACCTGTAAACCTTACATTGTGTGGGGCTGTATATGTATATTAAAATGCAGCAGTCCGGATGTAGAGGCAGATGAAGGCTTATAAAGTGCAGTACAAGAAGAAACACCAGTCTGAGACAGTCAGTACAGATGATGGAGTGATGTGTGAAACTGTTACTAAAATAAATAAGATAAATTAAAAGTGCAGTACAGCGGAACAGGAAGTGAGAACAGTGTGTCCTGAATGTGGATTATAATGTACGTTGTAATGTTCAGCTGTTCATGAGTGCGATGGTATGTGGGAAGAAGCTTCTCTGTAGCCTGCTTGTCTTGATCCTCATTTGGCTAAAGCGCCGGGCTGAGGGAAGATGCTGGAACAGGTGATGGCCAGGGTGTGATGGATCAGTGATGATCTTCTCTGTACGCTTCCTGGTTCTGGAAGTGTGCAGATTCAGCAGGATGGGTAGTTTGACTCCAGTGGTCTTCTCTGCAGACCTGATGATGTGCTGCAGTCTACGAGTGTCATGTTTGGTGGCTGAGATGTCCCACACTGTGATGGACGTGGTGATAACAGATTCTATGGTGGGAGTGGGACAGGCTCCTGGGACAGGTTGAACTTCCTCAGCTGAAGCAGGAAGTACATCCTCTGTTGGGCTCTCCTGACGATGGAGATGATGTTGCAGTACCACTTCAGTCCAGGATGGTGAGTGCTGGAAGGGCACCGTGGTCAGCACCAAGATGAACGGTTTGGTTTCATGTGCAACACATCCAGAAGGTCCTGGTGTCACTCCAACTCCACCCCTACCGCACCATCTGCAGGAACTGTGTGAGAATATTCAAGCTGCACGGGATGGATTATCACAGGGCACCATTAGGAACCTCTACAACTCCATGCCGGGACGTCTGGCATGTTCTTGATGATTAGTGTATATTTGGACCAATAGACCCCATTTAGCAACTGCCCTGCAAAGAAGTATCAGGTACCAGCTCAAAATAGGTAAATCTTTCATTTCAAAAATGGACAAATTCATAAGGACATCGTGAAAATTTCTATTAGAACTGACATGTCAAATAATGGCACAGCCTCAAAATGAAATTGTAATTGGCTAAAATACCAAAACAATTATGCAATATGCATATGTATGAGTTCAAAATTAAGGTGCTGTTTGAAGTCAAGCATGGGAGTGAAAGTCAAAGCAGAACCACTTTTAGCTCTATAAAAACGCTAACAATGGATGGAACCTCCACACAATGTAATGAATGTATGCTATATCAAGAACCATTTAGGGGCCCTTCTCTTTAAACGTGTATGTCCAGTTATGTACATTGTTTATGATGGCCTGCATGAGGACTCGCCAGTACAGAAATAATTGAACAAATGAATACCCGAAAGCAGTGGAAACTCTGTTTGCAGAGACGATGGCTTAGGCTTAGAGGACGAGAGTCAAATTCAGCTGAAGATTGTAGAATAACTAAGGATAAAGCTTACGGGAAAAGTGCATGCGGCTGCAGTCCTCTCCAGTACGCCGAAGGCAGCGGCAGAAGTGCTGACGGTTAGACTCAAAATGAGAGGGCGCTTATTGGGGAAGACATTTCGAGCCCTAGAAATATTAGTCTAAAGGTTCTGACAGATGTTTCCTAAATGCTACAGACAAGAGGATGTTCTACAATCTTAAGCTGAATTAATAAAACATGCAAACCTCATTACATGCATATGTAGAGCAGTTTATACTGTATAACACACAGTTTAATGCAGGGAGACTGGCTATTACATGAACCCACTCAAGTAATTTAAAGCTCTGGCTTCATCCTACATCATGTGCAGCTTCATTTCCTGAATATATACAGTATCAGTCAAAAGTTTAGGCACACCCAACAAAATGAATGTTGTTGGTGATCTTAAAGACTCTACCGGCTTACACTTACAGTCTTTACACTTAATCTCCAACTGTTGAGAGTCTGAACCAGCACATATCCTGTTATACCACATATACTCTTGATGGATCACAGTATGATATTTCTCTATATCTCCACCTCTAATATATATTTAGTGGTGTAAAAACTTTGAACTCTTTTTCTGCACAGTGTAAAAGCTCTAGTTCTCCTTTCAGTTTAGTGAATATTCATGATGGACAGACCAACAGAATTGCTCCAAAACTGCTTAGAAAAAAAAGTCTTGTTATATCAGCCTCCACTGCAGGTTAAGAAAGCTGGTTTATCCTCCTGTAAAGTTCAATTGTTTTTTTTTTTAAGGTGGATTGTATAATTCCATGAGTGCTATTCTATACTCTATACACTATACTCTATAGTATAGTGATGTCTTCAGTTTAATTCTAAAGCAAAGCATTAAGCTAAAACCTTCCCATGTCTCCCATGTAGCCGAGTCTAAACTTTTGGTACTGGTACTGTATACAGTGTTACCTATTTCAATAATATCAGTGTTTATCCTATTTGCTACCTGCTGTGAATGAAAATGTGTCTCAGTAAATTATGCCAACATCTTCCCTGTAGTGGGGTAGGTATGTTCAATGGCCATGCAGCTCAGATACACTGGGCAGGATGACCACCTAATAATCTCCACACCACCCCTACAACGTCCACCTTCATGAAGCGGGCTGAAGTTGCCGCCTTGTTTGAAATTCCTGTTCCACCTTCAGTGGTGCCTGAATGTAACCGCCCCACCATTTAAGGTGAAACAGGAAATTCAGAATAGAAGCCAACTTCAACCTTGTTCTACCTTGCATTCGGGAACACAAACGTACCAGAGAATTCTGGGAGCACAAACAAGCTTTGGATCCTGCACTCCAGACTGTAGAAAACAACTATCTGTAGGATCAGCTATTTGCAGTCACTGGCCACCCATGCCAACTGATGGGAGGATCGCCATTGCGTTATACAAGCCAGTCACGAAATGTTTGCCGTAAGTGTAACAACAGTTCACCGTTCATATTGTTTTTCCATCACTCTTTTACACAGTGTAGCTTTACCAGTATCCTTACTTTTCCACCTCTTATTGGCATAAAACTCTTTTTGTTATATTTATACTTATTTCGAAACAAATATAATCAATTTGTGAGTAAGCAGTAGATTTCTTAGCTGGAGTTGTTTGCTTGACATGACATGGTAACCTATCCAAGTTCTAGTTATAATGTCACATTACAAGAGTGGTTTAAAGCCAAATATTTACTCATCTCCTGATGGAAAAAACAGCAGTTCACCCTGTTCCACATCTATAAATACATACAGGATAACATCGCTGCTGTCAGAAGAAAACCTTAAAGACAGGAGAAGCAGAAAGCATACTTTACTTTTAATGTAAGCAAAAGGAACCAACCTTTTTCCCCAAAAACATTTTTTTTTTTATTTGAGCCATTTCTTTTGGCCCAGTCATTATTATATTCACACACAATGCAAAGGGCAACAGTCATGTTTGGAGGGCACTTAGTTTTGAGCTTGTTTTGACCTGTTGGACAGAGCTTGGTTCTAGCTAATGGAAACTGTTCTCCTTCAGTGTTCTGTGCTTATGATCATTTGAATAGACATCAGTGTCAGACTAATTAATGAGCTTCTATTAAAGACTGGTGGACTGAGAGACACTAGAGTCTCTTCACCTACACTGAGCTGATTAAGAGTCTTGTTCCAGAAATGATAACAGGACATTAGAGCCATAATAAATCATGCTACTGTTACTCTCCATACTTAAGTACATTAGAAGGTAAATACTTTAGTACTTTTACTCCAGTGGAGGTCTAAAGAGATGAACTTCTACTGTTACTTGAGGAGTATTTTACCTTGGGTGTCTCTACTTTAACACAACTACATGGTTTGTGTACTTCGTCCACCACTGATGTAATGCATTGTTACACAGTTGACACATGGGACCAGAAGAAGTCTATATTTTCATATGTAAGTCAAATAATTTGGAAACTAATAAAATTCTACTCATTTCCTCCTGAAAATAATGGCTGGCCTGGATGCTTTTGCATAACAATTAGAATGAAAAGCAGCACTGGATGGTTGACGTAGTCATAGAATTGCATGCTGAAACTGCAAACGCTGTTGTGTAGGAAGTAGCAGAGGCATGCTTCCCCAAGAGACCCTAAACACTATCCACAGACACAGATGCAAAGCAGGTGCGCTGATGCTACACTCCTCCTTCCTTTGATATTTACTTGAACAATCCTTTTAATAAACCAAAGGACAACAGGCAACAAACAACGTATAAAGGGGTGAAATAAGCAAACCATCCACAGTATGTCAAATGAACATCATGTGCTTTGCGAGAGTGCTGCTGTAACATATGGCCGATGGCAGCATGACAAGCGCTGTCTGTGAGTGGATGAGTTTGATGTGTTTGGAGAAAGCGGTTTCTCCTAGGTCCCTTGCGACACGCACATGCACAGCTGTTAAGCTAATTTCCCTTCCCCCTATGGACTCATTTCTCCCTCGAAGCTCCTCCCCATCCTCTCCAAATCTCCCTCCACGGCACGTTTATTCCCTCTCTTCCTCGTTTCATCTGGAAACGATAGAGCCCGTGCTGCTCTTAGACCCATTACGGATGTGCTCCGGCCATGTGTGAACCCCCTGTCTGCTCACTATCTGCAGCCAGCTCCCCCCAGCCCACCCAAACCACACACACACATACACACACATACACACACGCAAACTTCTGTTGCATGAGCAATTTCCTTAACTTTCCCCAGCACGAAATCAGGAACATTTCAGCATAGGGGGGTGTTCTAATGTGCTCATATAATGCATATATATATATATATATATATATATATATATATACACACAGATATACAGATAGATAGATAGACAGACAGATAGATAGACAGATAGACAGATAGATAGACAGATAGACAGATAGATAGACAGATAGACAGATAGATAGACAGATAGACAGATAGATTTTTTTTTTTACAATTTATGGATTTGTGTTTGACTGAAATGAGCAGAGTATTGTTTCATTCTATAAACTACTGGAAACATTTCTCCCAAATTCCACATATAATATTGTATTTTAGAGCATCTTTTAATTTAGAAAATGACTAATGGTCAAAAAGTTTCCAATGTATGGTTTCCAATCGTCCTCGCTGTGCATTTCACCGCAGCTGTCGCTCGCCATTCTATCTATAGGTCACTTAATGTCATCTTACGGTTGGTAAGACATTCGAATGAGGCGGCGGTCATCACAGTCAGTAGACAGTCGTTTTTGCCCTCTGCCAGTCCGTAGCTGTGTTGTCCCATGTCTTTGCTGCTTGACCTTGTTCTTATGAAGCACTGCTTCTGAAATGTCCAGGATGGAAACAACCTGACACTCACTATATCTTCCAGTAAAGATGTAACTGAACCCTTCTTTTACCTTCTTCTCATTAAGAACCTTTCTCTTCAGCTCTTTGGGCATGGTGTGAAGGAATTCTCTTCAGAATGGCTGCTGTACATGTATATATGTATATATATATATATATATATATATATATATATATATGCTCAATGCGGTAATGGGCAGTAATTGCCTACCAGTTAATTGGCAGCTAATGTCTTGAAAAGTAATAATAATACACAAACAGAATAATACATAAACAGAACTGTCCAGTTTTACTTGCCCTTATTGCATAATTCCATAGCACTGGGTGGCCAGGAAATTACCATCTACTGGCTTGATAAGGCTCAGTAAGAGCATTACAAGTGCTCTTACTGAGCCTTAGGAAAAGTTTAATTCAGGCTGCTTAATAACATAGCAACAAGCATCCAATTAGTTACCAAAAACTAGCTTGTTAAAGCGTAATAAGCAAATTAGAAGGGCATTATAGTGTCCCCTGAAGTGCTGCAAAGTATTCCTTCGTGGAACTTAGGAGACCAAATCTGTGATCATATTTAGACCCAAATGGTAAAGCCAGATACAGTGTGGTCTCTAAACTTAAGCGTCAAGCTTATTTGGAATTATCTCACTCTTCTAGTCGACAGGTTGGAAACCGCGGCATAAGAGAGACAAAGACAGAGAAGAGGAAACGTATCTGACAGCTCTAAGCCGAATCATATGAGCTTAATTAAACCGTGGGAACATTTACATAGAGCATGAATAAAATATCAAGCCCTTGCAAAAACAGGTTTTCTTTGAGAAAGACAAGTTATGGAGATTTATTAACACTTTAAGAACTCGGCGAATTTCATTATTTTACATCTCTATTAAGATCTTTACAGGCATACATAATGAAAGGCCTAATAAAAGATTTAATAAATGGACTTCTGTTTAAAGTCAAATGGATTTGGCAGAGGAGGAGGGGAGGGAGAGAGAAAAGAGCGGGAACTCTATTATACGAGCAGAATGCTGAGGGCTGTCAAAAATGGATTAAGTACTCGACGTAAAAATGAATTCAGTTTCAATTAAAAGAGGGAGACGTCGGCCTATTTCAAGTCCCTCGACTGGAAAAAATAAAAAAAAATAAAGGGGGATGGGGGATGGAGAGGTGCAAGGAGGGGGACCTGTGTCAGGTAATATGTAAATTACATTCATTACACATCAGTACTCCTCACAGGTTTTACATGTGTAAATCAAGACACTGTGCTGAAAAAACAAAGCTATGACATATATATATACAGTCCTGCACAGAATCAGATCATTCAGAGGAACTACAGGGACCAAACAATATGGATTTCATTCATTCATTCATTCATTCATTCATTCATTCATTCATCTTCATCTAAAATGCTTATCCTTCTGGGTCGCAGGGTGATCCTATCCCAGTGCTCACTGGGCCAAAGGCAGGAAACACCCTAGACAGGCCACCAGTCCATTTGAAGTTGGACACACAGACACACACATTCATATACACAATCTAACACCTAGTGGGCAATTTAGTGTCTCCGGTTCACCTGTATGACTGTATGTCTTTGGACTGTGGGAGGAACCCCACACGGACCCGGGGACAACATGCAAACCCAGGCCCTTCTTGCTGTGAGGCACCAATATGGCTTAAATTTATCCAAAAATATTTAAAAATATATTTCTAATCAAATTTCTGTTTCTATAAACATCATACCTGCATATTTCTTACATTATGGATTAAGGCCTAAAAATGTGACTAAGAACTCAATAAAGAGAGCCGGATTTTAGCTCAGTAATCAGGTTTCACTCATGGAATTATACAGCCCACCCTTGAGCCCTCCAAAATGGAACTTTACAGGAGGATAAAACAGCTTTCTTAACCTGCAGGGGAGGCTGATATAAGTAATTTTGGACCAATTCTATTTGTCTGTCCTCATGCATATTCACTCAACTGGAACTAGAGCTTTTAAATAGTGCAAAAAAAGAGATACAGGGTTTTTACACAACTAAATATATATTAGAGGTGCAGAAATATAATACGGTGATTCATCAAGAGTGTATGTGGTATATCAGGATGTGTATTGTGTCAGACATCTCATCAGATGGATCTGTTAACTGTAAGTCTGTAGAGCCTTTAAGATAACCAACAACGTCCATTTAGTTGGGTGTGTCTAAACCTTTGACTGATAGTGTATAACGTATAATGCTTATGTATAATGTACATATAAAAATACAGTTTTAGAGGTAGAAATTGGAGTTAGCAAGTATAGAAGCAGCCCAAAAGTAGAGAACCAAGTGCTCCTGAGCAGGTTTCCCTCGAAATAGTTCTAAAAAACCTCCACTTTCATCCATTAGACCACCGACGTGTGGCACCCCCTGGGTAGAGGAGAACGGAGCTAAATTTGGAACGTGGTAATCTATTTAATCACAACTTATCATTATTGATCCAGCGTTAAAAAAGCTATTTACGGGGCAAAGGGGCCCTCGGGGGCTGCAGAGGGATGAGCCTCCTTGTGCTATGTCATTTATTTCCCATTCTCAGGCCTAGCCTGCAGGCCTGGCTCTCTGGGAGATAACAAATAATATATGTGTGGGATCCTGCTGAAGGATGAAGCTGGGTGACACAGGGTGGAGGTCTTCTGCATGCTGCATTCTCGGCCTCTTCCCCCTTTCTCTCTCCCTCTCCATCCTTAGTAATTAAAGCCCAAATCATGATATGTCAGGCCACATTCTCAGCGATGCTTTATCTCCAAGAAGACGTCGGGGCTTATCACCGATGTATTGATCCGTGCTGGCAGGAACGGGGGACTTGTTTTCATAGTAAGGAGAGGGTTGACACAAGGACAGAGACGGGTCTTCATCTTAAAAAAAGTGTTTCTGAGGGAATTCTGTTTTAGTCCAGGGGTGAAATTTTAGGCAGCATGTACACTCTTTATCAAAGAATAGCTGCACCCAGAAGGAAGGGTGTGATTGGGAAGGAAGATAAAGGTTACCAGGAATGATACATGATGATAAATTTAGACTGATATGAACAATATTTATTGAGCTACACATACAGAAGTAGTGTCTCTCAGTATGGTGTCGGTCCACCATGTTTGCTAATGCAACATGCCAGAAGCCTCAGCATGGAGTTGTAGAGGTTCCTAATGGTGTCCTGTGATAATCCATCCCATGCAGCTTGAATATCCTCACACAGTTCCTGCAGATTGTGCGGTAGGGGTGAAGGAGGAGTGACACAAGAACTTATGGACATGTGACACGTGACAACAAAGTGTTTATCTTGGCACTGACCATGGAGCCTCCACACACGGATTCGTTGGTCGGGCCCAGGATGGAGCCTATGCCAAAGGCTCTTTGTTTCTTAAGAATTGCTGTCCTTCAAATTGTCCCTTTTCCCATTCCACCTTAAATGGTGCAGCATTTACATTCTGGTGCTGATATTCAGCTTCTTCTTTACCTGCTATGTATTTGAAATGTCCCATTCCACCTTAAATGATGTAGTATTTACATTCTGGTGCTGGCATTCTGCTTCTTATGTACCTGCTACTTATTTNTACCTGCTACTTATTTGAATTGTCCCATTCCACCTTAAATGGTGCAGCATTTGCATTCTGGTGCTGGAATTACACTTCTTATATACCTGCTACTTATTTGAATTGTCCCATTCCACCTTAAATGGTGCAGCATTTACATGCTGGTGCTGGCATTACACTTCTTATGTACCTGCTACTTATTTGAATTGTCCCATTCAACCTTAAATGGTGCAGCATTTACATTCTGGATCTACAATTCAGCTTCTTATCGCAGACTTCTTTTTTAAAGTTTTTAAATTCCACCTTAAATGGTGCAGTATTTACATTCTGCTGCTTCTTTTTTGCCAGCTCCTTCTTTAAATTTTCCTGTTCCACCTTAAATGGTGCAGCATCTACATTCTGGTACTGGCATTCAGCTTCTTATTTGCCAGCATCTTGTTTCACCCCACCTTAAATGGTGCAGCATTTGTGGTTATAAAACCTTAAGCACAAGAATGTAAACACAGTACCGGTTAAGGTGGAA
>CM067479.1:2628263-2644810 GCA_034552555.1 Semaprochilodus insignis
TTCTTTGGGGGTTTGGGGTTTGGGGGGACAGCTTTGGGGGTTGGCTTGGGTGGTTGGCTTGGGGGGTTGGCTTGGGAGTGGCGGGGTTAAATTTAAAGCATTTCTTCCTTTTAGGGAGCTTATCTTAATTTTGTTGTGGTTCTTCTCAGGGTTCCTTCCACATACTTTGGGTATTATTTTTGTTTTTGAGTCTTGGTTCCTCTTAATGGTTCTTCTTCACACTTAGTAACTCTTTTATTGAGTCCTGGTTTCTCTCAGTGTTTTATCCTGATGCTCTTAAGCAGTTCTTTGTTTTGGGTTTTGGCTCCTCCCACTGTTTCTAATTCAGGTTTAAAGGGGGTTTCTCCTTTAGAGTCTTCTTCTCAGTGGTTTCTCCTCTTAGGGAGTTTTTCCTTAAGAATCTTGGTTCTTCTCAAAGTTGCTTCCCCTTATAGCCCTTTTCAACCAAGGTTCTTCTTAGAACCTTAGTGCTATTCAGGGAACCAGTTTGCGGTTGTACCAGTTTTTATTGGAACCAAGGAACATCAAAGGATATATCATCAACAAAGGGTGCTGCAATAGTAGTAAACAGTAGAAACAAGACGGCAGTGTGCACAGATTACCTGCAAGTGTTTGTGCTGTTACTACAGATGTTTGTTTATATCCAAAAATCAAGCACGGATCAACTACTTTAGAATCCACGGATGTCGTCACGGTTCATGCTGAACAACCTACTATTCTTTGGTTTCAGCTGGGAACTAACTTTGGGTCCCAAACCCATTTATTCTTGGTGGAAATGCACCGAATGGTTCAAAATTTGGTTCGCAAACTGTGACGGAACCCATTCAACATTAGGACTATTAGTGATCCTTCCTGTGCACAAAGGTTCTAGAAGCCTACATGCAACTAGTTCATGATTTAGGGTTCTTTTTGGCTGAAAAAGGGTTATCAGTGTTACTTCCTGGTGATTTTGGGTCTTTACATTTTTGAGTTTTGGTGCCTCTTAATGATTCTTCCTATGCACCAGAGTTCGAGAAGTCTACACGGTACCAGGTCAAGATTTCGGGTTCATTTTGGTTATAAAGGGCTATCAGTGGTTCTTCTTCATGATTTTGGGACTTAATTGTTGGGTCTTGGTGCTTCTCAGTGATTCTTCCCATGCAAAACATACATTTAGGTCTGTGTTTTGCTCTACGTATTCATTATTCATTCATATTTAATCAAGTTATGTGCACAAGCTACGCTAACATTTTCACCATTCTCTGCGATCTCACAAATTTCGAACGCAAAGAGCAGGATCGATAATGAATGAATGTTTCCCCCAATGTGTCGTCAGTCATTCAGTCTCAACAACACATTCATTTAGCCAGCTGCGATGTCACTCGCATCATGTGTGAGCTTGTATTTTTCCTTTTCCTTTTTTTTTTCTTTCGCTTGTTGACATTGTTGTCAATTTGCTACTACTAAGAAAGAAAACACACAGATTTGCATATAAAGGAGAGCTTGCACACACGGCTGTTTTGCAGCCTCGGTGTGTGTCCCATACCTCAAAAGGCTTCTCATCTCCTGCACCTGTTGGCTGCAGCACAGTGAGAGGGGATATGATTGAAAGTGAAAGCCATCTAGTTTTATTTAACCCTGCTCCCCTGATTCGATAGAAAGCCTGGCTGTGTGCAGATGATAACTGAGAGCTGGGGCTGACATCAATAGGGGGTATGTGTGCGCGCACGTGTGCATGTGTGCGTATGCATTTCTGTTTTTGTGAAGATAAGACACATCACTTGTTCGCGAGATGGAAAATAGATAAAAAGGACACGTCGGCTTCCTCTGCTAGCGGTTCAAAACGTCCAGGACTTTTCTCCAGACTACCTAGCCACTGGAACTCGCTGCGGTCATTAATTATAGGTGCTCATGAGCTTTGCAGCCCAATTTGTTTTTCCATCTCATTTAGCATTTCAAAGCTGGAGGTAATTTCAATATCTTATGAAGCATTTCAAATTGCATATGCAGTCTTTAAAGCCTTAGCTGCAACAATCAAGAGGTATTTACCACAGATGAAATTAGAAGGATTATGACAGGTAATAATAATAATAAATACCGGGGACCTTTTAATCGTGACCTCGCCGAGATCACCAAGCGCGCTCGCTACTTCAAGTTGTACTTATCTCCCGCTTTGTACTTTGCCAACACCCTTAAAGAGGGCCCTATCATGGGAACTAATCTCAAACTTTCTGATGTAGATACTGAAAAGATACTGATATACTTTGTAAACACTGTTAAAGTTTTACTTCACAGTTTAAATGGTCTCAATATAAAAACTAAGCTGCTTGTTTTGCACATATATTTCCATGCAGCCTATAGACCTGTCAATTCACACTGAAGTTCTAAGCAGTGTTTCTCCTGGCACTGCTCGCAATACAGGGCAGCCAATCAGAACAGAGCTCATTTAAATATATATATATCAGCATCATAGGCATAGAAATAAAAAAAAAACCAGCCCGTTTAATTCTAAGGGATAAAGTGAGGCTCAAAAACGACCATGTATAAAATTAATTAGGGTAAAAATGTGAACAACAATTAATTCCCAAGAAACATTGGGATCTCTGTCCTTTCAAAAAAGCCTTAAATCAACTACGGGGAACAAACAAGGACTGATACTATATATGTCAGTCTGTTTAGTTGGTACACTAGTATATCGCATGTTCCATATCAGAGAAGACATGTACAGCAAACCTCAGCGGCATCCGTTGAGCAATCACTTATATCATCAGCTTTCCAGAGTCATTAGTTTCCACCAGACCAGACACTAGCGCAGCTTCAGGGACGAAGGAATGTCCACACCTCTGTCTTCCCATGATTGCTCAACCATTCCCACCTCCAAACTTATCTTCACACACCACACATTCACTTCCATTCCTGTTTCCTTCTTCTGCAGGAGAGGCTATTTCTCTGTGTGCAGGTGTGTTTCTGAAGTGCTAATTTAGGTTTTGTAGAAGAAGAAAAAATCTAGTTTGAGAAATGGATAACATATACTATTGCTTCAGCTATTATTACTACCGTTTCCACTATAGCTATTATTTTCCATGACAATAACTATGACTGCTATTATTAATATTATTTTTACAACAACACAATAACAACAAAAAAAACCCAAAACAACTACTAATAATATTATATATAATATAATAATAACATTGTTACTAATTCTACTACTGCTTTCACTAGTACAGCTACTATCATTACTATCACTACTACATCTAGTATTACTATTTATACTGCAACTACCATCATTACTACTACTACTACTACATCTAGTATTACTACTTCTACTACAACTACCATTACTAATAATAATTTGCTACTAATTCTACTAAAATACTGCTACTAATATATCACCACCGCCACTACTACTACTATTTCAACTATACCTAATATCACTACTACAAATACTACAATACATCTACTATTACTATTTCTACTACTGTTATTTCTACTACAGCTGCTAATATCAATACGACTTCTATTACTACATCTACTATTACTACTACTATATCAGGTATTACTGCTTCTACCTACAACTACCACTACTAATATTACTATTACGACTACTACTACTATTCAACTGCAGCTAAAATCACTACTACTGTTACTACAACATCTACTATTACTATTTCTGCTACTTTTATTATTATTACTTCTACTATTGCAGCAAAAAATATTACTGCTGCTACTACATTATATATATATATATATATATATATATATATATATATATATATATATATATATATATATATATATATAAAACTACCACTATTCCCACTACTTTTGCTATTTTACTATTGCTATTACCATCAGTATTATTTCTACTACAACTACTAAAGCTACTATTACTATTTCTACTACCAATATTACTACTACAACTGCAGTTATTACTACTATTTCTACAACAACAACAACAACTACTACTACTACTACTACTACTACTATTACTACAACTATTTCTGTTTCTACTTTAACTAATACTACTAGTATTTCTACTACTGCTACTACTATTATTACTACTTCTACTGTGCTACTGCTACTGTCATTACAACTACTACTCATACTACAACTACATGTACTAGTATTTCTACTACTATTACAATAACTACTATTGCTACTACAACTACTACTATTACTTCTACGATATCAACTACTACTACTACTGCTACTACTGATGTTTCTATTATAATTATCAATATTACTTCATAGCTTTAAATCCAGTTGTCTTGCAGCTTGTGTTGAGCTTGATGCTGAGTCCAGGAGGACAGGCTGCACCTGCCGAGCCACATCCAGGGTGGTCCTCCTCATGTTTAAATGCCTGTATCTTCAAAAGCACCTAAGCCTCCACTCTCTGTAGTTCAGCTCTGACTGAGCTCATCACTGCGTGTCGCCATTACTGCTGCTTTCCATGACAAAAAGGGTGAACTAGCCAAAAAATGAAATAACTTCATGAATAAAAACAACTAACTACAATGAACGAATGAGCTGCTCTCCCTTCATGGGCTTCTTGCAGCTGATCACATCAGATTTAAAACTCTCATGCTTTCCTACAAAGCCAAGAATGGACCAGCCCCTCAATACCTTATGGCAATGATCAAGAGTCAGTCTGGACCTCAAGCCCTTCGAGCTTCAAGTAAAGCTCAGCTTGACCCACCATCCCTTAAGATATGTGGAAGACGAGCATCCAGACTCTTCTCTATTCTGGCTTCCAGATGATGGAATGAACTTCCACTGGCTGTCTGAACAGCAGACTCATTTGCAACCTTCACAGGCAGTAGGTCATATGTTTATGCTACATCCAACTCTGTATTCTTCTTTCTAGGTATCAGCGCTGGATCATGTTCGGGCAGCGTCTGAGCTAAACAGAGTTTTAGACTGTGACCTTCATGTACTACCTAGGAAACTTTCTCTGATGGAACACTAAGCACGGTTATAAGTCGTTCTGGATAAGAGCTCATGCTAAATGTAAATGTAAACTAAAACTGTAATGGTAATGAAAAAATTGATTTAGCTTGTCTAGATACATGACTCAGACCTGATATAAGCTACAGTCACAGATTCTATCATAGGAGTACATGGGCTGCAAGCAGCTGAGCCTCAGCCTGACTCATAACACATCATTGTTACTGGATATACTTTGAACTGCAGTAACAAAAATATTTGAACTTGGTTGGCTGGATGGTTAATCAAAGAAATTGTTATTGCTTGTGTGATTTTGAGGAAAAGTGATCAGGTAACCGCTCTAATACGGGTTAGTTTTTAATAACTAGCCTCTGAATATTGGTGAACAATGAGAGAATATACATATATATGTATATATGTTTAAAACCAAGCACCTAGTCATGCAGACTGCTTCTACAAAGATTAGTGAAAGAACTGGTCGCTCTCAGGAGCTCAGTGAATTCCAGCGTGATACCGTGATAGGATGCCACCTGTGCAACAAGTCCAGTCGTGAAATTTCCTCTCTACTAAATATTCCACAGTCGACTGTCAGCGATTGGGAACGACAGCAACTCAGCCACAATGGCAGACCACGTAAAATGACAGAGTGGGGTCAGAGGATGCTGAAGTGCAAAGTGCACAGAGGTCATGTTGGGTTCGGCACCTTAGTTCCAGTGAGTGGAACTCGTAATGCTTCAGCAGACCAAGAGATGTGGGAACCAACTTTGTGGGAACAGTTTGGGGATGGCCCCTTCCTGTTCCAACATGACTGCACACCAGTGCACAAAGCAAGGTCCATAGACATGGATGAGCGAGTTTGGTGTGGAAGAACTTGACTGGCCTTCACAGAATCCTGACCTCAACCCGATAGAACACCTTTGGGATGAATTAGAGCCGAGACTGAGAGCCAGGCCTTCTCGTCCAACATCAGTGTCTAACCTCACAAACGCGCTTCTGGAAGAATGGTCAAAAATTCCCATAAACACATTCCTAAACCCTGTGGAAAGCCTTCCCAAAATAGTTAAAGCTGTGATGGCTCTAAAGGGTGGGCCGACATCATATTAAACCTTATGAATTAAGAATGGGATGGCACTCAAGTTCATATGCGTTTGAAGGCAGACGAGTGAATACTTTTGGCAGTATTGTGTGTGTGTGAGTGTGTGTGTGTGTGTGTGTGTGTGTGTGTGTGTGTATACATATATCTACTATAGACATCATAGAAACAACTATTTAATCTTCTTCTTCTTATTATTGTTATTATTGCTGACAGTAGAACTAATACACACGTATTTGTTAAACAGCTTCTTTTTACATACCAAATATATAAGCATAAATCATGCATAATCCCAAAACAGCTCATATCTACCAAGAAGCAAATTTGGATGAAACTAGCTACTACTAGGGATTCATGGAGTGTAAACGGCCTTCCATGCTCAGGAATTTTAATAGCGTCTCTCCTTGTTTAAAGTAGGACGTCAGATCCTGTGCACCAAGCTCGCTGTAATTACCGCAATGCTATATGTGGTGACATAGCTAGCGTGAAACGACAGCATAGAGGTCCCTGCTCTCACTCTACTCCCTTCTATTCCTCTTTGAAGGAATTTTCAGATTTCCTAAAATAAAAGAAGAAAAAAAAAAATCAAACCTAATAATGTTGCCGGAAAAAAAGGAACTGAACTGAGTTTTGATGTTGCTCTCATGGGTGCCATTTATTTAACTTAGCTGTGAATCAAAAGCAGTTTGACATTCCAGAGAAATCAAAAGATGCAGTGCCATCTCTCTTATCAGTTCCCTGAAACTTTTTCCACAATCAGTTCCTTTTTTTTCCCTTCCTCCTTGCCTTTACCTCTCCGCGTTGCTAAGGCTTCAAGGCATGCTTTCGTGAACCTAGCTATTCTTTGCTTCCTTCTATTTTCTGCTTGTTCATTTCTCTCTCGGCCTGGATCTGTAGGAGTGTGGCTGTTGATTACAACTGTAAATTACTCACTTTTATTCTTGCCATGAGCGATTGAACAGATTTTTTTCCCCCCTGTTCTTTCTTTCTCCAGCAGCTCGCTGATAAGTTCCAGGAGCGTATCTGATGCTGAGACTGCATGATTACATCTCTGTGGTCTCCTGGCGCCTGCTGGAGAGAAAAAAGAAGAAGAAGTAGTCAAGTAAAAACTCTCAACACTGCCTGCATGGGCTGGAGGCGGCCATCTATTCAGCATGCAGAAGAATTGTCTATTCAAGGATCCCTCCTGACCCCCTCTGTGCAGGTGACGGTCAAGGTCAATATGTTTTCTGTAATCTCCGACACCCGTGACACACGACTCGCTGCTAAATAACCTGGCAAATTTCACTGACACTCTTCTGACCCACGCAACAGGTTCAAAACAGTCTTCTACATTTTCGTAATTGATCAAATTTGGGATCTGTACTCCCTTCTTCATTCATCTTCTATGCCTATCCTAGTGCTCCCAGTCCATTGCAAGGCTGGATCAGAGATTATTTATGTACACTGATCATCAAAGAACAATTGCTCCCAGAAGGAAGTGTGGGATTGCAGTGCTGTTGGGAAGGAAGATAAAGGTCACCAGGAACAATAAATGATGATAAATTTAGACTGATATGGGCAATATTTATTGAGCTACACATACAGAAGTAGTGTCTCTCAGTACAGTGTCGGGCCACCATGTTTGCTAACACAACATGCATACGTCTCGGCACAGAGTTGTAGAATTGCCTAATGGTGTCCTGTGATAATCCATCCCATGCAGCTTGAATATTCTCACACAGTTCCTGTTGATTATGTGGTGGAGTGGAGGTGGAGTGACACCGTTCAAGCAAAAATATACCTGTACAGTACCCCTTTTTCCTCTTTCTCTGTGTGCTGAAATATTTCAGGCCAACACTATAAGCAATTTCAGCTTGAATGTCATAGCAAACATTTTCCTCCAATACCGTGGTGTACTTCAGAAATCAAATCTGACATTCTAGTAAAAGGAAAGGGAAACTACAGTGAACAGTAGAGTTCTGTAGGGTAGAAAAGCTTGTGCAAACACATATTTGATTGTCAAATAATCAGCTTTCCAGAAAGTGCTTTGGGAACCAATATAATTCCAAACTTCCTGTACTGCTATCAGTTGGCTTATACAGTCTCTGACAATCTGATGGCACAGGTGATTCAAACCCTTTGATGAATCATGTTTATAAATCAGAGTCACGTCTGAGTCACTCCTCTTACATTGCCCACTGTGGGTTGAAAGGTTGTGACTACTGCAGACCCAGCAAAGTGCAGGTCACTCAGGGTGCACTATCCTCACCACAGACCAGACCAAACTAATGTAGGCCAACATTAAGCCATTTGTTCTAGGCAACTGAACAAACATTAATCCTGAATGCAAGGAACTACTAACTGATATTAGTTTTCAACTGAAGAAATGTGCTAACCTATAACGCACCATGCTCTACTTGTATGTGTTGCAAGTTGGGTTGGATTGGAATGTACAGCAGTAGGGGAGCCTTGAGGACCACTTTGAGACCTACTGGGTTTCTTTATTCTTGCTAAAAGCCAAGAATGGACCAGCCCCTCCCTACATTATGGAAAAGACCAAGTGTCAGTCTGTACCTCGAGCCCTTCAAGCTTTAAGTATCTCTAGATATGAGCACTGGCTTGGAATTGCTAGGTAGTGCACTTAAGCTGTGTTTAACTCTGCATTGTTCTTTCTAGGTATTAGTACTGGGCCTTGTTCAGGCAGCATCTGAGTTCAAGGCAAGTTTTAGACTGTAACCTTCTTGTACTAGCTAGAAAACATTATCTGACTGAACACTAAGCACAGTTGTAAGTCACTCTGGATAAGAGCGTCTGCTAAATGCCATAATTGTAAATGTAAAATGGACTTCTAGAAGTTTTCTTACAATTGGGGTTAGCTTTGTGGTAGACTGAATAGAATATACTGCATTCAAATTTTTCTTTTTTTTTTTAAATGGATGCTTGTTAAAAGCAAGGTGAGCATCTACAGGAGACTCGATATACCAAAGTTACCATTGACGCACTAGTCATTCCTTTTTCCAATTTCAATTCCTTTTTTTTCAACCTGGCCAACGGCTAGTTCTTGTTGGCTTACTCTAGCCTAATTTTACCCTGAAGTTCACACTGAAATTTTAATCGTAATAAAAATTTGCTCTTTAATGAGCCATATGGGCATTTATTTGGCACAATGGCTTATACATAGTTATGCTACAACATTGTGGCACTGGTGTAGCAGCATTCAAATGCAGCGAAAGCGCACTTACCTGCCTAGTGCAACAATTAACCATATATATAGAAGAAGATGCGAGAACATGTCAGTGCAGGCCAGTACATAGCATACATCACAAACTGCCCCACAGCCCAGCACAGAGTGACACAAACACATATACGGATCTCCAAGCGAACAACAATTATTCAAAGTCTTTTCTACCACAGTTGCAGCACCTCTTGTGATCCTGTGCACCCATGGCAGAGAGAGCCAGTAGCGAGATACCTTTAAAGGTCAGGCTTTCCTGTGACCTCACAGTAGTTTGAGCCCATGGGGCGCTCAGAGGCAAGCTCATCCTGCAGATGTGCAACAGGATTCATAGATTGAGAAGAGGTGGTACAGTGCAGTGAATGTTTCGTTCCATGTGTGGAAAATGGCTCCAAAGCAGATGTTAATGATGGGCTAAAAGGAGTGACTGCATTTGGGCATGCCAAAGACCATAGTGTGAAGGAAGTAGCTGAATCTGCAGGTGTATGGAAGCGTACGGTTATACGGGTCTACCAGCAGTGGCTAAAATCCCAGTCTACAGGGAATTCTCCTCAGAATTGTTGTTAGGGAAGGCATCCACCAAATCTGACCCAACTGCGTAATTCTTTGATGCAAGAGTGTCTGAACACTGATGTGACCTACATCCAGAAACTAGTCCAGTCAGTGCCAAATTCAATCACAGCTGTTATTGGTGCTCGTGGAGGTATTACATGCTATTAGGTACCATTCCAGTCACAGGTGACTCATTTTTGGTCTATTCTAAGAATGACTTGTATATTGTTTCATGTTGATTTTTGTGTCTCACTTCAGGATTTTTCATTTGCAGCAGCACCTTGTACAACATATATGCTAAACTCTTTGCCTAATGTAGTCTAAACGTCCATCTTCTCTACTCCTCTATTTTTTCCCTTGCTTCCTCAGGTTCCCTCTCTCGTCCCTCTGGAGGATCTGACCAGTGTCCCTGGGTAATAATTGCTGACACGCCAAAGCCAACATTGCACACGGGGCCCTTTAATAGTTTTCATTTTTCTTCCTTACAGGCCGGCCTCAGCACTGCTATTATGAATGATCAGCTCATGGCCACCACTGAGAACTCTCTCTCTCTCAGGCTGACCCACGCCTCGCTGACCATTATCTCTCCCTGTGTCTCCCTCCTCTTCCCATTTACTCCATCTCCCCACACAGACGATTTATATGAAAGACTTTCCCCTGGCTTTCATCAGAGCCCAGGTAGCAAAGCCCATTTCGTGACACTAATTCGCCCCCTTCGCCGACCCCGCCACATCAATTCAGCACTTTATACACTATTTCAGGAATCCGATTTATCAGGCCTGACAGAACTTTTGGGGCCCAATATAAACAGTGCTAGCCCTGCTCGCGCGCCCGATTTATCATTATCTAATTCAGAAAGCCTAAGAATTCCTTGACATTATTAATAGTAAGATGAATCGCTGGAAAACTACAGAATCTGTGACCAACGAGGCTGAAATAATCCATTTGGGGCAAGAACTGTCTGGGTGGAATAGCATTCCCCGATGGCTAGCCTTACCGTCATTACTGTCCCCATATGCATGGGTGGCTATGTACTGAAGCGTGCAGTCCTAAAAGAGTATGACACTTCACCCACTAGGCTGGTCCACCAGCTCACCAGTTAGCACGAACAAAGGAGCAGAAAATGACTTTTTAGTACTGGCAGTGGGAATCTGAATGTGCCAATCCATCTCTTGACTAACCTCCACCGGGTATAAGATATGGCTGGTTGTTTGGTTCCTTACAAGGAGATGTTTGGTGTTAAAACTCCTGAGGTTCCTGCAAGGCTCTATACCTCTGAAGAGCAAGTATACTGGTTGACATCCTTGTTTATTGTGGATTTAAACCAAAGATGAGCTTCACTATTGAACATACAGTATACAGTCAACGTTTAATTAAAATCCATTATTTTCCTTTTAAATACAGTAATTCCATATATATATATATATATATATATATATATATATGACATACCATATTATTGACAACATTGAAAAACAGGGCATCTTAAAACGTCTTTAGTGTTCATCCATAAATTCTGATTTCCTAAAATGTCACATGGTACAATCAACAACAAAGAACTTGACAGTGAATGTCTCGTTCCTTGTGTGGAAAATGGCTCCAAAGCAGATGTTAATGATTGGCTTAAATGAGTGATTTGGGCGTGTCAAAGACCGTAGTGTGAAGGAAGTAGCTGAATTTGCAGGTTTATGGAAGGTGTATGGAATTCTCCTCAGAATTGTGCCAGGGAAGGCATCCACTAAATCTGTGCAATTCTGTGATGCAGATAGCAGTGTCTGAACATTGATGTGACCTTATTGGTTATTTGGTGCTTGTTGAGGGTTTAACATGCTATTAGGTACGTTTCAGGCACTGGTGACTAATTTGTTGTCCGGTGAGCTTATATAGCTCTAGGACAGCCCTGTGATGGACTGGTGACCTGTCCAGGGTGTGCTGGGATGGGCTTCAGCAACCCAACCAATCATGGCTGTTGGGTCAGTCAGGTATAGCGATAATGTGCATCCTTGCTTACGTGACAGACGTGACCGAGCGTGACATTTGAATCATTCGCATGTCTCACAATGTCAAACCTACCCACCAAGTTTCAACCCTGTTGGTTGATTCCTTCTGGGTACAGCTATTTGTGCAACTACTTTTTTGAGGATGTGTGTATAAATGATCATTTTAAAGGTCTTATTTGTTATTGTTCAATCACTGTTCTAAAGTTTGGATTGAGTGTCTTTTAATAACATGAAACTAATCTGGTTACAGATGAATGAATAAAACAGTATAGTTTTAATATGCCAGGCCTGTGCAAACCTAGAGGTTTCCAACAAATAGAGGGAAGTCAGGAAGCCTAAATAACTGAGTCTGGAATGATGAAGAGAACTATAAAAGATTCAAAATCAAGTAAAACACTGAATAAAACAATAATCCATTCTTTATATCATTATTGTATTTACTGTATTGCTTTCATTTTTATAAAGCAATAAAAAAAATAAGCATGACAAATAATTTCGAATGGTCGTTTGAATGGTAGAGTACGAAACAGGTCTGATGTGCTCTGGAGGTTTGGAGGTTTAAAGGCATGTTAAAGATGAACACGTATACACACACACACCCACAAACACACACACACCCTAAAGGACATTAGTCGAGGCACATAACCGAGGCGTCTCTTTGCATGACAACATCCATCTGAGTGCTATCCTTGTTTCACACAGTTTGTTTTCCACCAAGCCGCTCGGTGCCCAGGCTCCGACGCCCTGCGGCCCAAACGGGCTCTCCCCCAACTGGGCTTCCTGGACCCTGCCGGCCCCCGGGCCTCTGCAGCTCCTGGCTCCTTTCCCTCATATGCTGCAGCTCACGCAGCCAAACAGCAGGGCAAGCTGAGAGCCAAATGACAGTTTGATTACTCCCTCTCTGCTGACGCTTTATATTCCAATGCTCTTAAGTCCTCACAGCCTCTGCTGTCTCTCTGTAGCATATCGGTAGAAACTTGTTATTGTTTCCGCAGTGCCTAAAACACGTCTGTACCGTCAAGTTTTAAAATTTAATGCGCCACACTATATTCAGTCCTCTGACTGCTTCTATGCTGCCGCTGTACAGTATTTTAAAATTCATGACATTTTGTGGAAAACACATTTTTATAAGGTCACTGTGTAACCTGTGCTAAAGCATTATGGAGAAAAGCAATAACATGCTCTAAACAAGGAACCACATGTTGAGGTTATGAGGCTTGTATATCAGCACTGTTACCAAACCTCACATTTCCAATACGATAATTTATAGGAGATGGAATAAAAATTGATTTTTTATGACTTTGGATGATGCTGTATGTTTATGATAGTAAACATACAGCATGATCCAGATTACTTCCATTGATCCATTTGTCATGAAATGTTCTCACAATGTAATTATGCAAAACTGTTTTAGAGACAACAACGCGTTAAATAAAGTAAGTACTATAAATAAATTGAGATTATACAACAACATATTATTTTTGAGCACAAATGTCAAATGGTTGTTCTTCATTAGGGTCACACTGTTGAATGGATCCTACTGTCTTCATCTCTCATAGATAGGATGCATGGATATGGGAATTCTGGGCTAATGCCAATAACCTGAAATTTGAACATGCATAACTCTTGCTACCAGTATGGCCAAAAATTTTGCAATGTTCATGTACTAGACTGGGGTGCACTTCCCTGAACCAGGCTACACTAGCCTCGTTTACATGAGGCCTGATAATCTGTTAATAATCTGACTAATAGCTCAGTCAGAGCATAATCCGTTCATGTATACACCTCAATCATAGTGGATGTTTAGGAATTCTGAACATGATGGAGGTCAGAAACTGGTCAGCAGAGTGGACGAAGTTTATGCTTACAGCTTCAAAAGACTTAAAAAATAGTTCGCTGGCTGGATGGAAGTAAAGCTCACAACACAGAGCTGTTCAGTATAAGTGTATACGTAGCAAATGAAGGACAGTGGGTTTCACGAGCTATAGAGGAGATTAATAACAGATCAAAGTTCTCAAATTGACATAATACAAAGCTAAAAGCCAGAAGGGTGTTAATGCTGGGACTGGCATCCAGCTAATGTGTTTTAAAATGCTGCAGGATGTAACGTTGTTCTCCCTTCTTTAAGAAGTGGATCCATAAGGACCTGAAGTGGGACTGCAACATCACCTCCATCATCAAGAGAGCCCAACAGAGGATGTACTTCCTGCGTCAGCTGAGGAAGTTCAACCTTTCCCAGGAGCTGATGGTACAGTTCTACACTGCCACCATAGAACCTGTTATCACCTCGTCCATCACAGTGTGGGGCAGCTCCGCCACCAAACAGGACACCCACAGACTGCAGCGCATCATCAGGTCTGCAGAGAAGACCACTGGAGTGAAACTAGCCACTCTGATGAATCTGCACACTTCCAGAACCAGAAAGCGTGCAGAGAAGATCATCACTGACCCAACACACCCTGGCCATCCCCTGTTCCAGCGTCTTCCCTCAGGCCGGCGCTTTAGCCAGATGAGGATCAAGACAACCAGGCTACAGAGAAGCTTCTTCCCACATGCCATCACTCTCATGAACAGCTGAACATTACATTGTACACTACCCTCCACTTTCGGGACACTCTTCTCACTTCCTGTTCTGCTTTACTGCACTTTTATTTATCTTATTTATCTGTTTATAAAAAGTATCACACGTCACTCCATACGCTGTACTGACTGTCTCAGTCTGGTGTTTCTTCTAGTACTGCACTTTTTAAGCCCTAATCTGCCTCTACATCCAGTCTGCTGCACTCTGCACTTTAATATACATATACAGCTACACATAGTGTAAGGTTTACAGGTATGTAAGGTATTGTGTGTGTGTGTCTGTGTATGTGTTACGATGTGTGTGTACTGTGTGTTATGTTGTTACTCTCTGTGCACTGTGAGCTACCGTAACCAAAGACAAATTCCTTGTATGTGTGAACATACTTGGCAAATAAAGCCTGATTCTGATTCTGATTCTGATTCTGAAGTACATTTTCCTACATCTGATGCAGTTTTAAGGCAATGAAAAAGACAAGCGTGCCAGCTCAGGTAACGCCATGCTACTTATAACATACTTATAACATATACGCCATCTACCAATCAATCAATCAATCAATCAATCAATCAATCAATCAATCAAACTTTATTTTATCTTGGAAAGACCCTGAGGGTGACCCTCATTTTCAATACAGCCGAGCATTTGCATCTTAAAGGGACTGAACAACAGAAAATAAACGGATCTTAATGAAGTTAAAATACACTATATAAACAATTAAAGTAACTGTCAAAAAAATTTGACATTAAAATCAAACAAGATAAATGAAGCAAAGAATATAAAAATTAATATGATTTAATTAAGAAAAAAGAAATGAAACCAAGATAAAGCAATTAATAAGATTTCAACAACAAATTATTAATAAGTAAATAAGTCATCTCAAAATATAAAATAAAAGTAATTAAAATAAAAAATAAAAACAGCAAAAACTGTTGAGATCAAATAAAACAAGTAGGAACAATAAAAGAGTAAAATGAATAAAACTGATAAACAGTTATCAGTACCGAAATGATTCTGAAAGCATCATGTATCCCCATCCTTTACTCCCTCTAAGCTTGTGGTGGAAGTTTCTGTTTGCCCTTATTTAGCTAAATACATTTTAAGGATTTGGAGACCTCTCTAGTGGAAATGTGTAATTGCATGCAACATGCGGAAGAACATTTTACATCATCGATTAAACGTGGGACACGTGCCCCGAGCAGACGAACCTGATGATTCCAAGGACTTTAAAGGAGAATTCAAAGAGAACTTAGTAAAACTTAGTGAAGGATGTGTCTTCTGAGGACGTGAGTGAATTATCTACTGTATCTTCATCAGGTAGTGTTGATTTTCCATTTGAGATCTGAACATCGAACCAGAGCGGGATGGACTAGCAGGTTTCAGGCCATTACTAACAAAGTCTGTACTCGATTGGACGGGGTGGGTAATTCTTTAAACACCTTTGGGGTGCATTCCAAAAAACTCCCGCTGAATCTGACCTCCAACTTTTAAATTGCTATTTGTTTTACACATGAGCATGCAAACTCTACATACTACAGTAGTCTGCTCTTTATCTCCTGACCCAGTGATGCTACTTCGTTCAATTTTAACAATCAAAATGAATCTGACATGTTGTAGAGTAATAATAGATAATAGATAAAACAGGCAAATCCAGCATTTCAAAATCAACAGAAATGTGATGAAAAGACGTTTAATTAAGTGTAGCAGTATACAAGTAGTGCAACTTTGTCAAAACAACAGCTCAGAAGTCGTGTTGCTTGTTGTTAAGCCCTTTTTGTTTCCTGGCTCCATTGTCCTGGTTTTCCACACCTTCATGCTCGAAGATTCCGTTTGCCCTTACTTAACTAAATGAGACAGGCGACGATGCAAGAGATCCCGTCTCTGATGAGGGATCGACGTACGCCCCCTCCCACCTTGACGCGGCCCATCTACCCGAATACTGGGGAGTTGCGTTCCATTGCAGAAATTTCCTCAAGATTGATTGCTGTTCTTATAATTTTCTAATTTCCAATTCACTCAGGGATTTAACTGGAACCAGCCATTTTTCCTGAGCACCAACCGGACGTCTTTTATTTCTGCTGAGGGTAAATGGGGAGAATCTCACAGGCCATTAAGCAGGCAGGCTGTGCTGTGTGGAGGAGAGTTTTCTCTCTCTCTCTCTCTCTCTCTCTCTCTCTCTCTCTC
>CM067479.1:2659733-2677041 GCA_034552555.1 Semaprochilodus insignis
GATATAAGCAGTCATATGATCAGACTCTGAGCTTTGTTCATTTTCAAAGTGAAAAAATATTTAGTGCACAATTTCCATAAACATACAAATAAATAAATAAATAAATAAATAAACAAACAAATAAACACACAAACACACACACACACATATATATTTTTAATAAATAAAAATGTATTTATTTATTTATATATGTACAGTATAATGTGCCATAATGTATATATGTCTAGCCATTATTTATTTATTTATTCATTCATTCATGTATTTATTTATTCGTCCATTCTTTTAAAGTCAGCAAATAAACACTTCCTTTTAAGCTTGCATACAACTGTACATATGTACATATTTATTATTCCAAAATTCCTTCTTCCCAATACAGTGAGAATTGCCTAAAAGAGAGTGCTATTAATTGCAATTAACTAATTAAACAAAACAGCAGATCAAGAAACTCAGGGAGGTGAGAAATGAATACTGGCTCACTCATTATGCACTCATATCTCTTTATATTATGTGGATCACAATCTATTTGTTATACTCCTGACGTGCTGCCGTGCTCGCGGTGTCCCTCCGAACCTGTCAGCAGTAATTACTACATCAGTACTCGCTTTAATTAGCGTGTACAGCGCAGCAGTCGGAAACTGACAGAGCACTGCCACGTCTTGCTGTCTCTGATGGAGACTTCTCAGCTCTCATATGCAAACACGACTTCCTGTGCCATGACAAAAGACTGCCTGACAACATTATATGAAGACTAATGGCCTGTCAGTGTAGTCATTGTGTATCTTCCTGGCTGATCAGAAGGCTGTAACGTATGCAAGTAACGGCAGCCTCCGAAGCCTGGTGTGTTTGGATATGCAAACATTACTGTAATGTATATCAGCGGTGAGCTGTGCTGCATGCAGGGCGGTGGAAGCCAAAAATCTGCCATTGTCAAGGATTTCAAAACAACACCGGTTGCCTAGCTCCGCTGTGCGTGTTGAGGCAGGCAGCGTCTTCTGTTAACGTTATTTTTGCGTAGGTGTTTATGTAGCATAAGGTTTCTTTTTCTTGACCAACACCTACACGGTTCAGACTTTCAATTTCAAATAACCTGTTCTCAAAAAAGCCTGTTTACTGGTAAACTTGTTTACTTTGGCAACCTCAAAACAAAGACAAGTAAATGTTATCTGATCATCAATAATGTCAGTTGCTGAAATGTCCCTCGGATTTCCTGGTTATTATTATTAATATTCTATTAAATTATTAAATTTCTATTAAGAGTTGGTGGGGTGGGTACCATGAGTATATGGACATACCATTATAGACAAAGCTTTTCTAACACTGTGTGCAGATCTGACTAATTATAGATATGTTGTGTGTATTCATGTTTAATTGTGTTAAATGAAATATCTGATCCTACATGCCCTATTAAATAACTATAGTGACAATGTAATAATACACTTATCATCAAAAGAATAGTTGCACCCAGAAGGAAGTGTGGGATTGCAGTGCTATTGGGAAGGAAGATAAAGGTTACCAGGATCAATAAATGATGATCGATTTAGACTGATATGGACAATATTTATTGAGATACACATACAGAAGTAGTGTCTCTCAGTATGGCTAATGCAACATGCCAGACGTCTCAGCATGGAGTTGTAGAGGTTCCTAATGGTGTCCTGTGATAATCCATCCCATGCAGCTTGAATATTCTCACACAGTTCCTGCAGACTGTGTGGTTGGGGTGGAGGTGGCGTGACACCAGGCCTTCTGGACGTGTGACACGTGGCAACAAACCGCTCATCTTGGCGCTGACCATGGTGCTTCCATACACGGATTCGTTGGTCGTCTCCACCAAGACAAAAGCGTGACTCGTCATGCAAGATGACCCGCTGCCATTCTGAGAGACTCCATGACAGTCCGTCTGGCAGTCTTTGGTGATGTTGGCGTGGTGTTAAGGACAGTCATCATAACGGTCTGCGTGCATGTAGTCCTGCCTCATGCAGCCGTTTTCCAATGGTGCTGGCACTAACAGGATGACTCATGGAGGGCATCACTGCTCACTGAATGTCCGCAACTGTAGTTGTTGGGTCAGTCAGGTACAGTGATAAGGCCCGTCCTTGCTTAGGTCACATGCACAGCCAAATGTAAAACTTTAATCATTTGCATGTCTCACAATGTCAAACCTACCCACCAAGTTTCATTCCTGTCAGTTGATTCTTTCTGGGTAGAACTATTTGTGCAAGTATTCTTTTGATGATTAAAGTATTTAGACACAATATTCAACCCATGATAATCATACTCAGATCATCAGACAAATGTCATCTTCTTATTATTATTGTTTACTATTATTATTATTATTATTATTATTATTATTATATGCCCAAAGGAGAGAACTATGCATTCTACCTTTATCTTTTTGATCCCAAATAAGCTTTTATTTTGTGGGAGGGGCCGAACTTTGAACCAATGCAAGACATCAGATTATTTGGCAATGTGGTGGCAAGAGTGTTGGTGACTAACTCAAGCAGGAACTGGGCCAATCCTCCCACCACTGTTAGGCTTTGCTTCTATACTGTAACTGTTTTATGACATATCTTTATGGCCTTGCATAAATATGAGCAATGTGCCATATGCTCATACGCTGTTACTTACTGCTTTGAGAAACAGACAGATCCGCTGCTGCCATCAAATAATATGGGCATGAGAAACAGCAGCACTGTACCAGAGCATCCGATCCACCACCTCCAGACTCCCCAACAGCTTGGCGAGCCAACAGCTGCTTCCCCAAGGCGGTCAGATCACTGAATGCACTGATACCACTCAAAAGACCCCCAGACTAATCTAGACCCCAGCAGAGACTCACCACGGACTGTCAATACTCCTCTTTAACATCACTGCACACCTGCGCCGAGCCTTATTCTTACTGGACAGTTTGTAGTTGACAAATGTTTGGACTAAGTCCTCAATCACGACCTGCTGCTAAATACCAATTTCCGACTACCAGTGAACCTACACGTACATCACCAGGATAAATCTGACAGAATGCATTTTTTTAAGACCACCAAAAACCTTTTTCTATTCTATCTATTCCTAAAAAGGTCAGATTCCGGGCAGAGCGCTCACTACTTCACGTGCATGACCAGTGATGTAATTCCGGAGTCACGTGCTTTACAGCTCATGTCAGCAGAGTGATTCTCATTAGCATACTCTCATCACCACTTTCAGTTTCATGCAAGTGAAAACTCGCTCCCGGGCCTCTCTGCACTGTTACATCACGCAGGAAAGAATGTGGGATTGCCTGCAGCGCCTGGAGGGGAACGGAGTTAGATAAACCTTGTTATTGCAACGAAAAATCAGGTCCCGCCGGGAAAGGCCATGTGAATGAGATGGATCCGCCTCAATGCAGAGATTTACTGGGGTATCATGGACCGGTTCTCTGAGCCAGTCTTTTTAGAGAAGGTATTTCCTAACCTAGTCCTCGGAGACACACGGTTTTATTCTATTCCACCTCCCAGCACATCTCATCCAGGTAATCAGTGGATGTAGAGCACTGATTATCTGGGATAAGTCAGATGGGAGGTGGAATAGACCATTCAAAATGGACACTGGAGGTTAACAGCAATAACTCATTCTGAACTAACCTCAGCAGCCTAGTGAATATTATTTCATCAGCAATACTGTCAGTTCCCACATAGCAATAGTAATAATAGTGTACAGCAGGAAAGCTGATATTGAATATTAGTAGAATGCTATTGAGGGAGCGGAACGACCCATTAGACTCCCAGCATAATAATGGCCTTTAGCGAGCAAAGCAGCTCACGAGCTAGGCTAGCTAGTATGTCAGCTAGGCCTCTAAAAGCCAAGGTTCGACTTTATATTAAATGTCTAATAACTGCATAGTTACAAAATAACAATGCATGCAACAACAATGGAACTACTGCCATTATACGATTTTCCACAGATGGATTACAGAAGTAAAGCTTATGTATATACATACACATGCATATCAACTCCAGTTTTACTCATGCTATTACACAAGTACATCTTAATACAGCCTACACACACATACACACACACACACACAGATGTTTTAAAATGTAATATAATTTTTTTATTTAACACACATAGTCATTTTCATGACACATAGCCATAAACAACATAACTCAGAACTTAGTCCAACAGCTGTAGTACTTACCCTACCAATTGTGCAGCTTGTAACTGAGGTACATCCGCTCTTTATCAAAACAACAGCTGCACAAATAGTGCAGGAATCAACCAACAAGAATGAAACTTGGTGGGTAGGTTTGACACTGTGAGGCATGCAAATGAGTTTCACACTCGGCTGTGCATGTGACGTAAGCAAGGACGGGCCTTATCGCTGTACCTGACTGACCCAAGAGCCATGATTGTGGACATTCAGCAAGCAGTGATGCCCTTCATGAGTCATCCTGTTAGTGCCAGCACCACTGGCCCATGGCTGCACTACGCAGGACTATATGCACGGGGACCGCTATGTCGGCTACCCTTAACATCACATCATCATCGCCAAAGACTGCAACGGTGTCGTGCCAGACTGTCACAGAGTGACTCAGAATGGCATCTTCAGTGACGAGTCCTGCTTTTGTTTTGGTGGACGTGACCAACGAATCTGTGTGTGGAGGCACTATGGTCAGCGCCAAGATGAACGATTTGTTGTCATGCGCCACACATCCAGAAGGCCTGGTGTCACTCCACCTCCACCCCTACCGCATAATCTGCAGGAACTGTGTGAGAATATTGAAGTTGCATGGGATGGATTATCACAGGACACTATTAGGAACCTTTACAACTCCATGCCGAGACATCTGCCATGTTGTGTTAGCCATACTGAGAGACACTACTTTTGTATGTGTAGCTCAATAAATATTGCCCATATCAGTCTGAATTTATCATCATTTATTGTTCCTGGTGACCTTTATCTTCCATCCTAATAGCACTGCAATCCCACACTTCCTTCTGGGTGCAGCTATTCTTTTGATGGTGAGTACAATATACAAGTGTACTAGAAAAAGAAAGAAAAATATATATAGGCTGCTGTTCAGAGGTGTAGTGCAAGTGAACGAGATGCATGTATGAGACCAACGGCTTGAGCAACAAGTCAATCTAATATGTGAATGGTGGATCATTCTCAGCACTGCAGTGATACTGACTTGGTGGTGTTAGTGAGTGTTGTGCTGATTTGAGTGGATCAGACACAGCAGTGCTGCTGGAGTGCTTGCTTAGGGATGTATGACTTTTGCACAGTAAGGTCCCAATAGAGTCTGGAACCACTTCAACACCATCTCACACAATCATGCATACCGTTATATTCCCTGTAAACTAACAAATGAAAGATCATAAACTGGAATAATCAGGAAAGTTCTTCATTAAGACCTATGAAAGCCCTCGTTCTGAGACAAACACCCGTACCATCAGAGGGCACTACAATACAAACGTCAATGCGATACTGCAATATTTGACCAAAATCTTTTTATGCGTTTTCCCCAAACCTCCATAGCTGGTCAACTGTTCTAGTAATAAATACAGCAATTCCAGTAAAGATCTATTTCACTTGGATCTGGTCCAAAGGGGTGGCACTTGGCTGTGGAACTAAGCTTGAACAGGTAAGTCGGAGCTCTGACAGGAAAAAAAATTAGAAAAGTTGTTGGCACACACACCTAATCCCAGGGCAGCACGCGTCTCATACAGACTGGCACGTTGTCCTCTGCAAAGCTGTGTGGATATTAGACATATGGGGGGAATGTTATGCTTGATGCACTATAAAATATCAATGTTGGTGAAATCTGAAAATTACCAGCTATTGAATTGCGCTATTCTAGAGGCTTATGTAGATAATGTCACTTGCTCTTTATCGTGTCATTTAATGTGACAGTTATGGTTGGGTAGTGAAACACAGTTTCGGTTTGGAACCAGTTCTAAAATTCCAAGAACCAGGTTTCTGTTTAAATGCAAATGCATTTTCATTCAAAAGCACCTTTTATATCCACACAGGCTTCAAATACAAATGAAAGAAATACATATGTAACAACGCAGCTACGTGCCAGGGCCTCTACATGTCATGTAACATGTTATTGCATAGCTCTGCTATAGTGTTAGCAGAAGATGGAACACTGTTCTAAAAGAGGATGTACCCCTAACAGGCCAAAACACCTAGCTAAGGCACTAGCACAGCATTGAAACTGAATGCACCAGCACCTTGCTAGCACATCCAGTGCAGTAGACATGCAGTCTCATTAGCAATGAGGAAAGCGCTAAAATGAGGGGCATGCTAACCAGGTACCGTAAACCAAGGCATGTCACAGAATGGTGACAGCATTTGCAGTAGAAGGGCTACATCCCATCTCAGTTCTGGAGTCACTGTCATTTAGGTAGGCATGCAGTGTGTCTGAAATGGTCCACTCGTTTACTCATTCACTGATCACTACATAGACTGTAGAACACTATAAAGGGTTGCAGTAAATGAGACAATAGAGGGAATTCGGACACTTGTGTACACCAGAAATAAATCAGCTTGATCCCTCACTGCATAAACAAGCCAGAACACCAACAATGAAGGGTACTGGCATCATCAAAATACATTACAGCAACACATTTTCCCTATATTTTCTATGGTTTAATGTATTTTCTCATAACCATACATCTGACTAATATTTTACTGTACAGTTACTTACATGTGCAAGTAGTGTACATTGATTGTCCATTATATTTATGGTGCATTGTGTGTAACAGTGTAGTGGACTACATAGGGAATCGAATTGTCCACTCTAAGGGTTCGGGCAACACTACGAAACGACTGACGCTCTAAATAAAACACTGAGCGGTAAATGGGGTGCGATTTCAGACACACCCAGAGTTTCAAAAAAGCTAGCCAATAGTTTGTCAATATTAGTTTACAGTAGACAGATGAGGACTGAATCTATTATGTTAAATCATTGGTCTATTTATCTGCACTGTTGACACTTTACTGTATATCCTGTACATCTGCACTCCTGGACACTCTATACACTTATGTTTATTCAGTATTGTCATTTTCTGCTGATACCTGCCAATTCCTGCACCCCCCGCAAATTGTATTATTGCGCTGCCTTTTTATCTTTTTTTTTATCTGTATCTTAATGCATATTTAAGAAAAAAAATTCTACTTGTCATCTACAGTGATATTTGTATTTTTGTAAATAGACTTTCTGGTATATATTCTTGCCTCATTGTAATAAGTGAGATACACTCATCTATAGCAAAAGTTTTTATTTATAGTTTATAGTTATTAGTTAATTTGTGCTGAGCCGGTACTTACTTATGTTCATACCGTACAACCCTTTTTTGTATTGTATCACTGTGCTGTTTTGTGTAACTGCTACTGCTTCTATCTATCTATCTACCTACCTACCTACCAGACAGCAAAGAAATGAGAAAGGTGCTATACCCAAAGTCACAATAATATGAGAGCTTAGTACTGTTAGTACTGAGTCTACGAGGGGGAAAATGAGACAAGTACTACTAAACACAAAACAATCTGCAAAGCCCAAACAGAAGCAGCTGAAAAAAAAAAAGTGTGACATTTTGCAAGAATTTGGCGTAATGGAACAAATAGTGTCCATCACTGTTGATAATCCCGCAGCTGTAGATGTGGCAATAAAAAAAAGCTCACATTCATGAATCACACAAATTAAGATATTCTTTACATCTAAGCATCTTTTTTCCCCACCATATTGGAACTGTTAAGAATTGGAATCGATAAACAAAATCAGAATTGGGCTTGATAAAATTCAAACAACTCCCAGCTCCAGTAACAGCACATTACTTAGAAGGCTAAATCAGCTGTGTGACAGGGTGGAAAGCAAAACTCTAGAACATTAACAATCAACAAAAATATAAGCAAATGTATTCTAAGCAAATGTAATGAATACCAAATAAATATTATATACCGTATACATCATTTTTTAGTGATGAATGAGGGTATTTTTGCTATTAAGTTGTGGTGAATTAAGTTGGCTGGTTGTGTAAAGCTGCTCCAACTTCGCCACAGAATGTAATTATGCAACATGTTTTTGCAACTATAGACACTATACATCATCTGCAGATTTGTGTACACATGTTCACATTTTTAGCATGATACATTAAACCGCTTGAGACTTTTTCCTCGAGCTCTGCTACATAACCTTCACATAATCATGCCATAAACATGTCATGTCAGGTGTTATACGATGACAGGACAGATTTTGTTCAGGAGTATAACAGCAACCATTGTCACTATTATATTTCTAAACATAATCTATATGGCATAAAACAGCATGAAATATTACCAACTTTAACAATAAGAGCCCATGGAGACATATGTGTCACAAGCCCTTTAAAAGTTCCAGGTACAGCATTATCCTATCTCTAAGAGACCTGAGATACTGAGAGATACTCAACATTGTGGATGCAGTCACATGACAGTTTGCTTATTTACATATCTCATTTACTAAATGATGATGCGCTTGTCTAGTGCCCAGGAGAAAACCAGCTCATTTTAAAAGCCTTGTATCTTTAATAAAAATAAAAATAAAAAAAGAGCAATATAAGTGTTTTGCCCAACTAAATATATATTAGAGGTGGAGATATTGCAGAAATATAATGTGGTATGTCTGGATATGTATTGTTTGAGACTGTGTGTCTGTAAAATCTCTAAGACAACCAACAACATCCATTCATTTGGGGGTGTTTGAACTATTGACTGGTATTGTGCTGAATAGAATCCATTCTGACCTTATTTATAGAACAAAATAGTGAAATACACATTAAGAAGTGGTTGTTATGGTATATATGTCACATCTGTATTTTGATCTTACAGTGGTTACAGAGGACCTCTTTGTCACAATAAGAAAAATGCTAATGAGCTGTTAAGTTAATGTAAGTGATCCCCCCGGGTCTGGGCTCTTATGCATTATGTAAGGTGCCACCAAAGATCAGTCTTATAACATATGTTCACATACAAATTTGTTGCTAAATGTAACAAGCTATTGTCATTGATTAAGCTTATTTTGGTATGGAATACTAGATTTATTCATGTCCACAATCTTGCAAGTTAAATTTTTAAAATGCATCTAAGAAAGTTGCTGAATTTATTACAAATTACAAATCTGCCTGTTTTTAATATGAACTGCATAGTATAAATGTATTGATCAAAACGTACTGAAATAACTGCATGTCTTACCGCAACATTTGTGATTAAATGACCCAAATGAACGAAGAAATTAAGTTTTCCCTCAAGAATCAAACAAATGCTTTTGATGGAAACGTAATACAGTGGAACAGCACATGGACAGGAATGTAGGTATCTCTAGACTTACAGAAAAGCAAAGCAAGTATGTTTTCATTTTCAGAAATGTCTGCATGTTCTGAATGTTCTTACAGCTGATTGACAAGGGTGCTGTACTTTGAATTAGATCTTTAAAAAAATCTGATTCACATTAAATTCTATTACAAGTTGTCTGCCAAAGTGAACATAACAGGCCAAGCTATTTGCCATTTATACTTATAGTAAGTACATGGTAAGTACACGGTAAGTACACGGTAAGTACACGGTAAGTACATGTAATAAACTCATTTTCAATTGCAATTCATTCAATTGCATTCTCAATTGCAATTCATATTGACACATTTCCAATGTGCACATATGCATGTCCAGTAAAGGAATGATACTATCAGTTCTGGCCAGGAAAAATGCATAATGAAAGTGAGAGAGAGAGAGAGCAAGTTAAGAGTGAGCCATGTCAAAAAGTAAAAACGTGTCAGCCCACACCTTGTCCCAGGGCACAGCTCATCAAAAAGAGGAAGCCTTCCTGACATAAAGAAGCCATCATGGAATGTTGTAGTGACATAACTGGAAAACTCAACCAGTTAAACACCTTCGCATTTTTCCACCGAGGGGGACTCCCGTACTGAAGAGTGGAAAAAAAAAGGCAGATGATGTCCAGTTTCACTATGTGCAAGCCTGACAGGTGTGGTGCACCTGCTGCAGCATCCTTTCTGTATAAAAGCAGCATGGCTCAGCATGGCTCAGCATCTTACCTGCATCCAGACAACACTGTCCTCAGAGAGAGAGAAGAACCAACTACAGGTAAGCTAAGAAAACTTGAGAATGTACAACATGGTCGTGTAGAGTATCTCCAGAGAGCAGAAAAAGGCTCATTAGATATTGATTATGCCAAAAAGTACTTTGTCTGTGGCTTTCATCCTTGTTTTATGGTAATCATTGCAGATTTATTATTTATCTTAAAAAGTATCAAAAAACATGCATCTTGTTCGCTTCCCTCTGAAGCCACATGACAGTTAAAAGTCCAGCACATGGTTGGTGTCTAAAGTCGCTTCTTAAATTTTGCCCTGGAGCTACGAGGCTAACGTACCTACAGGTAACGGAAATCTAGACCACTCAGATTAGTATGTGAGTAGAAATTTCTACTAGACGTCCTTTAAATTAGGCTTTTAGGCCCAATGCAAAAATAAAGAAGCAGGCTTCAGATGCCAAAGACATCTAAGCTAATCAACTACATTTTAATCTGTTTTGGGGGGTCTTTAAGGTGTGGCCAACAATATTCCAAAACATTTTAACAGCATATCAAAATATTTTATTGTCTTGTAGTATTTATTTTGTCACAATTTTGATTCAGTACTGTAAAATAAGTACTAAAATTCTTCAGTTCTGAAACACTGGCTTGGAATGTCAAAATGACTTTGAATTTTCTTGAGATTTTGAGGAACTGTTATTTCAGGAACTGTAAGTCATTTTATTGAGATACTAAGTCGTTTTTTTTTTAAATATTCTGAGCAAAGTATTTTGAGATTCTATGTCAAAATAATAACACATGACTACCAAAATAGATTTTCATCCTTTACCGGATGGGTTTTATCTCTAAAAACAGCAGTTAGTTTAGATTAAAAATTAATAGTAATATTTTACATCATATCAAACCTCCAACTTCCGCCCTGTTCCGGTTTTCACTGTGTAAGCATACAGAAGTATGGGCTCACATACTGGCTTTTATTGTGGTTTAAGACATTTGAACTTTCGCTAATGACCAATTCCTAACTGTTCCTAATGTATTAGATCCCACAGGTTCATACAAGATGATCTGGATCAGAGTCCTCATTGTCACCAGCTTGCTGTCTCTCCTGGAAGCTAGTAAACAGTGTGCACAGCATATAAAATGGGGAAACCTCTACAAGGCCTTGAGCAGCATGGTAAACGAGAACACTAACGACTGTTAATGGCTACTGTCTCGTCTTCGGTCGGTTTCATATGAATTGCATGCCCATGTTCTTTATGTGTGTTTCTGCAGAGCACTGATATATCTGGAGTGTGTGCTCATCACTACAACATTGAGAGTCTTTGCGATCCGGCACATATGCTGAATCAGGTAAGATACCAATACCAGTTCCTCATTCATTTATGTAGGTTCGAAGGAGCTTTTATAACATGCAGATCTGATGAACTCAGGTGGAGCTCAACGACGTACTGCTGGTTGACATCATGAAGAAGGCAGAGTCGATATACGAGAAAAACCCCAACCCTGAAAACTTCATTCAGGGACTTCAGCACACCCGACACACGCTAACACGCTGTGTAAGTACCACCAACGTTTCACTAATCACAAGTTAATGACTGTAGCAATTAGAAATTGGATTGTCTAGGTCAGCTTGCAAGTTGATACAATGTCAATGGAGCGTGCTAAGACTTTTATCACACTACAGGCTACAGACATACTTGCCTTGTGCAAAAGTTTGGGCACCCTCTTCTTAAATTCCATGTTTTTTTCAATTTCTGGGCAAAAATAAAATAAAACCTTCGGTACAGTTATCTGCCAGTGTTTAGGCACTATTTTATTCAATATAAAACAGCCCATATTTTACATTACTGATATATAATTTTTGTTTTGCCCTGATGTTCATTTAAACCTCATTTATACTCCCTTTACAAACTAAAGTAAATATGTCTGGTTTCTAATGCTGTAACCGTTGCAGCCCACATACTTCCACTCATCCTTTATGTTGGCAAGGATGTTAAGCAGTGCATCCTCTAGAGGGCAGTGGAGAGTCAAACGTTTCAACAACCAAACCACAAGCATGCGGTCCAGGCAAAAAATGTCTAACAAAAGCTCCACTATTTTTCCACCCCAAAGTTTCCTCTTTTGCTAGGCTGATAGAGATGTGGCCCATAAACCGGCTATGATATGGCTACGGTCATGTTTTGCTTGAACTATTGGCATCACTGCCCCTCATGACTTCTGGTGGTACTGCTTTGCTTCGTCTGTATCCATAAGCTTTCAGGAAACGTACAGAAATATGGAAGCTATAAATGTAGGGTATGGACAGAAGGCTCCATCTAATATATCACATTTAACAGTGAGCATTAATAAGTCTTTGTGATGACATCATATGATGACACCTTCTTTTGAAACTCTGTTTATTCCTTCAGAATTAAAAAGGCTGTTTTTGTTGGATATTACATATCACCACCGATCAAAGATAAACAAAGAATCTCCACAATGGCAACTTTACAGACGAGGGCCAAAACCTTATCTAACTTTAATGTCAAATCATGAAATCCTCACACAGAGGAAACGGCAGCTGCTGTGTTCAAATGATGCATAAAAGTAAAAATCAACAAAAATAGAGATACAAGTTTTTCATTGGACAGCAACGATATGTAAATGAGCAGATTCTGATCGGATGTCTTTATTGTGCCTCATACAAAGAGCAGTTAGTGTGGGTGGGCGGGGCTAAACTGCTATAGGCTGAATAGGTGGCTAAGTGTTATCCTGTTAATTTATGGTGAGATCACAAAAGCAGGAAATTCAAAAACGGCCTGTTTTGTGTGTTTTAATGGACTTCCTTAAACAAAATTCATGAGATGGAAATGAATTTAAAATGTAGCTCTTGCAACATGTTAAACTCAGCAAGTAAACAGAAATTGTGCACTAAAAAAAAATAGTTCATCAATTAACAATTTAACAATTAAGTTTGATCTCTGATTTTTGGTATATGCACACATCTTGCCCGCATCTGCCAAACATGTACTTGTGGCTTCCTAATCTGAGTCCAGTCCACATGCTTTACATGCTAAAACAAACACACAAACAAACAAACAAACAAACAAACAAACAAACAGTCTTTCAGTAAACATTACTTCCAACCTACCTCTAAATATTACTGGATTAGCCTGCTAGCCAGTCAGCATCATTATACGGTCTCATTTATTATGTCTCAGCAATATGATGTAATTGATAATAATCAAGCTATGTTTTCTAGGACCATCACGCACACAACGTTGACCATGAACCGGTAGCTGCATGCTTCAACAAGCTGGAGACTTTTATTCAGGACAATAAGGTCAGCACCCTGAATTCAGTCTCTATACATCAGAAACAACATCTATAACAATTCAGAAACATAATCAGGGAATATGAAACTTTAACCTGTTTCTTATACTCTTACAGGCTCACATTGGCTGTGCATGGGAGATAGTCAATGCGAGAGTGAGGGAGCTCCTACAGCGCCTGGAGAAACGCACTCTCAGAAGACGACGTTGAGAATTTCCCATCATAAATAATGTGCTTATATGGATTCAGCTTGAATATTTAAACCTGATTCATTAGTACATACCACGTAATAGTAAATCAGTTAACAGTTAACCTGAGGCCTAAATCTTTAAAACTGTCACTGAACCCAACCTTTACCCTTACGAATTCCTGATTTTTCTTTTGTTTATAATAATTTTTCTATTTTGTTTATAGATCTAATTATATGGATTTAACTTGAATATTTAATATTTGAATGTTCAGGATAGTAGTCAATCAGTGAACAGTCTAAAATTTAAATTATGTATCTAAACTTTTTACACTAGGAGTTTCTACTTTGTCTAATTTGTTTTGTGTAGCAGTGCATTTCTATATTTGACTTGAATATTTAAACCTAGCTATACAGTCTGTGCACTAACAAACTGTAGCAAGTTTACAAGTTGGGAATAGTTCCTTTTCTGTGCGTTTAGTTTTGGTGTTTTTTTTTTTCCTTTTCCTCTCATGTATTCGGGTTTTAATAAGCTGTCATGAATTATCTGTTTAAAGTTCTAACCTTTCTTCTAACCTTTACCTCTTTATCATTCTGTTTATAAGCTTTGAACATTGAATTCAACTTGAAGATTTAAACCTGAACCAATACTTTGTGCAAAATACCAATAAATATCACATTTTTATTACATTTGTGACGTCGTGTCAGGTGCAGTCAATACATAAGGTAGTACTTCTTTCTTGATTTCTTGAATTCTGGTTTTAATGAAGACTAGTGAAAATAAGGTCCAGATTTATTTAGGGTTAAATTAATTATAGACCTTAATAGCTAAACTTGAACCTTACCAGTCATAGATATGATCACTGCAGCATTCTGGACCTCTTGAGAGAAAACCTGTACCAGTGAAAAAGAGAGGACTGATGACACAGTGGAACTGCTTTACTGCCACCATGTGGAGGACACTGGAATAGCAGAACTCTGGTTTTAACCAACGTATCATATGATTCAGCACAGATGCTGTTTAAATGGTTTTAATGTTGCTATGCACCACTAAAGAAACTAAAAACCTGTTCACAAACACTGACGCTGACGAAGAAAACTTATGTACATTATATAGTGGCAATATCATCTTCATATTTCCAGACATTTCCTAAAATTCTGTAACTTGTCTATGATGCAATATCCGTCACCCCTATATACAGTGTATCTGTTCACATACCTGTATCTCTCTCACATACATGTTATAACATAGTTTATGGTAGGTTTATTTTTATTTCACATATATTACTAACTATTGAGTAATCATATTTTATTTGAAGGTTATATATGCAAAAGAAGAAGCAGTAAAGAAATATTCACATTTTATTACATGTATAACCTGAAACCTGAAATTATAATTAATAATAAAAATAAAAATAATAATAACACTAATAGGCCAAAACACACAAAGAGGCCATGGTGCACAACTGATGTGTTGTAATATTAAGCATGTTGTTGTAATAAAACAACAACAACAACAACAACAACAACAACAATAATAAAAATATTAATAATAATAATAATAATGAAGGAAAGTGAGATTTTAAAAATATATATAAGTTTCAAACAAATAGGGGGCAGTATAAAACCAGCAAACTGTGGTGTCCACTCCTACCATAAGAAACAGGGAAATGCCCAGTCCCTCCTCCTCAGTCTGAACTCTTGTTTTGCTTCTATTCACATCACTTTTGTTTGCTGTTAAACACAGATTCTTTCCAGGTGCAGACAGCGATGCCGTTTACTCTCCTTTCCATTGTTGCATTTCCTTAAATGATCTAACCAGGTGCAGGGCCTCCAACCTGATTGATAAGTGGTTAAAATATGCCGTCGGGGCAGCAGAGCTACATCTTCATCCTCTCATGTTGGACTGAGTGAACGCTATGCTACAGTGACTCACTATCACCTCTTCAGATCTAAAGGAGGGGGAGAGCAGTCACGGACTGGAGGTTTAGGGAACCAGCCTTGTGACCGGGGGTCGCTGCTTCAGTTGATTCTCTGAACCAACAGCAACAACTGAATTGCCCTTGAGCAAGGCACCTGACCCCCACCTGCTCCCCAGGTGCCATGGATAGTGCTGCCCACCACTCCGGGCAGGTGTGCTTACTGCCCCCTAGTGTTTGTGCTCAACAGTGTGTGTTTATCTGGGTGTTTCACTTCACAGATGGGTTGAATGCGGTAGACAAATTCCTCTGTGTACAAACACAGTTGGCAAACAAAAGTCTAATTCTGAATCTTAGTGGTATTATGAGACAGGACATTCCAGGGCTAGCTGGTTAGCATGCTAACTTCAGTAGATTTCTCTGCAAGAAGAAGACTTAAAACTAAAAATGTTACAAACTGCACCCTTAAATGTGACTGGCAACAAGTTCCACCATCTAAGAGCACAATAAAGTAAAATACCTCTCTCCTTTTCAGAAAGCTGGAAACTGCAAATCGTGTGTAGGAACATGAACTTGTTTTTGTGTTATGCTTAGATTTACATCCAGAGTTTGCCTTAGTTATACTAGTAATACTACTGTCTCCGTATTGACTGTAGAACTCTTTGGTACTGTTGGATATCAGGGTTTTTGTATAAGTGTGTATGTATAAAGTGTGTATAAGTTTACCATATGGGGAACAGCTGCATTACCAGAACAGAACTTGAATTTTATGCATTTACGACGGGGCGGAGTCCCTGGGAGAACCTGCCATCAAGGTTCTACAGGTTATAGGTCAAACATCATTTGGAGGAGAGCTGACCATTGTGTAAAACCAGACAAGGACACATCCTCTTTGTACATTAAGTGGGTGGTGAAACAGTCTATAAAAACCCTGTAACAAGTTTCTGTCTTCGGACTGGACTGGATAAGATAGAGCTGTGAGTCAACTGCTACTCCAAACTCTCCAGCCTTCCAACTACTCCAAACATCTCCAACTACTACTCCAACATCTCCAGCCTTCAGTCTCCTGACTCCACCCTTCCGTGCAAGCAAGAAACAACAATACTTTGTGTCCGTATAAGCTATATCCGACTGTCTGGAACATTCTAGTGCATTTCTGTGCCTCTGTGTAATTTCTGTCTTATTCGTTACAGCGTGTGTGAGTGACGCTTCCCTGTATGGATTTAGTCATTTTTGGAATTTGTTAATTAATCTCCACTCTCGGATCCTCCATCCTCATCCTCTCAGTGTTCTTAGTTACACATGGGAACAGTCTGTAAATATCTATTGGAAGCAGAAGGAAATTCAACTCGCTGGGCTTTTTATTCCATGTCCTCTAAGCTACAATTCCCTAATCTGTTGTCCTTTTAATATTTACATCTATCTAACAGCTCTTATGAATTACTGTTGGACTTTAAGAGCATTTATAATATTTGTGTGTATTTCATCTGCTGATTTTGTTGGGGGTCTATGTGTTTCCAGGAACGAGTCTGATTACTCTCTCTGTCTTTATGAAATGAACGCACCAAGGCAAGTTATTCCACTCCCTCAAGACACTTCATGAATGTAAGACTGCACTGACCATCATATTCCACTTAGTTTCAGTTTCTGGAAGAAAGGAAATGGGAATTGGAGACAAACATTAATGATTTAACTTAATAACTGACATGAAAGCCATGTGAAATGGCTCATTGCAGAGATACTCACAGGCTTTTCTCTCTTTATCATCATGGTGGTCACTGGAACCGGCGGTCATGTTGTCTGTAACACTACATTATACAGAA
>CM067479.1:2686564-2710865 GCA_034552555.1 Semaprochilodus insignis
GGTGTGGGGAATAAAGAAATGATCAAACACTATGCTAATGTGATTAATGTGAAGAGCTGACAGGCACTTTTTTCTTCCTCCCCCCTTCCCCTCCTTCGCTAGGTGACATTATTCTTCACACCGTCACCTCATTCTCCTCTCCGTCTGCACCCACAGAGGTGTTTGAGTGCAGGCACCCTGGTGCATGAATAATAAAAAAAAAAAGTCCAGCAAATCCAATCTTTTGAGTTGATTTAAGAATGCAAAGCGAGGCCTGCGGGGTCATATGCACATAGGTAATCAATAGTAATTACCATTTCATCTCTCCCTCCTTCTTTTCTTTCCCCTCCCTTAAATCAGGCTCTGATCTGATCTCATCGGACTGATTAGGGCTGCTAAATGAAGGAGCAGGTCGCCGTTACATAGCGAAAGCCAGATGTGTGCTTCCCCGACTTTATCTTCATTTAATACATCAGTCCCCTTAAGCGCCGCACCAATTAAACCTTGAGCCCGTAGCATTCAAATGGCCTGGCAAATAGACTATTTCCATTAAACAGACGCTTAATTCCAGGCCACCATGCGGGGCTGGGAATGCTTCGTGTAGCAGATTTCTCCCTTTGATTCCACACGTATGGATTTTCAGAGAAAGATGTATGATCCCGGACCAAACACCACTGCAGTAAATGCTGAATACCCGTAGTGGTAAAAATAGATTACTTGAAAGCTATTGCAATAACAATGGTAACGGTAGACAATAAATCTCAGCCTGTGATATTAGAAAAGCAATATTTCTCTCTCAGATAAATCATGTGCGTGCGCGTGTGTATGTTTATGTATACGCCCACCGCCCACTTTATTAGGGACACCTACCAAGTATCTACCCTCACTGTCTACTTTATCAGGTCTTTTGAGCGCAAAGGGTGCCTTCATGTACAGACTACAGTCTGTTTTTATGTATAATTGGTACCCTTTTTATCAGTGACAGGACCCCCCACAGGACCACCACAGAGGAGGTATTATGTGGGTGGTGGATCATTCTCAGCACTGCAGTGTCACTGATGTGCTGGTGGTGTGTTAGTGTGTGTTGTGCTGCTGACACCTCTGTGTCACTGCAGGACTGAGAATCGTCCACCAACCAAAACTATCAGGCTAACAGCGTCCTGTGGGCAGCAGATGAGCTTTCGCCTCTGACATCTACAAGGTATGCATCTACAAGGTGGACCAAATAGTCAGTGACGATAGCTCATCTGTTTTGCCGCGCAGTTTGTGTCGGTCATCCTCTAGTCCTTCATCAGTGGCCACAGGACGCTGCCCACAGGACGCTGTTGGCTGGATAGTTTTGGTCGGTGGACGATTCTCAGTCCAGCAGTGACACTGAGGTGTTTAAACATGCCTGGTGAGGTGTCTGATCCACTCAGACCAGCACAACACACACTAACACACCACCATCACCACGTCAGTGTCACTGCAGTGCTGAGAGTGATCCACCACCCACATTATACCTGCTCTGTGGTGGTCCTGTAGGGGTCTTGACCACTGAAGAACAGGGTAGCATAGCAAGCAGAGAAACAGATGGCCTACAGTCTGTAACTGTAAAGCGTGACCAATTGTAGAAGTGACCTATATGGTAAGCAGACCTGATAAAATGGACAGTGAGTGTAGATCCAAAGTAGGTGCCCCTAATAAAGTGGCCAGTCAACTGTATGCACATATAATGGATGAATATATTGATGCAAAAATAAACAAGCATAATGGCGCAGCCATAGTTGCTCAATAGCAAGAGCACTGATGAATGTGAGTTCCTCTGTTTTCCCCCTGACTGATTGAACAAATCTGTACAGTATTGTACAGCATGTGCAGTATCCGAGCCTCGATTCCCCTCATTGATTAACGCTTGCAGAGTTCCTTTGCTTCGCTCACTGGAATTGGAGATGGTATCAGAAACTCTGCTTCACCCCCAACCGAGCTACAGCGGCCTGTGAGCACAGGGGACAATGAACTGCGTCCTTCATATTCAGCTCAAAATTTATCTCTGGGGATTTAGCCGGGGAGTTGGAGTTATCTAGTCTTTTGCCATCTTACCAGCCTTCTTCTCATTACATTTAACAGTGCATGCGAGGCAAAGATGAGAGGCTTCATTTGATATACATATCAAATCTGTGCTCTTGCTGAGGTGCTTGAGGTGCAGTTTCATAGAAGCAGAGGCTCAGCAGGGCCGTGGAGCGTGAAACAGATTTAAGAATGAGGTTGGGGCATCTGTTAGAATATGTTCGAATTGTTAGACTCTGTTAGAAGGGACGTGCTTCCCATCAAAGGTTTGCAGACTCATAGCTTTGTAAAACGTCTGCAATAGAACTTGTTGGCTTTGCAGGTTTGCATTAACTTCAATGGAGAATTCCGCTGATTCAGTGCTTAGGAGCAAAACAAAGTGTTTCACAGTGATTCGATAAGCTCAACGGACAAATAATTTGTCACCTGTGGCTGAAACGTACCTCTACGAGCACAAATAACAGCTGCCATTAGATTTGGCATGGACTGGATGAGTTTCTGGATGTAGGCCACATCACTGTTCAAACACTCTTGCATCAAAGAATTGTGCAGTTGGTCCATATTTGGTGGATGCCGTCCCTGGCCCAATTCTGAAGAGAGTTTCCTGTAGACTGGGATTTTGGCCACGTATGACCGTACGCTTCCATAAACCTGCAGATTCAACTACTTCCTTCACACTATGGCCTTTAACACGCCCAACTGCAGTCAAGCCAACCATTTGCATCTGCTTTGGGCCCATTTTCCACATATGGAACGAGACATTCGCTGCACTGTACCACCTCTTCTCAATCTACGAATCACACCCCACAGGTATTTATAGCCTTGTGCAGCGCCATCTGCAGGAGCCTAAAGTAACTACCACTTTAACATGCAAGGTGGCTAATTTGTTGTCCGGTGAGCTTACAAATTAATTTGTAGGGAAACTTAGCAACACAGATCTTCTTTATGCTGGTGGTGATGCTAACCCTAGTTCCCATTGTCTTCAACACGATATAGCTATTTTATTTACTAGTGGAAAACCGACATTGAACCAACACGTGTCTTCTGAGTTTGTTGATGATGGTAAAAATAAAAAACCTGAATAAATAAATTGTATTTGGGGACTACTTTGCCTAAGAACATCCTTGGTGTATCCTTCCACCTTGAATGGATTGCTATACATTGATTAACATATGCTTTAGATCAAACCTTTGTCACACATCTACCATAAAGCAGTGTCTCAGACATCAGGCAGTGTATTCATAACCATATTATCAAATAACTTTTTAGAGGTGACGTCTGGTTCTATTTGGAACAATTCTGACTGTGTAAGTTTCTCACCTTACCTGTAAACCTCTCTGAATTATTCTGTTTACATCTTAATCATTTCATTATGGAGAACCTGGTTCTCATTTAAAGGGACAACCTACGGAGCTACACCAGTGCTAGCTTGGTTGTTTGTATTACCCTACAGATCAGTAGTTAGGTTAGCAGTCAAGATCTGTTGGCACCACAACGATTCCTAATGGTTCTATGACACTCTGTGTTAATGCCCGTCATGGCCGGTCTTGAACTGTCCAGTATTTCTCTCTCTCACATCTTTCAAGATCTACTGCTTTTATAACATGGTACTCAGTGACCTAAAGGCAGCTGTGCCTCTAAGGCTATGCGCAGTGGTGCTCTTGTCTTAGTCTTGGTCAGTAACTCTTTTACAGCGCCAGCCCTTTGGAGCTTTCCTCTATTACACTTAGCTCCTCGGGCCTGTAGAAGGTGGCCAGTTCAGGACAGCGCAGCGCCGGCCTGTGATTTGATATATTGGAGTTAATATGTCACAGACGCATCCCAGGGCCGATTTTCATCTGCGGTTTCATCCGCACTTTTAGGTTGCGCTTTTTGATAAATGACCCTGGACATCCATTTCTCTCCGGCTCTTTCATCTTCTGTGGAGGAGAGGAGACCCGCTGCGACTGCACCGCCGAGAAAAACTTTCAGCGGCCGGCGGGGGAGTACGGGGGCAAATGGACGGCAGCATTAATGGAATTGACATTAATTTGACAGAGTGCTGGCTAACATGTGAAGTCACTGGCAGTTCATAAGAATAATATTAAGCAGGGCATTAACATGCAAGAGCGCATCTCACCGCAGATGCTTGGGCATTTTTGGAATAGAGGGAGGCAGAAATGCGGGAATGTAACAGGGTTGGCGGGGGGAGGGGTGCTGAGGTGGTGAAGCTTAAGGCTGCTGTATGAGGAGAAAGTGGCCTTCCTTCCGCTGATTGGAAGTACAACCTTATCAAATGCAGCTAATTCTAGAGCTGTCTTTGTAGCCTAGATGCTTTTCAATGCTGAGTGCATTTGGAAAGCATACTCAGAATAACTCAAAGTCAAATTTTCACCCACAAATATGTTCTTTTGTACCTTGGTTGTTGCCAGATTGGGCATTTGCAGAAAACCTCCCATTCAACCTAATGAGAATGTGTAGGCCTAAATCATTCAAACCGAACAACGAGTTTAGCATCACAGTTTAGGATGACATGCTACTAAGCTGGACTGTGTCGTTGCAATCGAAACTAGCCAGGTTGGAAGTGAATTTGTCATCATGCTAGCTCATGTTGCAATGCCATTCATTCATCTTGTTAGCCACTTATCCTTCTGGGTCACATGGGGTGCTGGAGCCTATCCCAGCACTCATTGGGCTATCTGTCCATCACAGGGCAGACATACACATGTGCGCACACACACACACATACACTCAAACCTAGGGGCAATTTAGCATCTCCAGCATGTCTTTGGACTGTGGGAGGAAGCCCACACAGACACCGGGAAAACATGCAAACTCCACACAGAAAGGACCGCAGTCTCTCCAGCCGGGATCCTAGGCCCTTCTTGATGTGAGATGACAGTGCTACATCACTGATTCAATCTGGCATGGACAGGACAAGTTTCTGGATGTAGGTCCTCATCAACATTCAGCCACTATTGCATCAAAGACTTGCCCATACACTTCCAAATTCAGCTACTTCCTTCACTCTATGGTCTTCGGCACGCCCAAATGCAGTCACTCCTTTAAGCCAATCATTAATATGTGATTTGGACCCATTTTCTACACATGGAACGAGACATTCACTGCACTGTAGCACCTCTTCTCAATCTATGAATCCCATCGTCCTCGTGCAGTGCCATCTGCAGGAGCCTGAAGTTACTACCTCCTTAAAAATGCAAGGTGACAATTTTGTTGGTCTGGGGAGCTTATGAATAAGCATGTATCTATGGTTTATTATATTTCAATAGAATTCAAAGATTCATTAGCTTGATGGTCCACATGACTAGTGCGAAGTTGCCAATGTTATATACACAGTTCCAGCTTTCTGGCAGTACCAAAGGTTCCTGTTCGTCGAGCAGCGGAAAAACAGCAAAAGCTCTGAGGGTTTGGGACTTTTATCATCTAATGCTCATACAAAGAAACGCACACACATGTGCGAAACATACAGACACACACACAAAGCATTGGTTTCATGCCCTTGAGAAAAGCAATTAAGTGTGTGCATTCACAACAACAAACAACACCCCCCATCGCTCTCTGCCTTGAAGCATGACCATCCATGTAACAGCCAAAGGCCATTACCAATGCTCATTAACACTAATCAAAAACCACTTTGTCTGATAAGAGCTGAGGGCTCGCCTTCAAGCCCCACCAACACACACATAGACTTACTTCTCACACTGTTACTGACCCGTCTTGGACAAGGTGCCAGTTTAGACACGCAATCTCCGTCCAGATGAAGATACGGAATGGAAGGCCTTTCCAATTATAACTCAGAGGCAAAAGGGACTGTCTGAGATCGGCCGCCTTTCAGCCTGTGCAGTTTATCTACTTGAAAGGGGATTTGTCTGGTCTCCACACAATATGGCACCGGTGAGACTCCCCTCTCTCACCCACTGTAATTATGTAGATGTAGTGGCTGGTGTGTGTGGGTGTGCGAGCTCCATTAGGGTCCTCTTACTCTGTGCAGTCCCTCAAGTCAACGCAGATGGCAGGTTTGTGACCTACAAGACGTTTCACAGGTTGAAGTGCATTGACACATGTTGAAATTAACATTTCATAGAACAAAATTACAAAAGCAAAAACAATTTTACAAGGGCAAAAAAAAAAATAATAATTTACCAGTACCGAGTGTGTGTGTGTGTGTGTGTGTGTGTGTTAGTTATATGCAGACTGGGTGATTGAAGACAGGTGTGCTAATAATCAGGAGACCCAGAACGGGAATGATTGGTAGACTGGGGACATGTGGGTGTGACATCATCGAGTGAAACCCGGAAGCGTGACATCCGTCTGCTCTTTAGACCTTCCACAGGAAAAACAAAAGCGTGCCAGCTGGCTAAAATTCGTGCCATAAATGGACAAAACATGCTTTAGTGCCATGACCCAAACTCCACTCACTCTACCACCGCAAACAGTTTGATTGACAAGGGTCTGCAACAAGCGCTTCCTGTGTGCTAGACCTACCCTTTCCATCAGAATTCGGAGTTTGTAAAAGTGTTTCGGTACTGGTAAAGGTGTTTCACGTCTTATAAATTTGTTTTGGCTTTTGTAATTTTCTTTTCTTGAATATAATTTTTTTCGTCTGTAAATTTGTTTTTATTTTTGTAATGTCAATTTGTTTTGCACTTCTCGGCCACTGTAGATAAGCTTACATAAATTATAGCACAGAAGAAAGTCATGGTCCATTAGACCCAAACAACAGTTCTGGTGGAATCCTGACAATCCTCAGAGATATAGACTTATTTGTCAGTGCATTACAACAAAAATGTTCGTCATAAAATTCCAGAAAAATGGAAACTGCTCATTGATTCGATTTGTAAAGGGATCAGTACTTCCTTAATATGATAACGAAACCAAGGCATAGAAATCAATACAGCTGAAGATGATAGGTAATGATATATCATTCAAAACAAATATTTTATTAAATGAATATTTCAGGTTCTGAAATTGATTGGACGAGTCATATTTCAAGCCATTGCAAAATACACAATACACAGACACACCTATAACCACCTCAGAACAACTGGACTATGTATTACTGCGACTGCTTCTCGCATCAGCCTCTGAGTGAATTGTTGAGGTAGTGTGAGGGTGACAATTCTAATCTTAACTAACTAGACTTGTCAGCTAGCATACATATTAAAATATAGCAACCATGCTAAACAACGCCATTATTAATATCACAGGCTTGAATTCAAGGTCCTATGATTAGCTCACCAGAGCTAAAAATGAGTCACCTGTGACTGAAACGTACCTACTAGCGTGCAGTACGTCCAAGAGCATGAATAACAGCTGAGATTTGATTTGGCATGGACTGGACAAGTTCCTGGATGTAGGCCACATCAATGTTCAGCCACTCTTGCATCAAAGTATTGCGCAGTTGGGCCAGATTTGGTGGATGCCTTCCTTGTACAATTCTGAATTGAGAGTTTCCTGTAGACTGAGTAGACTATACGCTTCTATACACCTGCAGACTCAGCTACTTCCTTCACACTATGGCCTTTGGCATGCCCAAATGCAGTCACTCCTTTTAGCCCATCATTAACATCTGCTTTGTGACCCATTTTCTACACATTGACTAGACATTCACTGCACTGTACCACCTCTTCTCAGTCTATGAGCCCCCCAGGTTTTTATATCCTCATCATCCTCTTGCAGTGCCATCTGCAGGAGCCTCAAGTTACTACCATCTTAAACATGTAAGGTGACTAATGTTTTGGTCGGTAGGCTAAATGTAAAACTGCAATTTAAAAGTCTAAAGAACAAGCCACTTAAACATCACAGCTGAAAACCCAGGCTAAAACCCAAAGACCTCTGTACGCCCTAAAAAGTGCACAAGTATTGAAATTCTCGCTTCTACTAACAAATTTTGTCAAGCATTTTGTCAATTTTGTGCAATTTGACGAGCATGGATGTGTCTTAATCTCAAATGAGATTTTTAGCTATAATAATTGCTGTTTTGCTGCAGCAGACAGATTAAATTGCTATGAAGTGTACTATGTAGGGAGCAGTGAGGCATTTGACTGAGGCATGCACAGGTGTTATCATATGTTCATTATTATACAGCTAAAGTGAAGAAGTCCCACAATATACAGTGACCAAAAGTTATTCTCACCGTTCAACAGTCTGAGGATGCTTAACAAGGGCACCCTACTCTACAGATTTCTTAGTCTGCTTGTTTATGTTGACTATTATTTATAATTAATTAAATGGAAGCATTAGCCAAAGCTCTATCAGGAATACTGTAAGGCTACATCATTCTTTCATTCATTCATTCATTACTCCTGACCAGTCTCTGGCCTACACCTGTCTTTAAAATGACTCTACTTATATATCCCTCCTGCTGCTTTCAGGTCCCCCTCCTTCCTCCCCACCACCACCAGTTGTCCAGGGGATGCACTTCGTGCCCCTGCCATCCCATTCCTACAGGATCTGAGGAGGTCTCGACACTCCAAGACCTGGACAGAGGATGGGGTCTACGCCAAAGACCAGGCATAAAGCAGCCTGAGCCCCCTCAGCCCCACCCTATAGATATGGCTTTGCGGTTATTGTGCCACAGATTACCATGGACAATAGTTTTGATGGGGTTTCCATTATTTAGAAAAGGATAGGAAACATGTTCATTTGACTTTCACTTACAATAGAAGCCAATGGGCACCACCCAGTTGTGGGCTGGAGGTTAGGGTTGGGCAAAAGGGACGCCCGTTTGATTCCCTGAACCGTAAGGACGCGACTGAACAATGCTCATTCCCTATGCTGGTTACAAATGACCACTAATTCTTTCTTCTGTAGAACTAGTCCTATCCCTGGAAGTATAAATCATACAATGTTGTTTCCAAATGATTATATTTTATGAGTATTTAAACATGATCTACAAAAAAAAATACCTGCCCATTGGCTTCTGTTAATAGCTTTACACGTCAGCAAGTTCTCTGTTCTTTACAAAGCAAATATTGAGCTTACTGTCTGTGCTAATCAATTGTGTGCTACAGATGCGACAAATATAGATTGGATTGAAACATGCCAGAGTGTTCCTTTCTCCATGAGAATGGGCTGGTGGGAATTACACTAAAAGTGCACTAGTGGCCCGTAATGCTCTCTACATAGACCTTCAGCTTTCTGCACTCGAGTGAAGTACCTATGGCACTTCACAATGTATGCAGCTGAGGACATGGTGTTAAAGCGACTGAAGAGGGAATTACAGATTAAAACTCTTAAAATCAATGAACTAGGGATTAAAGTGCTATAAACACCCATGATGTCAGTAATATCCACCAAAGGAACCATGGGCCAAAAAAAATGTACATATTCTCAGATAAAAACACTTATACATATTCCTGCCCTCGGTGACGTTTGTTTTCCTCTGAGCTCGCTAGCCAAGTGGTTCCATGCTTTAGTTGAGCACTATTGCTCCAAATGAAATTACATATTCAAGGTTTGATACAAAAGCAGATGAAGGCACATTTGAAGATTCAAAGAGAGAGCATTCCCCAAAATTAATTTCATCTCCAGGGTTCATGCATATTTAATACCATGAGCTCCAATATCACAGAGTAATACAAACCCAACAAGCTCGGAGTCAACAGAGAGAGAGGGAGAGAAAGAGAGAGAGATAGAGAAGGAGAGAGAGAAAAGGAGAGCGAGGGAGAGAGAGACAGAGAGAGGGAGACAGAGAGTAATAGTAAAAAGGAGAGAGAGAGAGTAAGAGAAAGTAAGGAAGAGAGTGAGATAGAGAATGTGAAAAAAGAGAGATAGAAAAAGACAATCCAGAGGGAGAGAAGGAAAGAGAAAAGAGAGAGAACTGAGAGAGGCATAGGGAAAAAGAGGTGAGAGACAGGGAAAGTAGATGAAGAGAGAAGAAAGAGAGACAGAGGAAAAAGATGGAAAGAGAAAGATAGGGGTAGAGAGAAAGAGAGTAATAGATAAGAAGAGAGAGAAAAGATTAAGAAAGAAGAAAGACAGAGAACATCAATCTAGAGGGACCAGAAAGGCACTGGGAAAAAGAAGAGAGAGAAAGAGGGAAGATAGATTGAGAGAGAAGCTCATTGACAGAGAGAAAGAGAAGAGAGAAAGAATGAGAGAGATACAGAGAGCAAAAGGAGAGAGAGTGACAGAGAGAAACAGGAAAGAAAGAGAAAGAGACAGGAGAGCGAGAGAGAGAGAGAGGGAGAGGAAAGAGAGTGGGGAAACAGAGAGAAAGAGAGAGAGAGAAAGAGAAAGGAAAGAGAGGGAGAGAGAAAGGAAAGAGAGAGAGAGACGGAGAAAGGAAAGAGAGCGAGTTAGCAGGTTTTGGGGGGCTGTATTGTGGTCGCTGTGAGTAAGAACTCTTGGTGGTGCGGCAAGACTTTGAAGTAGGAACTGTATGTGTGTGTGATCAGGTTAAATGGTGTGGGGCCCCTCACACTGCAGAGTGTGTTCCTGTGAGACACACACACACACATACGGAGAGAGAACACACGCTCAGCTGAGTGACAGTAATTGACAGACCCTGTGGACACCGTCCCCGAAGACCCCCACCACCAGCCCTCCCAGTCAAATAAACACAGAGCCAGAACAGCACAGAGGACACACACACACACACACACACACACATTTTTACATTCCTGTCTTTCTGAGACGCTCGTTTCCATTGTGTTCTGTATGACACTAGTGTAGCACATCTACTAAAGCTGCGACCTTCAACTCTGGTCCTGGAGATCCACCTTCTGGTAGAGTCTGGAGAGAAATGAGACAGAGAGAAAGAGAAGAGAGAGAGGAAAGAAAGAGAGATACAGAGAGAGAACAGAAAGCTCCAGAGGGACAGAAAGCTTGTTGGGTTTGTAAAGCTGCGGCCTTCAACACTGGTCCTGGAGATGCACCTTCTGGTAGAGTCTGGTTCCAGTCACAGTTCACCACACCTGCTCCAGCTCATTACCTTCTTCCAAAGTTCTTGATCTGCTGCATCATAGGTAAAAGTGGAGGCGTGGCATTAGATGCAGGTTGGAGACAATCTCTGCAGGAAGGTAGATCTACAGGTGAAGGGTTGGTGACCAATGTATGTGGACAAATGCACAAATGATGTAGTCCACCATGTGTAGCATCCAAGTTTTGGAGTGCCGAGGCTAACACTAGGATTCAATAGTCACCCAAATATCGGCGCTGTCCAAAGCAAAACAGGTATCTCCAAAATGGCAACTTTACAGGAGAGGCCAAAACCTCATTTAATTCGAATGGAAGTCAATGGAACCAGATGTCTTTCCAAACCGTTTTTGGGCCATTTCTGTTGGTCCATTCTTCATGTAATTTCCACACAGTGTAAATAGCAGCTCATGTGATCAAATGAGGCATAAAAGTAAAAATCAACAAAAATGGAGATACATGTTTTTCTTTGGACAGCAAGGATATGAGAAAATGTGAAAAATGTGTTCTTGAGTGTGTCATGATTGTTGGTGCCAGACTGTGTACCATTGTGCTGAGCAGAACATCAATTCAGAATCCATGGACCCAACATGTGTAATGGTGTGGGGAAAGTTTTCTTGGCACACTTAGGGTCAATAATACCAATCAACCATCTTTGGAATGGCACGGCCTATGTGAGTACTGTTGCTGGCCATGTGTATCCTTTCAAGGCCACAGTAGCTACTGTGGGTTGTACAGACTAGTTGACTTTACTCCTCAGTGATGATGCTTTAAGCTTGATGTTGACTAGTTGCTGAAAACGTGATTATGACACCAACAACATGAATGAACAAGAGAATGATTGTGGGGGTAGCATGGGTCCTGACTCCATCACAACCGATTGAAAATGAATATTTAATCCTTGATATAGTGTACAATTCGAAGGATAACAACTCTTAGGAAAAGGAGTGCCTTTGGCTTAGGCCCCATCCCATGGCCAGATCTTTAAGCATTCAGACCCTGCCGGATAAGGATGGGTAGGGATGGAGCCTACTCCCTGGGCAACAGGACCAGGTCCAAACTGGTGGAAGGAGGGAGGGAGGGAGGAGAGCACTGAAATGTCAGCACCTGAAAGCAGCACAACCGGAACGTAAGCTGAATCCTATTAAAGGGAGGTGACAGATTGCGATTGGCCAGAGTACTGAGTGACGTAGCACTGTCTTCCTGGCAGAACTCACGCTAAAGCATTCATTTATAAAAAACGGCCATATCCTGTGCCTCCGCTCTTTGTAACCGCTCCTCATACTCCCGCTGCTCCAACAACTGAAGCCGTTCATGCTCTTGGAATGTCTTGTCCATCTCATTGAAGAAGTGCATTGTCTCTGTCTGGTTCCTCCCTCACTTCTTAGGTGTAGAATCACAACAATCGAGCAGGAATGACACGAACAGTAGTTATAAAGCCAGCTAGCATTGTTAGCCACTATCCATTACTTCTTCTCTTGTGCTCTGTATCATGCAAGTAGCCGTGCTACACAAATAAATAGTTCTGGACTTGAATCTTTCATGGACACATCAGTTTCTTGGACAGGAATCTGCCCTATAAAGTGCCTGCAGCATTTCCAAGCTTCTTGAGCTCTCCGTGCTCCCAACCAAAGCTCCAGGGCTTGGTGAGTGACCTGAACCCCATATAGTCTTGATCATTTCCACTCGTTTTTAGTTTGCTATTCACCTGAGCTTTTGTTAGGATAACCCCACAGTTTGTTATTTGGTCATAAACGTCTGTATCTCCTGCCATTCCTTGTATCTGTTTGACTACTTTGGAATTTTCGGAAAAGAGGTGCACGGATCTGCTTTGTCTCTCCAGTTATGTACATCCAGTAATGTATGTTTACAACCGATGCAGGCATTTGCATTCTCATATACAGCTCCTCCGGGTAATGTCTGGAAAAGTTGTGGGCTACTGTGCAATTCTGAAAGGGGCATTAGAAAATCATAGTGGGCTCATAAAGCACTGAATGCACACGCTCATAAACATGTGCACTCTTCATTTCATGGATGCCGCGGAGAACACACACTGACACACACACACACACTCACACACAGACACACAGAGATGGAATAAAATCAGTGGGAATAAAAGGCTTGTAAAATTCCACATCAGCAGTATGTCAGGTCACAGTGTATGTCCCTAATTCCTAACACTGCACATTTACACGTCCTGGCTGACAGCAGCACGCGCGTGTGTGTTTGTGCGTCCCCCACCACACCATCCGCGCTGCTGATTGTGTATTCTTCCTGCATGTGAAAAATGAGCCATGAAACGGCGTTGTCAAGCTGAACAGAATTTTAATTACTGACTGTCGCTCTGCTCCCGGCGAGGACGCTCCAGTGGCTCTGAAACAGCGGCGAAAAGAGACACTGAGAGAGAGACTATCGGTCACTGCAGGGAAGAAACACTGTATCAAAGAGGCACAATTAAAAACCACACCATTCACAACTCCTGGAGAGAGAAAAGAGAAACATTACAATAAGAGAATAAGAGAACGGGACAACGGGAGAAGGAGGGGTTAAAAAATGCCTAATCAATTTCCAGCCAGGGAGTCCCATCTGAGACATAAAGGCGGGAGGTGAAAAGAGAAACATATTTTTATACAAAGCTTTTCATCTGCATTGAGAACGAGACTTTTAATTGAGACCGGGTGGATAATTAGGGGAGAGAGAGAGAGAGAGAGAGAGAGAGAGAGAGAGAGAGAGAGAGAGAGAGACACTGGAGGTGGCAGTTTTTTTTCTCCATTCTCATGTAAGCCGGAAGAGCGTCTGCTGCATAAGCATGAGTAAACTTACATATCTGAACCTGTCTTTGTCTCTCTCTCTCTCTCTCTCTCTCCCTGCCTCTGTCTCTCTCTCCCAGTCTCTCTCTCTCTCTCTGTCATTCTCCGTCTCTCTCTCTTTCTCTTACTCTCTCCATCTCTCAAGGAGTTGAAGGGACGCTGTGACTCTAAGTGGAGAGCCCGTCTTTCTGTCGGTCGGGCAGGCAAAACTAGCAGTTTGGAAGTCCTTCAGGTCAGAGGGCCAGGACACGGACACTGTGAAGCCTTTTCAGGCTTTGGTGGAACCGTCGTTAAGGGTTGAGTTTGAGTTCTACCATGGTTCTCACGACGTTTCTGGCCTTGAACAGAAGTGGTGTGTTAATGGGAGTGTTGTGTCTGTTGATGACACGGGCATGTTACGGTTTCGCTGGTGAATTATAACTGTGTGTCTGTGTGTGTGTGTGTGTGTGTGTGTGTGTGTGTGTGTGTGTGTCTGTTCTCTGATCTGGTTTTGTTTTGTTCCCCCTTTTAAAAGCAATTTCCTGGACTTTGTTGCTTAACAGGTGGACTGTTACTCTAATGATGATTTAATAATGGGGGTTTAAAGTCAAGTCTCCATTTCTCTCTCTCTCTCTCTCTCTCTCTCTCTCTCTCTCTCTCTCTCAGTTTAATTCAGTTTGCTATATTGGCATGAAACATATTAGCACTTGTATCGCCAGAGCTTTGGTAAAGGGTTTAAGAACAATGCTGAACAATATAGTAATACAGATAATAATAATAATAATAATAATAATAATAATAATAATAATAATAATAATAGTAACCGGTAGGTATAAAAAAATACTAACACAGTAATATTATGTTGTAAAGGGTGTAATTGGTCTCTCTTTGTATCTCTCTCTCTCTCTCTCTCTCTCTCCCTGTCTGTCTCTCACTCTCTCTGTCTGCAGAGAAGTTTCTCCTGGAAGAGGTGGAAAATTTGTCTTCTTCTATTTTGCTCTTCTATTCTCTTCTCTTCCATTCCCTTCATTTTTCTTTTCTTTTCTTCTCCTCTCTTCTTTTCATTTCCTCACCTTACTTTCTCTCTTCTCTCTCTTTTCTTTTTCTCTCTCTTCTCTTCACTGGTCACTTGTTTTTACTTGTTTTAATTTACCTGCTCCTCCTTGTTTCTCTCTTTCTATCTTTTCCTCTCTGTCTCTCCTTTCTTTTTTCCTCTCTCCTCTTTCTTTTTTTCTCTTCTCTTCATTGCTCATGCTTTTTTACTTCCTCCAATATAATTACATATTTCTCTTCTCTTCTCTTCTCTTCTCTTCTCTTCTCACTTTTTTTTATTTGCATGTACTCCCCACGTCTCTCTCTCTCTCTCTCTCACGCAGGTCTCGGTGAAGGTAGGGCAGCAGACTGTCCTGTGATGTCGGACATGGTGCGGGTGGCGGGGTCTGCTAGACTGTTTGTTGGGACAGTAAAATTGGTCATTAGGATTCTGAGAGGATGGTGGGAGGGCTGTTGGGAGGACTGATAGAAGGGCAGATAAAAGCAGGAGAAGTTTATTACAGGCTGGGGTCTGCTGATCTGTGGGGGGAGGAAGGTGCACTCTGTAATGATGATGATGATGATGATGATGATGATGAAGAAGCTCAGTTTGGATCTTTAGTGTTTGTTCTTAGCAGTTTTGGGTTTTGGTCTCAGGCTGTGGGATGATGAACAGTTTAACAACACTTGAACAATAAAGACTTCCCACCTCCTTCTTTCTCCATGTTCTCCCTCAGCTGCTGAGTGTCACGGTGTTGTGTCTTTTATTTCTCTCTCTTTCTTTTTCTTTCTTCCTTCCTGTCTTATTTAGTGTCTTGCTGCTTTCTCTCTCACTTTCTCGCTCAGTTCCTCTTGCTCTCTTCTCTTCTCTTCTCTTCTCTTCTCTTCTCTTCTCTTCCTCAGTATTCCTAACTCTCATGTGTTGCTCCCGCTCTCTCTCTTTCTCTTTGTCTTTCTCTTTCTCTCTTTCTTTGTCTCTCTTCTCTTCTCTCACACAGTATTCCTAACTCTGTGTTGCTCCCCCTCTCTCTGTCTCTCTCTCTCTCTCTCCCGCCCTCTTGTTCCGAATGGAGTTGTGTGTGTGCTGGACCATGTTTCACTCTTTGATTCTCTGAGGGTCTCTGGTGGTCTGTTGGTCTGAACATTAACGCTCTGACACATTAACAATGTTATATTTACACTCACTGACCTCCAGCCTGACCACACTATAGTTTACACCAGTCCCTCAACCATCACTTATTTTTCCTGCACGGGGTCTATAGGGGTCTGCGTGTGTGTGTGTGTGTGTGTGTTCATGTTTGTTTTTCAAGCCCATTTTTATTCCAAATAATGCGGAATCATGAATGTTCAAACAATATCAGCAGCAAATGGAGCGTTTGGATCTGATAGCCTTTCAGCATGTTAGAGTTTGTGTTTATGTGGGAACGCACCTGTGTGTGAGTGTTTTCTCCTCAGCTCGGCTCGGTGTCTGCAAGGTTAATGTTGAAACTCTGCTGGTAGATGTGCAGTAAACAGTGATGATGACAGACGTTTCTCTGTCGGTCTGAGTTATCCACTAATCTCAGCCACGCTGAGCACTAAGCTCTGTTACAGTGACAGCATTGAGATTGTTGTTAACCCATGAGCACCCTAATTCACTCATTCATTACACCTCAATCAGTTCACATGGCACCTCATAAATTAGTCTCAGCGCGACACAGAGCCTAAGTGAGACAAACAGGGACACACACAGTATGTGTGTGTGTGTGTGTGTGTGTGTGTGTGTGTGTGTGTTCTTTTATTTATAATTACATATTTATAAAACAACATGAGGCATTATTACCACATTAGATTTATTACTTTAGGTTATATGGATGCTCTGATATGGGATATGTTAACATTCAGCTCCACCATTTAAGAGCTCGTTGTAGTTCAACTGTAGTCAGTCAGTACGTGTAGGTACTTTGCTGTCCCTCTCAGTGTAAATGCTGAGAATAGTCCACCAACCAAAAATACGAATGACAAAAAGAAAAAGAAAAAAAGAAGGACAAGAGGATGACCATGACTGACGATGACTATGGTCAACAAATGATCCATCACTCCAATAATACCTGCTATGTGGGGTCCTGAGCGGTGATGAACAGGGTATATATACAGTATATATATATATATGGTTTTGACAGAGCAGCATTTGTGTGGTCAGATGCTAATGATGGATGAGAGGGCCTGGCTTACAATCTCTCTTCTAGTTCATCGCAAAGCTGTTTAATGGGGTTGAGGTCAGGGCTTTGTGCCCCAAACTCACTCGACCATCCCTTTATGGACCTTGCATTTTGTACTGGGCCACTGTCATCCTGAAACAGAAAGAGCCTTACCCAAACTGCTGCTACACAGTCAGAAGCATACTCTCCATAGTGTCTTGGTCTGCTGAAGCATTAAGATTTCCCCTCACTGGAAATAAGGGGCTCTAGGCCAGCCTGTGAAAAACAACCTCATAGCATCATCCCTCCTGTACCAAACTTTACAGTCAGTGCAATGCTGTCAGGTGGGTAACGTTCTCCTGGCATTCACCAAACCAAGACTCATCCATCAGACTGCCAGATAGAGAAGCGTGATTGGTTACAGAACACGTTTCCACTGCTCCAGAGTCCAGTGGTGGACTCCATCTGACGCTGAGCACTGTGCTTGGGGATGAAAGGCTTACTTGCAGTTGGTCAGCCATGGAAACCCATGCCATGAACCTCCTGGAGCACAGTCTTTGTGCTGATGTTAATGCCAGAGGAAGTTTGGAGCTTTGCAGTTATTGACTCAGCACTTAGTGCTCTGGAACTTGTGGTCTGCTACTTTTGGGCTGAATTGCTGTGGTTCCTAAAAGCTTCCACTTTTCAATAATACCATTCACAGTTGACTGTGGCATATCTAGGAGGGAAGACATTTCACAAACTGACTTGTTGCAACGGTGGCATCCTATTACAGCACCATGCTGGAATCCGGTGAGCTCTTTAGAATGACCCAGTCTTTCACAAATGTTTGTAAAGGCAGACCGCATGGCCAGGTGCTTGATTTTATGTGACAATGGGACTGAATGACACTTGAATGACTTCAATGAGGTGAGTCCAAATACTGTTGTCCATGAAGTGCATATATACACTCATCATCAAAAGAACAATTGCACCCAGAAGAAAGTGTTGGATTGCAAAGCTATTGGGAAGGAAGATAAAGGTTACCAGGAACAATAAATGATAATACATTTAGACTGATATGGCCAATATTTATTGAGCTACACATACAGAAGTGTCTCTCAGTATGGAGTCAGGCTAATGTTTGCTAATTCAGCTTGCCAGATGTCTCAGCATGGAGTTGAAGAGGTTCCTAACGGTGTCCTGCAATAATCCATCCAATGCAGTTTGAATAATCTCACACAGTTCCTGCTAATTTTGTGGTAGGGGTGGAGGTGGAGTGATACCAGGCCTTCTGGACATGGGACGCATGACAACAAACCATTCATCTTGGTGCTGACCACGGTGCTTCCACATACAGATTCGATAGTCGTCTCCACCAAGACAAGAGTGGGACTCGTCACTGAAGATGACCCGCTGCCGTTCTGAGTCACTCCATGACAGTCTGGCACAACACCATTGCAGTCTTTGGCGACGTTGATTTGGTGTTAAGGGCGGTCGTCGTTCAGCCATTTGCCAGTGGTGCTAGCACTAACAGGTGGAGGGCATCACTGCTCACTGAATGTCTGCAATTATGGCTGTTGGGTCGTTCAGGTACAGTGTTCAGGTCTGTCCTAGTTTATGTCACACGCGCAGCTGAGCGTGAACCTTGAATCATTAGCATGTCTCACAAAGTCAAACCCACCCACCAAGTTTCATTCCTGTCGGTCGATTCCTGCAACTATCGTTTTCATGGTGAGGTCCATAGGTACAATCTCATGTCCTAACAAGGTATAAAAACATGTAGTGTGTGTAATTCTCTATTGGTACTTTATAGTTCTCTGGGGAATTGGGATGTTCTTCATGTGTCTGTCTTAGAGAAGGCTAGCCAGGCTAATCTCCTTCAGAATGCAGCCATCTGTAAAGGAGACACACACACACACACACACACACACACACATCGCCTCTGATGTCACTCCTTCTTGCCGTCATTGGTTTACTCATCTGTGCAATGCCTGTTGCAGTGTAACACATTCCCAGAAACATTTGACAAACACATACATTCAGCTATGCGCACATGCACACACGCTGAGGAAAACTGCTCTGTGACAGATTACCCATCCCACTCGGCTCCATTCGTCACAGCGCGGCTGTTTCCGAGGTAAATCATATATCATGTCCTTGTTAAACCATTTAAAGAAAACCATCGTCCTGAATGCACGACTGTAAATAAAGAGCACAAACTACGGGAATTTCTGAGCACATCAACATGCATACATATAATAAAGCTTTTCATAAATCTGTCCCGCCAACCCTCAGCTACAAACACAGGCTGGTATCTCCATAAATTCGAGGAACGCAATTCAAAAGAGCTTGTAACTCTTTATATATTTTTTTCCCTTTTTTCTCGTACTTCACATCTCTCATTTAATCTATGAGTAACTCTTTTCATCTTCACGTTTCCATGGCAACAAAGTGGAGATGAGGCAGAGGAGGTGAGAGCGAGTGAAGGGGGCTGTCGGGATTGGGGGGGGTGGAGGGGTGGAGAGGAGCTTTTTTGGAAAGGGGGAGGATGAGAATAATCTGGGCGGATGAGTGAGTGGAAAGCGTCTGCTGGTCGTCTCGGCTTCTCCTCAGACTTCTCCTACATATCTGCATCGTCGGGAAGGGAAAGCAAAAGGGGTAAAGAAAAAGAGAGGGAGCGAAAACAGAAAAAGAGCTTCCTCGCAGAGGTATTTATCGTTCGCCTCGTCGTTAATTACAGCCCAATTAACTACTCCCTTCCGCGCGGTCATTGGGATTCTGCACAGTGTCGACTTTACACTGACACCTAAAGGTTTCTGAGCCTCGCTGGAGCCAGGAGTGAAGGGCTTCCACTAAACCAACCCCCCCCACCACCCCCGCTAAGTAACCCCCTTAATTAGAAACGTTCACACTGAACGCTCGCTCAGAAACGCAAAGAGATTTAACTCTGAATGGACTCTTATGAACTCCTGTCCAGCAGCTTAGCACCGTGGATTTAAGGGGATAGTCTGGCACAAAGTCAAATTTAGCCTATGCAGTTTTTCCGTATGTAGTCGATCAGCCAAGACATGTTTGGTGGTTAAAATTTGCTTCGTTCAGCTCATTAGCCAACAAGTAATGGGAGCTCAAACCCCACCAATTAGTGCACTGTTCTGCCAAAATCATCACACACATACATCAAACCTGGTTAAGTAACCTCAAAACAGACTTCTTAATGTAATTTCAATGACTAAGAGGTGTGTCCCAAAACTTTTGTCCATTATAGTACATATATATATATACTATTTACAGGGGTGAAGTGGAGTCGCTGCCACTCCCGCCAGAAGTGGGCATGTGCTCCCCACTGATCACGCACAGGTGTACACAGACACAAACTGGGCCTCTCTCCAGTGGGAGGCAGGACATGTGGCTTACATGCTACGGTGGAACGAGCAAGCCAGAGAAAGACTGAGGGGTGAAGGACTCAGACAGGGCTTAATAAGCCTCATCTAGTTGCGTTTTGAGTTGGTTGTTTCAGTTATATGTAAATAAAGCTCTCTGGTTGACTCACGCTGAGTGTTTGTGTGTGTGTGTGTCTTTGGGTCTCGCCGAGGTTTCTTGGTCAGTGTGCTCGGCCCCTCCCCCGGCCAAGGCACAATACGTAAGTATGGGCTAATTTCCTAAAAAGGTCTAAAAGCATTTAGTGTGTGTAATTCTCAGCTGGTACTTTACAGTGCTTCAGTTTTCCGTATGTAGTCGATCAGCCAAGACATGCTTGGTGGCTAAAATTTGCTTCTTTCAGCTCATTAGCCAACAAGTAATGGGAGCTCAAACCCCACCAATTCGTGTACTATTCTGCCAAAATCATCACACACATACATCAAACCTGGTTAAGTAACTTCAAACCAGACTTCTTAATGTAGTTTCTGGAACTGCATCATGTCCTCATCTGCAATCAACAATAAAAGAATGCTGCAGGGCAAAAATAGTAGTAGCATCTACCTGGAAGCCTGAATTTTATCTGTACTGTTGCCCATTTTTATGCACCACCTGGCTATAAAGGAAAATAACTGCACAATCTAATATGTCATCAGACGACCTTTAGCTTCGATTATGGCGTGCATGACATTGTTTCAACATCTTTATGCAGCATCACAGCATTTATTTAAAGCCAGAGCTGCATTCTTTTTTGGCTGAAGTCTTGTGTTATTGACTATGTGGGGCAACAAACCAAGGTCTTCTCCAGAACATCCCAAAGACCTATAATGGAGTTAAGGTCAGGACAGGGTTGGTGATGTTAACACACTCAGTGCCTCAGCACATGGCTCTCTGTAATTTTACGTGGCCTGATTTGATCTGGCTCCTAAGCACTTCCACTGTTCAATAACACAACTCACAACTGATTGTGGAATACCAAAAAAGGAAGAAACCTTACAATCTCACTTGTTGCAACTGTGGCGTCCTATTACAATACCAAGCTGGAATTCAGGGAGCTCTTTAAACAACCCATTCTATCACAAATGTTTGTGAAGCCAGACTGCACAGCCAGGTGTCTGGTTACACACACCTGTGGCAATGGGACTGAATGAAACACCGGCATTCAGTGATTAAGAGGTGTGTCCCAAAACTTTTGTCTAAATAGTGCATGTATACGTAGGTTCAGCCTCATGTCCTAACAGGGTATAAAATCGTGTAGCGTGTGTAATTCTCTACTGGTACTTCATAGTGCTGCAGTTCTTTTCTGTTTGTAGTCGATCAGCCAGATGTTTGCTGGCTACATTTTGCTTCTTTCAGCTCATTAGCCAACAAGTAATGGGAGCTCAAACCCCACCAATTAGCACACTATTCTGCCGAAATCATCACACACATACATCAATCCTAGTTAAGTAACTTCAAACCAGAGTTTCTGGCACTGTGTCATGTCCTCTTATCTGCAAACACTGATAAAAGAGTGCTGCAGGGCAAAAACTGTAGTAGCATCTAAAGTTTGGGTGAGGCCAATCATTCTCTGAGTACAGAGTTTTTGAGCCATGTCTTACCATTTGTGCACAGAAGAATTTGTCTTCTGCATTTAACCCATCCGTGAAGTGAAACACCCACATACACACACACACACACACACACACACACTCTAGTGAACACACACGATAGGGGGCAGTGAGCACACTTGCCCGGAGCGGTGGGCAGCCATATCCACAGCACCCAGGGAGCAGTTGGGGGTTAGGTGCCTTGGTCAAGGGCACTTCAGTCATTACTGTCCATTCAGGGAATCGAACCAGTTACCCTCCAGTCACAAGGCTGGTTCCCTAACCTCCAGCCCACAATCTACCTGGAAGCCTACACTTTGTCTGTACTTTGGGCTATTTTAATACACCACCTTGCCAGAAAGGAAAAAAAACTGCACATTCTATTACGTCACCAGACCACCTTTAGCTTTGATTATGGCATGCATGACATTGTTTCAACAACTTTATGGAGCATCACAACATTTATTTACATCCAGAGCTGCATTCATTTTTGGCTGAGGTTGCCTTGTATTATTGACGGAGTGGGGAACAAGCCAAAGTCTTCTCCAGCACATCCCAAAGACCTGCAATGGGGTTAAGGTTTGTTTAGTGGGCACTATGCATGATGGGTGCAGCACTTCACAGACTTCCCTTCTTACCCTGACACTCCCATCGCTCAGGAATAAAGTCAATCTGGATTCATCCAACCACATGACATTTTCCTTTGTGCCACAATCCACAATCATGATGCTTCCTAGTAGATTGAAGCCTTCTTCCCCCAATCAGCCTCACTAACAGGTGGTTTTCTAATGTCCACACAGCTGTTTAGTCCCAATCCTGTGAGTCCTGGTTATGTGGAAATATGTTCAGTATTAAACACAGCTGCAACTTCTACGGTCCATTTATTACCATTCATCTTCACCAAGCGTTTAAACGGTCTCTGATCACAGTCATTCAGACCAAATCTTTTCCGTGTAGTTGCCGGTTCTCGACCGTCCTTCCAGGTATTAATAACGCATTTAACAAATCTGAACCCAATTCCAGCTATTTCATCTTCTCCTTAGTTGTTTCCTTAGTTGTTGATGAAGGGCAAGAATTTGACCTCTCTGAAACACAGTAATGTCTTCCCCACAACCAAGGGAAAGTCTTCCCACATGGTTTCTTGATTTTTGCACATGTGCTTTAATGCGCCTTTAAAGGCACTTTCATACAAAATAATGCAAACACCTGTCATTTTAGTGTGGGAGGTTTCATGGCTAAATTGGACCAGCCTGGTGGCCAATCTTCATTAATTGCACATTGCACCAGTAAGAGCAGAGTGTGAAGGTTCAATTAGCAGGTAAGAGCACAGTTTTACAGTTTTGCTCAAAATATTGCAATGCACACAACATTATGGGTGACATACCAGAGTTCAAAAGAGGACAAATTGTTGGTGCACGTCTTGCTGGCGCATCTGTGACCAAGACAGCAAGTCTTTGTGATGTATCAAGAGCCACGGTATCCAGGGTAATGTCAGCATACCACCAAGAAGGACGTTTTCCTCCACCAGCATCACGTAGTGACCTGGCCACTATCCTGCAAGAAGAATGGCTTAAAATCCCTCTGACCACTGTGCAGGACTTGTATATGTCATTCCCAAGACGAACTGACGCTGTATTGGCCGCAAAAGGAGGAGGAGGCCCTACACCATACTAATAAATGATTGTGGTCTAAAACCAGGTGTTTCCGTTTCATTGTCCAACCCCTGTATGTATATACACCAATGAGGCATAACATTAAAATCACCTCCTTGTGTCTACACTCATTATCCATTTTATCAGCTCCATTTAACATATAGGAGCACTTTTGTAGTTGTTTCTCTGTATACTGTATTACCCTGTTCTTCAATGGTCAGGACCTCCACAGGACCACCACAGAGCAGGTATTATGTGAGTGGTGGATCATTCTCAGCTCCAGTGACACTGACGTGATGAGCAGCACTGCTGTGTCTGTTCCACTCACACCAGCACAACACACTAACACACCACCATCACGTCAGTGTCACTGCAGTGCTGAGAATGATCCGCCACCCACATAACACCTGCTCTGTGTTGGTCCTGTGGGGGTCCTGACCACTGAAGAACAGAGTAACAAAGAGACACAGAGAAACAGATGGACTACAGTCTGTAATTGTAGAACTACAAAGTGCTTTCTACAGTAATTGACAGAAGTCTTGACATAGTAACTTAAAATGGTATATAACTTTATTTGTAATCAATCAATTGTTACAATAAAAGGTTCACTTTAAAGGGCTTTCACATTAATAACTGGGTGCAAAATGAAACTGTCAAAAAGTGTCCTGATGTCCACAGCTTGGCAAAGCCCATCTGTTTTTGCAAGGACAAAA
>CM067479.1:2725850-2749223 GCA_034552555.1 Semaprochilodus insignis
ATATATATATATATATATATCGATGAATAGTAGAACTGAGGTGCAAACAGCAGTTAGCATATGTAGGAAGCAAAATACAGCTTAGTGTAAGTTCACAAGTAGGAAAGTACGGTATGTTGAGGTAGCCAGGTGTGCAGTTTAGTATGTGGTTGTAAAAAGTATAAGAATATATAAAGTGTTCAGTGCAGATAGTGAGAATAACTAATAACTAATAATAAATAATAAATGTTCAGGTGAACAGCTAAAACAGCTAACAGTACAGATGTACAGTATACAGATAAATAGAGGTCTAGATAAAATGCAGTGCATATAGTCCCATGGGCTAATGGAGCCCAGTGTGTATGGGCTGGGGTGATCAGGGCTAGATCAGTACAGTCTATAGTATTTATTAGGTAAAGTCAACAGAAAAAGAGCATCATCTCCAATGTGGGTCTCCTGCCCTGGTTCTCCAGCTCGTCACCCGACATGACTATAATGACCACACTAGAGCTGCCAGCATCTGGCTCTGATCAGGAACTCTCTCTCTCACTTAAACAGAGAACCTATGGGTTGTCTCTGCCTTTGCAATTTCTGCCTCCTGGATTGATCAGATTGTATCTAGTAGATGTTCTATGCTCCTTTTCCTGTTAGTTCTGTCTTCCTCTCTTCATCCGGGATTGACCTGAGGATGGGTTCCCCCCTTGAGCCTGGTTCCTCTCAAGGTTTTTTCCTTACTCTAAGGGGTTTTTTCCTTGCCACTGTTGTCTCTGGCTTGCTCATGGGGGGCTTGGACCCGGATTTCCTTTCCTACGTCTGTACATGGACTCAGTGTTTCTCTTTTCCTTTATATAAACTGCTTTTCTGTGAATCTGCTTCGAGACTACATTAGTTGTAAAAAGCACTATACAAATAAATATTGATCGACTGATTGATTGACTGACTGAAACAAAAGAGATTGAAACCAACAGCAGAGCGATTTCAATTGTTGCAAAAAGAGCGATAAGTGGCAAATAGATTAAATTAGGCGACGTTTGGGCACTTCTATCTATCAACATTTAAACAAGGACTATCTGTATCGACAAGTTTGTTTGAAAATCCTAACCTCAACTTGGTGTACTTAGAAACCTGGATTAGACAGTCTGTAAGTGCTTCTGAAGTAGCCCTAAGTGAATAGAATCTTTATAGACCAGACAGTAATGCTAGGACTTGCAGTGTAGCTTTTTACATTAGTTCCACTATCCAAACTCAACTTTCAATGCAGCCTCTGAAGAGAAATGTTCTGAGTTTCTAGCCTGAACGGGCTGCTCAGAGCAAAACAGCTCTTTTGTTTCAGCAGGTATCTAAAGGCCTCCTTCTGCTTCCTTTTATGGAGTTGATGACTGAGCTGAGCTTTAATCTCTACACACTGACTCAGAACTGCTGATCCTAGGTGATTTTAAATTTGACTGGCTGACAAATCATATGATTACCCAAAGTAAATATGTGGTAACACAACTTAGTACCAAACCAACTAGACTGAACATGGTCTATCATGTCTACTTTGGCATCTCATTGCACTTTTATCCAACAGAAGCGACAAGATTCTTTCTGTAGGCATATAACCTTGGTGTTAGTGACCACTGACTTACTGTATGCTTTCAAGAGCACATGCATGAAAACCTCAGGCCCTTAGATGAAAAAATAATCAACAAGCTTTTCCAAATGATCTAGCACTCAGGGGCATTCATCACACATTGGAAATCCCAGATATCGTGCTGGCGCTAGATCTTTTTAGTACAACATTCTCGCGCTTGTCGATAAGCATGTCCCTTTTTAAAAATTCAGATTTTGGGATAGATCTGGTCCCTGAATCGCTTTTGAAATTTCTTTTTGGCTTTAAGCAAGAAATAAAGCATGGGCCTTCATGCGATAACAGAGACCTTTGGCGTACAATTAGGCAGCTGATGAATAAATCTACCCCCCTCTGCCAGAAATGCTAAATCAAACTATTATCTTCATTTAGCTACAAATCTTTCAGTTAATTCCTTCATGTTTTGGCAGACTAATTAATTCAGCAACAGCCCAGTACCTTATCTGACCCACGTCTCACTTAATGACCAACAAATGGCTAATTAGAAAGACTGTAAGCCATGGTAACTTCTCTCCTGATGTAGCAGATAAAGCTCTCAATGCTAGAAACCCAAGAAAAAATGCAGGTGAGGATTACAGGAGGATAGTCTTGATGCTACATCAATTTTATATATTTTATTCTATATGTATGTATATTTAGTGTATATAGGAGTTTGCTATGTTGTGAGGGTTGTTCACTGAGTGGTTTTTGGGGGGTTGCTAGGTGTTGCTCAAATTAAATGTCACTCTATGGGAGGAACGAGGGATGACTAAACAACACACAGAGGAGTGCAGGACCTCATAGTTCTGCATTACAGCTTGGGCACCTGCCTTCAGTGAGTACATGCAGTTTGGTGACTGTCAGGCAAAGCAAACAACAGAGTTAGTGTCGGGGCAGAAATGAATGTGAGTTAACAGGAGGAACGAGGGATGAATAAACGTCACATGGAGGAGTGCGGGTCAGTATGGCTGTGGACTAGAGTTTGGGGATCTGCCCTGAATGGGTTCATGCAGTTTGGTGGTTAACGTGCAAAGGAAACAATAGGGTTTGGGTAGGGCCAAAAATGAATGGGAGCCCATGGGAGGAAATAGGGACGGGAAAAACAAACAGACAAACAGACGAGTGCGGGTCAGACCAATATGAATTTGTGCTCAGGAATGTGCCCTGAGATATGTGAAATGGTGTCTGTCAGCCGAGCAGAAGTAGATGGGCGTGTACTTTGGAATTTGGAATGTTTTTCTAAAAACCGTAAGTTGGATATACAAGCATACCATTCCTGATCAAACTGAATGTTCCAGAGTTGGAACGTTGGTGTAACGTTCTGGCAATGCAGGACGAGCGTGGAAAGGCTGTAAAGTTTTATTTAGAAGGGAACCAAGCGAGATCAATACAGGCTGGAGACAGGGACCGGCAAACAACAACAACGTAGACAAAACCGTAAGACAAAGTTGAAAAAACAAAGCAAGGGTCAGAAAACCGATAAATAGACACGGGGGGGGGGGAGGAAGTGGAGTCCTCAGGCAGTAAGACCCGTCTAGATGGGCGCGTGACAGTTGGGACTATTTAACAGACAAAAAAAGAAGAAGAAGAAGAAGAAGAAGAAGAAGAAGAAGAAGAAGAAGAAGAAGAAGAAGAAGAAGATGAAGATGAAGATGAATCGGATAACAATAGTGTTGTGCATTGTGTAATCACTAATTACATTCCATTCTTACTGTATTTGTAATATATCTTAGTTTATGTTTATGTAACATCTTGTATATATCTGTATCTCTACTCTTATATATTTAATTATATTCTATTTAAGATATTGCATCTTTATATTATCTTACTCTTTCATGGGAGGGGGCAGTTGTAAAATCATTGCACTGCTAGTTGTACTGTGTATGATAAATAAACATCAATTTGATTTGGTTTTCCTTCAGCTTGTGACCCCAATCATTTTCAAACACATTACATTTATTTTAATCTCTCTATTTCATTGGGCAGAATTCCCAGTCTCTGGAAGATGGCACATATAACTGAACTCCATAAAGGTGAAGGTGAAGCATCAGATATTAATAACCATCAATCATTCTTGAAATTGTCATGCTTAGCCAAATATTTCACAATCTTTAATGAACAGTCATCTCAAGTCATTTCTCCATGTGTTTCATGAACTTACCAATCTGGTTTCAGTTACTGCCATAGCCAGAAAGAAACATTATATGTTTTAAGGCCACTGCACACTGGATGCACTACGTCGCTTCACACGGGGTCCAAAAACCATTGCAGTGCAGTGACTGCTCAGTGACTGCCAGCACAGTTCAATTTCTCAGCATGTTAACTGACTAAGCGTTTTCCTATTACTCTATTAAATTAAACCTGGAACAAGACCACAGACGTTGATGGTAGGTGACACATGGTTTGAAAGTTACACTGAGAAAGGCTGTCAAGATAAATTCATTAAGACAAACAGGCAAATGCTAATGCTGTTTGAGCTTGAAATCAGCGAGCTGGTGAAGAGGTAGTTAGCTGAAATCAAATGTGATGCACTGGCTAAATAATATTGAAAGTTTTATTCATGGCTGGTTCAAGCCTTTTGCTCTAGCTTTTTGCTCTAACCTTTTGGGGAGATCGGCCCTGAATGGGTTCATGCAGTTTGGTGGTTAACGTGCAAAGGAAACAATAGGGTTTGGGTAGGGCCAAAAATGAATGGGAGTCTATGGGAGGAAATAGGGATGGGAAAAACAAACAGACAAACGGACGAGTGCGGGTCAGACCAATATGAATTTGTGTTCAGGAATCTGCCCTGAGATATGTGAAATGGTGTCTGTCAGTCGAGCAGAAGTAGAAGGGCGTGTACTGTTCCACACTATTCATTCGTATTGGGAAAATAATTCGGAATGTTTTTACAAAAAAGTCAGACATACAAGCATGCCATTCCTGATCAGACTGAACGTTCCGGAGTTGGAACAGTGGGACTAGTTAGCAAACAAAAAAACAATAATAAGAAGAAGACGATGAAGATGAAGATGAATCTGATAACCATAGTGTTGTGCATTGCGCAATCACTAATTACATTCCATTCTTACTGTATTTGTAATATATCTTCTCTCTCTTATGTAACATCTTGTATATATCTATATCTATACTCTTATATATTCAATTATATTCTATTTAAGATATTCCATCTTTATATTATCTTACTCTTTCATGGGAGGGGGCAGTTGTAAAATCATTGCACTGCTAGTTGTACTGTGTATGATAAATAAACATCAGTTTGATTTGGTTTTCCTTCAGCTTGTGACCCCAATCATTTTCAAACACATAACATTTATTTTAATCTCTCTATTTCATTTGGCAGAATTCCCAGTCTCTGGAAGACTATTTAGAAAGACTGTAAGCCATGATAACTTCTCTCCTCACGTAGCAGACAAAACTCTCAATGCTAGAAGCCCAAAAAAATGCAGGTGAGGACTAGAGGAGGATAGACTTGATGCTACATCAATTTTATATATTTTATTCTATATGTATGTATATTTAGTGTATATAGAACAGCCACTGTATTACTTTTAAGAAAGGAGGTGGAGCAGCTTATACAATTCAAGTTGGAACTAAGCTCGGCAGGAAACTAAGTCTCCAGTGACCACTGTGATTTTTTTCTTTGGTGGCTTCTCCTCCTCCTGTGACATGCAGTGCATCATGCTTTCATGTGTACAAAGGTTAATCACAGCCTAACAGTTAATCACTGGATTAACAGAGGAAGCTGCTAACTGATGTTGTAAAGCAAGTTAACTGTGGCTATGTTTGCTAGGATTTGTGAGGCTAAAGCTCAGTCAGAAAGCCTTTGTTGAACCTCTTTCTTTAGACAGACTTGGTCTGGAGAGAATTTTGGGGTGGCATCTGGGATGGGCTTTCTTAACGGAAAGGGAAATGGTTATCAGCCTTTGGCGGAGCACAACAAACCCCCTCACCAATCACGCGTTCATATTGCGGGTACTATTGTCAATTGGTCTCCCACAGTACCACCCAAGCCCTCCCGGCCCTGATATGGGCAATATTTAGATACACATACAGAAGTAGTATCTCCTAGCATGCAACATGCAAACTCAGTAACGCAACATGCCAAACGTCTCGGCATGGAGTTGTAGAAGTTCCTAATGGTGTCCTGTGATAATCCATCCCGTGCAATTTATTCTTACACAGTTTATTCTTAACATCCTCACACAGTTCCTGCAGATTGTGCGGTAGACCTTCTGGACGAGTGATGCATGACAACAAACTGTTTTGGTGCTGACCATGGTGCCTCCACAAACGGATTCGTTGGTGGTCTCCACCAAGACAAAAGTGGGACTCATCACTGAAGATAACCACTGTCGTTCTGAGTTACTCCATGAGAGTCTAGTACGACCCCATTACAGTCTTCAGCGATGCCTGCGTGCATGTAGTCCTGCGTTGTACAGCTGTCTGCCAATGGTGCTGGCACTAACCTGATGACTTATGGAGGGCATTACTGCTCGCTGAATGTCTGCAATTGTGCCTGTTGGGTCAGTCAGGTACAGTGATAAGGCCCATCCTTGCTTACGGCACATCCGTGGTTGAGCGTGAAATTTGAATCATTCGCATGTCTTACAATGTCAAACCTACCCAGCAAGTTTCATTCCTGGTGACTATATATCAACATGTGATCCACATGATGCTGCCATGAAATTCAGCAGACCAAGGCAATTCTATCAAAACATTGTGCCACAGTTTTAATCTGTTTAGCTGAATTCTTAGCATGTCTAACATACTTGCAACTATTTGCAGTTGTTGGCTAGCACAGAGTGCTGGATCTAAAAAGGATTATAGTTGCAGTTTACTGCAAAATAGCGGTGGATAATAGACCCTCTAGTGGGCTTATTATATTGTTGATTTGTGTTTTGTTCCGTTCATTGAGTATTTGGGTGATTTAATTTTTTTTTCCACAGTGTGAGATGAAGGAGTGACTCTCCACACACACACAACTCAAACTGCACCGGCTTTGATGATAGATACAGTCCATATGTGATTACGAACCCACCGAGACAAAAACACCAGGAATCCAAAATGTTTACAGCGAGATAAGAGGGGGAGAAAACGCAGGGTGAAAGATTTAGGGTGAAAGTAATACACCAACATTATTTCTATTCGGAGATGTTTTGGAATCAGTTGCTCATCCCCAGTGAAATATGTAACAGACGAAGCCACACGTATAATAACTCATTGTTAAGATACATAAACTATTCCCACGGCTCTGCTGCTCCAGCGCCGCGACGCGTTATGATGTGCTATTCTTTATGTGCACCAGTCAGGAATTATAGAGTGCTAACAGAGAAAGCCTGTTTCATCTCACTTCTGACCTTTTCTGAGTCTTTTTTTTTCACAGCTGTTAATCAGTTTAAAAAGACTTTATATCTGCTTTTATAGCCTCTGGAGTGAGTGCAAGCGAAACATTTCTCCAACAGCACAGCGGCTTCACCGAGAAATGAAATGACTATATCTAAATGCTGCATACAAAAGGGGGAATCTTTTAGCCTTGTTGTCACCAGCAGGCGCTAATTAAGGAAAACTATATTGTCATTGTTGTAGTTCAGTAAGGAGAGTTCAGCACATGGAACTGACATACAGTGATCCTCAATCACTGCTGTTCCTCCTTCGAATACACATTCCGCATTTGTACAAGAGAGTGGGGCCAAGGGGGCCAATTCCAAAATACTTCAGCTTGCCCACTCTGTTGTGACTGGTCAACTGGCAGAGCGGCATCTGGCTACAAGTTCCGCTCATACATTGCTGTATCAGTTGGTTCCGATCCTGAAAGTCAGGTAGATCAACCTGGTAGATCCACCTTCACAAGCTAGACTGGAGCAGGACCTTTCAGAGTGGTCAGTATTTACTCTTTTAGCTCTATGTGTGTTGTGTGAGGGTGTGCGAAGTTTGCCGGTAGGTGGGCAGCAAGGACTTTGTTACAAGATGGTGTCACCTTGTAACAGAGAAAATGGCTGGAATTCCAAGGAGGCGTTTCAGGCAGCTGGGATAAGTGGTTTCTGTGGGAAAGAGTTTCTCCCTCTGCCATGTATGTTGGGCTTAACTTTGCAGACATGCACAAAAAGCTCACACTAAAGGAAAGAGAAAAAATGGGAAATCATAAAAGGTCCCCTTTACATAACATTTTATTTTACCCCGCTTCATTCAAATAATGTATAGTATACCACAGTTCCTTCGCCGTGCATGTACATCCCTGCATTACTGCTACCACACACAATCATGTCTTGTTGCTTGTATACCGTGTACTGTTTGTATGTTATATGTTATCCCTGTTTGTATGTTGCTTGCTCAGAGGGGTAACGGAATACATGTAATGGCTTTATGTATTTGGGATACGAAATATAAGTAACTTCCTCAGGAGGGCCCACAAGATCATCAAGGACAAAACTCATCACGTGCATTATGCAATAGTATCTACCCCCAGGCCATCAGAACTCTGAACACCTGACTTCCTCCAACAACCATTCTACCTCACCTACCTCCTCTGCCACAAGACTGCTTAACTGCACAGACTGCTTAACTGCACAGACTAACCACCAGAACATTACGGACTGCTTATTACACACTTCTATATAAATATCTGTATTATTATGTTTGTACTGCATTATGTACACTATGTGTATGATAAATGTATATTTAATAAAGATACTCGAGTCTATTATTAGCTGCTATTGTACAGTTCTGTCATTTGCACTAATACTGTACAAATGCTCCTATACCTTTCAGATTTGCATTGTGCACACAGACTGTTAATACATAGCATTTATATTGTACATATATATATATATATATATATATATATATACTTAGTATTGATATTGTAATTGTTAGTACTTGTAGTCCGGTAGCTAGTGCAGAGGAAGAATTTCATTGTCCATGGTCCTGCTTTTTCTCTGTGCATATGACAATAAACACTTGAATCTTGAAAACGGATTACATGAAGGGATTTATCTATTTAACATGTTTATTCACTCTCAAATTAAATTACAGTGATTCCATATATTTCCCAGAAGCCCTTGAAATAAAATACGCAACTACAGGTTTACATGCACTGCTTGCTCGAGGTCATGGAGCTGGCACAACACAGCCAGGAGAGAAATGCGTTTCTGTCTTGGAAATTCAAACAACAGAACAATGTTAAGTCCATTAACTAACTTGAGATAACTAACCATTACCTTTAGACAGTTATCTCAATAAATTAGCGAGATTAAACTGGACTATACAGCGCTCAGATTTGGGATTAAAACATTCTGCTAACAAGATAAATACTGATACATTGGTAAGCACATTGGCTCTCTCACTACAATGCATTGTTGGTGGCATTGCTGTGCCACACAATACTAAGTGCTACACAATGCTATGTGACACTACACCACATGACGCTGCGTGATGTACCTGGTGTGCATGGTCTTTGGGATATAATTAGCCTGCAGTGTGCAAAATGACACTCATACAAGGTAGTGTCTTTCAGTATCAAGCCCATTAGCAAGATCCTTTGCACCAGAATGCAAAATCTGAACATCTGAGACAGAGATGGAATAAGAAGCAGAAAATGCAACCAGCTTCTAAGAACTTTGAAGGTGTGGTAAAAAGTATCTCTGCAGATTTCTTTAAAAAAAACTGAAAGTGAGTCTCTCTGTCAAAAAAGAGTGTTGGCTGTAATAAAGGCAAAGAACAGACACACTGAATAGTGGAATTGCTTGTGTGCAGTTTTCTGGTGAACACTGTGGTGGTGGTGTAGAGTTGGAAAACACACATAACATTGAACTTTTTAACGAATGATCTTTAGGGAAAGACGCGGCACTCAACACTGACTGAATGTCCAAGACAGGCAGATTAGTAAGGGCCACACACCCGACAGTGATGGTACAGTACTGCATTTACGCTACGAGTCAAAAGTTTAGACAGATACTCATAGAAAGTTCTCCTTATGTTTATCTTAATGCGTTACTAGAACAAAAGTGAAGACATCAAACTATAAAATAGCACTCATGGAATTATACAGTCCACCTTAAAAAACTCCAAAATGGAGCTCTACAGGAGGATAAAACAGCTTTCTTAACCTGCAGTGGAGGCTGATAGAACAAGGTTTATTTCTAAGCAGGTTTGGAGCAATTCTATTGGTCTGTCCCTCATGAATATTCACTAAACTGAAAGGAGAACTAGAGCTTTTACACTGTGCAGAAAAAGAGATCAAAGTTTTTACACCACTTAATATACTGTATATTAGAGGTGGAGATATGGAGAAATATAATACTGTGGTACATCAAGAGTATATGTGGTATATCAGGATGTAGAGTCTTTAAGATCACCAACAACATCCAGTTAGTTGGGTGTGTCTAAACCTTTGACTGGTGCTGTACATTGTTCATACAGTAACCAGTATTTCTATGTTCCAAATGCTCTTACTGCTGCTGCTGCAACTCTTCCTGTGGTGGTCCATGGCCAATAGTGGGACATTAGAATATGTTTTCTGTTTATTTTCTGATAGTGAAAAAATAAATAGCTTATACTTTATGGCCATTTTGACTTGAAGTGAAATAAATGTTGAGTTTGCACAATGCTGTACCTTAATGAATATTGTTGTAAGGGATTTAAATATATTCCACCATTCCGAAGTGGAAGGCTTTGAGACCAGAATGTTCTATTTTTGTGCTTGCTTTTCAGATACCATTTATAATTTCACGTTCCACGACATTCCATGAGATAAAAAGGTGAATTTGGGAATTTGGGTCACTTCATGCACGAATGTCATAAAAGCAGCATGTCACACATTCAGTACAGAGACTTCAAAAAGTGCATTCAGTACCAGTGTATATTAACAAACCACACGCCTTCAGTTTATATGCGATGCGTCTATGACATCCACATACACTCATCATCGACAAAAAGGTTGCACCCAGAAGGAATCAGCTGACAGGAATGAAACTTTGGTGGGTAGGTTTGACATCATGAGACATGCAAATGATGCAAGTTTCATTCTCGGCTGTGCATGTGACATAAGCAAGGGCAGGTCTTATTGCTGTGCCCGACTGACTATACATGGTCTACCTGTTGTGTATGCTTTCAATTCTGCCTCATTCTGTTCTGTTGGTGGTGTCCTTTGCAAGTGAAGTAAGCCTCAGAGAAGAGTTCGAAAGCAACTTGAGCAGCTGGAAGAGCTTGAGATGGGTCATATTATATGGCTCCAGGAAGCATGATGGTCTTATCAACGTATTAAGTGCCATAACAGTTGTGCGGACACTACCATACCACACTGATGGAGGCAGTGAATAGAAGAACGCATGCACCAGCAACATGAAGGATTGGGGAGACCTACACAAACTACGAAGAGAGAGCACTGACAAATTGTCCTACTTGTGCAGAGTGACCCAACAGCCACGATTGTGGACATTCAGCGAGCAGTGATGCCGTCCATGAGCCATCCTGTTAGTGCCAGCACCATTGGCAGACGGACGGATGCACGCAGATCGTTACAACGACTGCCCTTAACACCACGTCAACGTCACCAAAGACTGCAATGGTGTCGTGCCAGACTGTCATTGAGTGACTCAGAATGGCAGCGGGTCATCTTCAGTGATGAGTCCCACTTTTGTCTTGGTGAAGATGACCAATGAATCCATGTGTGGAGGCACCGTGGTCAGTGCCAAGAAGAATGGTTTGTTGTCACACGTCCAGAAGGCCTGGTGTCACTCCACCTCCACCCCTACCGCACAATCTGCAGGAACTGTGTGAGAATATTCAAGCTGCATGGGATGGATTATCACAGGACACCATTAGGAATCTCTACAACTCCATGTCAAGACGTCTGGCTACTGAGAGACACTATTTCTGTATGTGTAGCTCAATAAATATTGCCCATATCAGTCTAAACGTATCATCATTTATTGTTCCTGGTAACCTTTATCTTCCTTCCCAATAGCACTGCAATCCCACACTTCCTTCTGGGTGCAGCTATTCTTTTGATGATGAGTGTGCACCTCAGATGACTGTGTTTAATTGAGAGCTACTTCACGCATAATGAAAGTGAGAAGTAGAAGAAATCCTTAAACTCTCCAGAGAAGAAAGCACAGTAAGAGAATAAGACCTTTAATTACTCGTATATGAATATCACTGTTGTCAAAACAGTTTGCATGAAAAAGGCCGGGCGTCTGCAGCAGCGTGGTGAGAATGCTAAAAGCGTTTGCTAAACACACGCGCTTGTTGCTAAATAGCTTTCCACAGACTTTTACAGCAATCATTTCAGCCTAAATCTAATTTATGTGAATAATTATTCGTAATCAAATTTAATTATGCACTTAATGCTAATATGACTATTAATATAATGTAAATGAAGACAGCCTTGACAATTCATAATTTACCAGGCCAGATTAACATGCATTGCTTAAGTATAACAAAAAATGCATTAACATTAATTAAATCCATGAGAGCTAAGCGCCACCCCCCTATTCCGCCCACGACTGGCCGACAGCAGGAAGAGCTGAATGTGTAGGTGGTCTTTTCAAGTCTGCTCCACCAACTGGAGGGGCTGTTGAGAGGGATTTATGTTAGCTTTAATGAAACACGGTATTCTTGGAACCGTGTCGTAAAAGAAGACCGTAACTTCATCAATTGTGGTCCGAGTTGCACGTTGGCCGCGGAGCTGGAGGCGGGTCACTCTGCATCTAATTACGGCTATAAAGACGAAAAATAGCGGCATGACCTTTTCAGCTGTGTGGAGGAAGTAAAGGTCAATACAAATGGCATATTAAACATTACGTACTGCCACACCTTCAGATTAGACAGAATCTCCTGGGAACAAACCATGGCTGGGTTTAGTCGGAGGAGGGTGTGAGGGTGGGAATGGGGTGCAGTCCCGAACATGGGCTGAAAATCAAAGACCCTGAGACTTTAATTATGCCTACAAGTCGGAGAAATACCTCTTTCATTTACAATGTTCTCAGAATTAATGGCTCTATCTCACCACCTCTCTTCTTTTAGAACTTTCTGTTAAGCCACCACGACAGGCTGTAGCCATCGCTACATCACATTACCAGGGGGGTAAAGCTCCAACCTAATGCTGCAATACTCAAGTTCATACTCGATAAAACTTGGACTCAGTAGTAACTGTACTTTGATTTGTCTCAGTTTTGGCCATTAGTCTCTGGTCCATTTAATCAGCTCCATTTACCACATAGGAGCACTTTGTAGTTCTACAATTACAGGCTGTAGTCCATCTGTTTCTCTGTATACTTTGTTACCCTGTTCTTCAATGGTCAGGACCCCCACAGGACCACCACAGAGCAGGTATCATGTGGGTGGTGGATCAGACACAGCAGTGCTGCAGGAGTGTTTGAACACCTCAGTGTCACTGCTGGATTGAGAATCGTCCACCAACCAAAACTATACAGCCAACAGCATACTGCGGGCAGCGTCCTGTGACCACTGATGTAGCACTAGAGGATGACCAACACAAACAGCAGATGAGCTATCGTCTCTGACTGTACGTATACAAGGTAGGAGTGTCTGATAGAGTGGACAGTGAGTGGACACTGCTGTATTTAAACAAAATCATACCAACAGAACACACACTAACACACCACCACCACATGGTCCATCAACTACATAATACCTGCTCTTGTGGGGGTCCTGACCTTTGAAGAACAGTGCAACAAAGTATACAGAGAAACAGATGGAGTACAGTCTGTAATTGTAGAACTACAAAGTGCTGCTATATGGCCAGTGGAGCTGATAATATGGACAAAGAGTGTAGATATATAGAGGTGTACCTAACAAAGTGGCTGGTGGGTGTATAATTTTTCTCATACTTCAAACCAACTTCAAAAGCAAAGGATTGCATCTGTTTGTGTTTCTTTTCATGAAACTGGTGGTAATTATAGACTAGTTATGGAGATGGGAGGATATTTCATTTTGCTCCTAACTGTTAAATAAAAAGATTCCCAAGAGCAGTTCCTGGAGGGGACACCAAACAGGCTTCAAGGCATAGTTATAAATACGTAGATGCCTGCCTGGTTTCTTTTGTACTCCATGTGAGGTGACATGCCTGGATGCCCGCACTGCTGGAGTGGTCAAGATTTGCTTGTAAACAAAGTAGTTTTTGCAATTAAATTGGCCATTATTATTTCATCTGTTTTGTTATGATCTTCAGACATTTAAGCACGTAGCTGATTATTTAAGCATAAGATTTATGTTTTTGGTGCTATATTTGTAATGCCTCCCAGTTTCCAACTAAATTGAGATAAAGAGGCAGATAGAGCTGTGAGAAATTTCCGAGTGGTTTAATACTTAGACTTGCATTAATCTGGAGCTTACAGATCCAGCACATTACAGTCAACATGTTTTGTTTCTACACTGTAAAAAGAGCAACCCTTAACAAATGACTTCAATTTATTACAAGTAATTGAAGCAAAGTTTTACTTAACTCAACACATGTCACGTTTCCATGTATTCCCGGCTCCTCCGGACTCCACTTCCTAGAGGGCTTCGCTCGATGACGTGACACCCACATGTCCCCAGCCATCCAACCAGATCCGCTCTAGGTCACCTGAGTATTAGCCCCAGCTGTCTCTCATCACCCACTTTAGTTCAGTATATAAAGCCCTCTCTGTCACAACACAATTGCGAAGTTTTGCCAAACCTTGTTTAGCATTTCTGAGCGGTCTTTCTATTGTTATTTCCTTCCTGGTTACAACCTGTTTTCGTCCTTGACTACCCCTTTTTGGCTTTCTCCCCTTCTGGCTTTGTTCGCTGTGTTTCTCTGGCTCTGATCATGTCTTTCGTCCCCTATACTCTGTCTCTCGCCTAGCCCTTCTGATCCGTTCACCTCGCTGACTGCCGTTTCTGGTTTCTGACCTCTGCCTGCCTCTGACTTCGTTTATTGCCTCTGCCTTTTCATGTTGTTTTGTATTTTGCTGTTTGGTTCCACTGTCCTATTGTTTAATAAAACCAACTGGCTGTTTAGCTCTGCTCATGTCGGTCCAAGTTCTTTGTTTCTGGCAACACATTACTTTGATTGAAAGAATCATTTGTTCAGAATTATGCCTATAAGTCACAGAAATATCACTTTCATTCACAATGTTCTCAGAATTAATGGCTCTATCTCACCACCTCTCTCCTTTTAGAACTCTGTTAAGCCACCATGACAGGCTGTAGCCATCGCTACATCATATTACCAAGTGGGTAAAGCTCCAACCAAATGTAATGCTGCAGGACTTGAGTTCATACTCAATAAAACTTAGACTCATTAGCAACTTTACTTTGACTTGTCTCGGTCTTGGTCATTGGTCACTCGTCTATACTATTGTATCTACACTCATTGTCCATTTGACCAGCTTCACTTACCATATAGGAGCACTTTGTAGTTCTACAGTTACAGACTGTAGTCCATCTGTTTCTCTGGATACTTTATTACCCTGTTCTTCAATGGTCAGACATCCACAGGAGAGGTTGAGTTGAATGAACCTAATTAATTTGATTGAAGTAGGTTTTTTTTTAGGTTGGACCAATTTTAAAACCTGGAGCATTAATGTTATTACATATCAGCTGTAAATGCAAGTGTCTTTGCAGTGCAATGGTGGAGCTCAAGCATAGTGTTTCAGTCAAAGAAAATGATCACATAGTCGCTGATTTCTCTATTTTGACATTTTGTTAAAACCAAATATAAAGAATACATATGAGTAGATGATGGACAGACTGCTCTCGCTTGCTTTCATTTCTGTTTCATAAGTGTGACTGTGCTTGTTAGCTGTCCAGAGCAGCAGAAAAAGTATTCAGTGTCCACCTAATGTTAAAACCCATGTGTAGTGCAAAGTCTAGTAGATACACAATCATATACATCAACAAATCCATAAATAAATTTCATCTTCCTGCACAAACAAATACCATAAGCTCCCCAGAACATAGTATGAATGTGCTGTTCTAATATGAGTATCTATATGCATCTATACGCAACAATTCTGAATGCAATATTCTTAATAATAGCATTTGCAATTGTACTGAATGCCGTCCAGCAGCGATGATGATCGCCCCTAAAATGCCAGCACCATTGAGGCACCTGGCTGAACCCAACCCAGCATCTGTGTAAATCTATGGTTTGGGGATGGCATGCAGTGGTCTAGACTTAACCTCCTTTAGGCTTGGCCTTGACTCAACTAGTCTTAATTTTGCACTGGTCTTGGACCCCACAAAAGTGGTCTTAAGTTCAGCTCTACTCTGACCTCACCATTGTGATTCCATCAGAATTATTAAGAAAACAATGAAATGCATCATGAAAACTCAGATTTCAGTTCGATTCAGTTACAGTATAGCAGATAGCAGTTAGAATTGGTTGCCACAACAGAAAGCGTGTTTGATGTATTTGCTCTGTATTGCAGTAAGAGAATATTGATGAATGTAACTCTGTAGCTCTGTAGCTGTGTATATAGTCTTGTTGCATTATATGGTATTCTGTAAGTGTTGTAAGCACAAACAGAAAAAGAAAGACAAGAAAAAGAAATTCCTGGTCCTGGAGACTACTTTTTGAGATACAGACTACTGCAGAACTGCTGTAGGAGGTGACTAGGCCTGTTTGGTTCTCATTTTGAATTTTGTAAATGTGAATTTTGTGTGTATTTTTTTATATATTTTTATGACTATTATTAACTTTCCGCAATCTATGCAACTGAATCAGCATCTTCAGATTGATACACCACAGGGCATCAAACTTAGAGAGGCATTAAAACCTAATGAACAGTTAATGGTACTTGTTTCATTATATGGTATTCTGTAAATGCAGCATTGTGTCATTTAGAACCATCAGAATTTTACAGAATTCACAATTAGATTTTATTTTTCACAGTTGCGTTCATCAGTGTCCTCTTACCGCAGTACACAGCAAATACAACACACAAACATTCTCTCTGTGCTGGCAACCAACTCTAACTGCTAGCTTAGCCCCTGACCTATAGACTAATACAGTGGCTCCCAATCTTAGTCCTGGAGGACCTCATCCTCACTATATGGGCTACTGCAGCACTGCGAGTTGGAATGTTTGGTTCTCATTTTGAAATTTGAAGCGTGAATTTTGTGTGCACTCTTCACTGAATATTTTCATTACTATTATTAACTTTCCAATATCTATGCAGTTGAATCAGCATCTTCCGACTGATACACCACAGGGCATCAGTGCATTTCTACCACTCTGTCTATTACTAATTCATTGGCAGTTCCCTTAAAACTGCTGCTATTTTGCATATATTGAACAATTCTATGAACTTCAAGTCTTTTTCATTTTCATTTTACACTGTTGAGTGCTCTTTTACACTATGAGGTACATCCATATTTCTCTGCTGTCAGAACCAAACCTGCAATCTTCATTCGTGTCTTTTTTCAGGTTTTGCCATAATTTGAAAATGCCTGTTGCCCTTTATATTGCCTGTAAATTTGAAGGTAAACCTGCAGGAGGTCTCCAAAGACACTGTTCAAAAAAAGACCATGATCTGAAAATACCAGACCACAGGGTTGTTGGTTTGATTCCCTGAGCCAGCTGTAACGACTGAAGTGCCCTTGAGCAAGACACCTAACCCTCATAGGACAGGGCTGCCCACCACTCCTGGTAAGTGTGCTCACTGCCCCCTAGCGTGTGTGTTCACTAGTGTGTGTGTGTGTGTGTGTGTGTGTGTGTGTGTGTGTGTGTNACGACTGAAGTGCCCTTGAGCAAGACACCTAACCCTCTTAGGATAGGGCTGCCCACTGCTCCTGGTAAGTGTGTTCACTAGTGTGTGTGTGTGTGTGGGTGTTTCACTTCACGGATGGGTTAAACATGGGAAATAATGGCCTTAAACTCCTCAGAGAATGATTGGTCTCACCTAAATTGTTATTAAAGAATACTTTGATAAAGAGAAAGAATGTTCTGTTTATTATAAACTAAACTTGCTTTGACATTTTATTTAATAACACTGTGTACTTAACATATTTTTAAAGCATGACACAAATGCCTTAATACCTTTTTTACTGTATATAAAATGACAAGAACAAAAACACAATTCATATACATTTTCATTATATAAGTCTCCACAAAATCTTGAAAATGGCAACTTTACAGGAGAGGCCAAAAACCTATTTTATTCAATGGAACCAGACTTTTTTCCAAGCAATTTTGGGCCATTCATCGTGAAATTGTAACACAATATTAACAGCGGATCCTGTGTTCAAATGATGCATACAAGTAAAAATCGACAAAAGTTCAGATAAATGTTTTTCTTTGGACAGCAACAATATTATAAAATATTTCCGTTTAAAGTTGCATGATGAATGGACCAAAGGGCATGTCCCTAAATGACTTGGTAAAACGTCTGGTTCCATTCACTTACATTAGAAATGAAGATTGTATTTTTCCTAAGTTCCCATTTTGGAGGTTTTTGGAGGTTTTGTTCTGACAGCAGTGATTTGTTTTGTTTCTTTCTCGGTGATGCAATGAAAGCAACCAGAAGCTAAGCATTTCCCTGTATAGTGGAGCCCACATCTCTGGCATTATGACAGTTTGATACTTTATCTTCTCTGTATTTTGCCGCCAGCATGGTGAACATATTCACCACTAACAAAAAGTTGTATTTGAAATGGGAACTCAATGGTTTTAATTCTGAATATATTTGGGCCATTTCTATTGGTCCATTCATTATTAAATATTGCAATTTACAAAAATAAATAAATAAATAAATACAAATGACACTGTCTATGCCCTGTGTAACTTTGACAAAAAGCCAGTCCTCCAGAAAAGCAACTTTCAGCCACGTTTGTCCAGACCGCTCGCTCATAGCTCAAAGGGACACAATGACATTGTCCTGGCCGGCTCCTCAGGAACAATCAGGGGAAGGCGACCTTTCTGATAAATTAATAATTAATAGCGTAATTGGTGTGGGGGGCAGCCGTCCACTGAGCACACAGCGGTGTCTATCCGCGGACAGGCTCACCACTGATTACCTTGATCCGCGCAGCGGCAAAGGGCAAACAGGATATCAAATATTCACTATGGAGAACACACACAATTATGTGAGACTTAATGGAGTTTAAAGAGGAAAAAAGAGAGGAGCTATGTTGTGGAATATGAGTGGACACTGGCGGCATACGCACACACACACACCTGTAGCTGTAGAGATGCAGTCAGCGGCCGAGGTGACCTTGCCTCATTAGCATCGGTTCATTAAACAAGTCCCTTCGGTATCATAAAGAGGGCCATCCGTGGCCATGAGGTGGGAATATTGAACATGTCATAAAACCGGCTGAAATGAATGGTCTTTTCAGAGAGTGAGAAAAAGCATAAAGTGAGGCTATAGCATGCATTAAAATGATGTAAAGTGATAAAGAACCATAAAGTTGTCATAACACAATGCCTCAAAATGAAGATCAAATATCACCAGGGCAGTGTCATATACCAACGCCGTCTCCCGCACTCTCTCCGTTTCTCTCCCTCGCAATGAATCGTAATTAAAAGCAGCCACTGAAAGCTTGATACTGATAGTGATATTGATGAAACATATATGCAGGTGTTATACATGGTTTATATGTATTTATTAGAGCTATCAAAGTTAATGCACTGACAATAAACTAACGCAATAAATTACCAACCCCTCAGTTTGTGCCGTGCAATTTCCTCTGTTTCCTGGTGAGAACGAGAGCAGGGGTGACAGTGAGAAACTACAAGTATGAAAGGGTTTAAACTGTTGACTGTTTATGGACAATATATATATTGTCTTAATGGACAAACTGTGTTCACTCTATGGAGGTCACATGATTTTCATAATCAGGGCAGACTCTGTATCACATGGAGCAATATTGTTGAGTTACTGAATGAGACACATATGGTTAATTGTGATGACTTGATTTGTAAGTGTTCATCTACATTTCTGTTGTTTTTGTTACCTCTAAATATCTTTTTCATTAACTTTCATTACAGCTGTTACATTACATTCATACACTCATACATACATTTATTCTTCCTCTATAACGTTCACAAATTACAGACAATAACAATATACACCTTTACTTCTCTCTTGTTCTCTTTCTTTCAGTTTCTCTTTTTTTACTTCTTTTTCTACATCATCATCATCATCATCACTATAATCACTTCCTTTTCTGCTTCTCTCTTTTTCTCTTTTTCTGTCTTTCAATTTGTTCTCTCTCTCTTTCTCTCTTTTGATCTTATTCAATCTCTTACCATTATTCTTCATGTAGTTCTTTTCCACAGTGTTTCTTCTTCCTTTCAAATTCTCTTCTCTTCTCTTCTCTTCTCTCTTATTCTGTCTTTTATTTTTCTCTCTGTCTTCTTTTGCTTACTCATATTTCAATTTCTCCTAATCTCTGTTGTTCTCTCTCTCTCTGTGTCTCTTTCTCTCTCTCTCTCTCGCTGTCTGTCTATCTATCTGTCTGTCTGTCTGTCTGTCTGTCTGTCTGTCTGTCTCTCTCTCTCTCTCTCTTTCTCTCTCTGTGTCTCTCTCTCTGTGTTTCTTTCTCTCTGTCTCTCTCGCTGTCTGTCTGTCTGTCTGTCTGTCTCTCTCTCTTTCTCTCTCTGTCTCTCTCTCTCTCTCTCTCTCTCTGTCTCTCTCTCTGTGTTTCTTTCTCTCTGTCTCTCTCTCTGTCTCTCTGTCTGTCTGTCTCTCTGTGGATTTCCCTCAATCTCTTTTTAGTATTATTTTTCAGGTGCTTCTTCTTCTCTCTCTCTCTCTCTCTCTCTCTCTCTGTCTCTCTCTCTCTGTTTCTTTCTCTCTGTCTCTCTCTCTCTCTGTCTCTCTGTCTGTCTGTCTCTCTCTCTGTGGATTTCCCTCAATCTCTTTTTAGTATTATTTTTCAGGTGCTTCTTCTTCTCCCTCTCTCTCTCTCTCTCTCTCTCTCTGTTTCTCTCTCTCTCTGATCTGATGTTGATAAATGTGTCCTGTCATCTTCGCTCAGACGTCGCCCGGCTCTGACGGATCAACCCTCTGACAGTCCGACTTTGACATCCATTAAGATGTAATTATGCTAAAGATCCTTGTATCTATTATTTGATGTTTAGCCGTGCACGCGGGCTGCGGCGAGGTCAGGCTCTAATCGAAGGCCTGCGCTCTGAGCCTCTAAGTGCCTCTGAGGTTTGCTAATTGGCCCTCGGAACACTAATGGTAAAGAGTGATTGATGTGCTCTCAGAAACGAGACTTCGCAATCTGCATGCGGGCCAATCAAGGAAGAGGAGAAGGAGCGAAAGAGCAGGCCTGAATGAAGGAGAAGCACGGGAATCAGGACAAGGGTGGCAAACAGGAGCCGAAAATAGGATTGCGGTTGGATTATCAGGGCAGCGGAGTATTACGATGATGGAAGATGATGTTTTTGTTTTGCGCTGGTCTTTTGTGCGCTGAAGTGGGAGGCAGCACAGCGCTAGTACAGCTTTATTTATGTGTGGGATCAAAGGTTAGACTAGACTGGAGAGTGACGTACGTCGGTGGGGATGGGGGGGGGAGGGGGTGCACCGTGCACCCGCCCTTCCGTTCAAGCAGCTTACTGAATGAGAGGCAGTTTGATGATATATTCCTATTTGTATGGTGCAGACTGTGCTCCCCTAAGCTAGCCATTCATGCATTATTTGTTGTAGTATTGTTCTCCAGCTGTGAGAGCGTTCAGCTTGTCGCTTTTAAGTCAGAAACACTGGGGGATCCACTTACTTTGCTTTTGCGCCCCACCCCATGCCCCCATCCACAGCCCCCAACAGCCCCACCACCCCCCTTTGTTTTTTTGTTTTTTTTAGCTTTAGCTGTTTAAAGTGCACCTGTGCTAATACAGTAATGCAGCACAGGTCCTGAAAGTGGCACAAACGCAGCACAGAGAGAGATGGAATTATTCAAATTAAGGTTTTTCTTTTTTTTCTTTTTTTTTTAACTCTGAATTAATCATTAGAAAAGAAGCCTAGCGTAGGAGTGTGTTGTTTGTTGCATTTTGAGGCTCAGCAGCAGCGGAGGCGCTTTTTTTTTGAGAATCACCTCGAGTGAACGAGAGAAGAGAGAGAGAGAGAAAGAGAGAGAGAGAGAGTGGAGGGGAACGTGCGCTACTGGCTGAGACAAAAAATGAAAGAAAAATAAAAGAGAGAGAGAGAGAAAAGAAAGGGAATATTTCCATTTGGAAACTGTTTTGGCACATCCTGTGCCCACACTGGGATTGAAGTTGAAAAGCAACTACCAAGATGCGCACAGCAGGTGGTCTTGGGAAGTGTGGGGGACGGTGGGAATTGGGAGGGAGGGGGGGATAGCAAAAGAAAAAGAGGATAGTCTGAAACAAACCAAAACTCGTTCTCCAACTCTAGGACGGGAAGCAGGCCTTGCTGAGAGGAAGGATGGATGCGGAGGAGAGAGGCCGTCTGCACCTCAAACGTGGGCACTGACTTCATTATCCATTTAGAGCCGTCACTGATTTAGATGAGGCCAGGTGGGCTCCAAAAAAACCCCCCCCCCCTAACCTCACCCCACCTCCACCCCCTCTGGATTCCAACAGAGATGAGAGAGTGAGTGAGAGAGTTGTCAAACACTCCCCCCTTTTGATCACACAGTACAGAACCCGAGATAACAACTGGACCAAACATGTCAAAATAGATTTCTAACAGACTACAGTTGCACTGCTGGGTTATTCTCTCATTTCATTTCACACACTCTTCAGAAGAAGAGAGAGAGAGAGAGAGAGAGAGAGAGAGAGAGAGAGAGAGAGAGAGAGAAAACAAAAGCAGCCTCTCTTTAAAAACAGGCAATCACAGTACAGTAACGCTCCACAGAGCAATATACAAACAGGGCCAATGATGAGTCAACAAGGTCCATTATAAGTAATGATTATTCATATGCTGCTGGAACGCCACTCTAATTAATATCTAAGAGTAAAGTTAATGCAGTACAAAAAGTGCTTCATAAATCTTTGTTATTGATAGGTTTGGTCATCTGACAGATTGCACTACATTACATGACAGATAGGGGGCGATATGGCTTCTTTTTGTTATTTGCACAACAAAAGGAAAAGCTTGTCACGTTGACAGATTTATACTCATCGTCCAAAGAAGAGTTGCACCCAGAAGGAAGTGTCGGATTGCCATTGACATTGTGAGACATGCGTGAGTTTCACGCTAAGTCGCGCCTGTGACGTAAGCAAGGATGAGCCTTATCGCTGTACCTGACTGATTGCAGACATTCAGTGAGCAGTGATGCCCTCCATGAGTCATCCTGTTAGTGCCAGCACCATTGGCCGACGGCTACACGACGGAGGACTACGTGCATTACAACGACTGGCCTTAACACTACAACAACATCACCAAAGACTGCAGTGGTGTCGTGCCAGACAGAATGGCAGCAGGTCATTTTCAGTGACGAGTCCCGCTTTTGTCTTAATAGAGACGACCAACGAGTCAGTTTGTGGAGGCACCGTGGTCAGCAGTTTGTTGTCACGTGTCACGCATTCTGCCTGGTGTCACTCCAACAGTGTCGTCTCCACCCCTACTGCACCATCTGCAGGAACTGTGTGAGAATATTCAAGCTGCATGGGATGGATTATCACAGGACACCATTAGGAACCTCTACAACTCCATGGCGAAATGTCTGACATGTAGCATTAGCAAACATGGCGGCCCGACACCATACTGAGAGACACTACTTCTGTATGTGTAGCTCAATAAATATTGATCATATCAGTCTAAATGTATCATCATTTATTGTTCCTGGTAATCTTTATCTTCCTTCCCAATAGCACTGCAATCCCACAC
>CM067479.1:2778679-2791335 GCA_034552555.1 Semaprochilodus insignis
AGTGCTATAAGAAATGCTTAATACCTAATAGTGCTATATGACATACATAATACCTTATAGTGCTATAATGACATACATAATACCTTATAGTACAATATGGCATACATAATACCTTATAGTGCTATAAGAAATGCTTAATACCTTATAGTGCTATAAGAAATGCTTAATACCTAATAGTGCTATATGGCATACATAATACCTTATAGTGCTATATGGGATACATAATACCTTATAGTGCTGTATGGCATACATAATACCTTATAGTGCTGTATGGTATATGAAATGCCTCATAGTGCTATATGGCATACGTAATACCTTATAGTGCTATATGGCATACGTAATACCTTATAGTGCTATATGGCATACGTAATACCTTATAGTGCTATATGGCATACGTAATACCTTACAGTGCTATATGGGATACATAATACCTTATAGTGCTATATGACATACATAATACCCCATAGTGCTATATGGCATACATAATACCCCATAGTGCTACATGACATACATAATACCCTATAGTGCTATACAGCATGCATATAACATCATCGGAAGTACCACCGACATTTCTTAGTGGGGTTTTAGCATAACATGGCCTCAACTAGAATTTGCTAGTGGATATTTCAGGATAAATTCATTTATTCTTTGTTCCCTTCAAGACCCATTCCAGGCTTTTCTACTGATGTTGGCTCAGAGGATACAGAATCTGTGGCATATTTACTCATGAGGTCAGACAGTTAAAGTTGTGGGGTCATACTGGTGAAAATCAGTATAATCTTCCACTTACAGCATTAGCTGTAGCATCAAGGTGTTCTCAAAAGGAGCCTATGGGTTTGCCTTTAAAATCCAGGAGAAGCCTGGTCTACCTGTCTAAGCGTTCCAAAGCCCAGTTAAGAGCTTAAGGCCGCCTCCGCATACAGCAGCACGGATAAAAGAGGATCAAATAAAAGAGCTGTGGAATAATCCATGAATATCAGAGATATTATACCTACAAGCCTTTATCTGTAGTCCTGTATAAAAACAGAAGAGATATTTTTACTATAGGGGTCGTTCTTTGGATTGCGTGGAATTAGCTGTTGTGCAATATAGCCCGCGCCTATTTAGGACATTGTTCCTTATCGTGATGAAGGGTATTTACTCAAGCAGAAGCAGAGATAAAATCAGGGCTTGTGCAATGATACTGAACCTGTAATAAGAAGGTGGAGAAACATTCCAAGCAAAGCTGTACAGGTGAATAAGTACAGCAGCAGTGTAATACATTACTCAATAAAGGGTCTGTCCTTCACTAGATCAACACAGAGCCTCTGTAAGAGGGAGGGAGGGAGGGAGGGAGGGAGAGAGGGAGAGAGAGAGAGAGCATAAGCAAGGTAGAAAGAGGGAAATAAGACAGAGAAAAGGGAGAGATAGCAGAAAAGAGAGACAGGTGAAAAAGAGACAAAAGAAGGAGAGGCAAAGACAAAGAGTGAGTGAGAGACAGAAAGCAGGAGAGAGTGAAAGAGGTAGAAAAAACTGAGAGAAAGGGAAGAAACAGAGAAAGGGAAGAAACTGAAAGAAAGAGAAGAAAGAGAGAAAGTAAAAGTGAGAGAGAAACAGGCAAGAAATCACAAAAGATAGAGAGAGAGGAAGAGAATGAGTAACTAAGAGAAAAGGACAGACTAAACAAAGAAAGACAGAGAAAAGGGAGAGAGCTGAAAAGAGAAACAGGTGAATAAGCGACATGGAGAGAGGAGCAGGAAAACAGACACAAAGAGAAAAGAAAAAAGTAGAAGAAGAAAAAAGAGAGAAAGTTAAAGATATAAAGAGTAAGCGAGAGACAGAAAGCATGAAAAGCAAGAGAAGGAGAAATAAACAGAAAAAGGCAGAGATAGAGAAAGGAGAGAGAGCAGTTCAGATAGAGAGAATAACAGAGACAGAGAAGGGTGAGAGAGGTAGAGGGAGACAGACAGAGAAGCAGAAAGAGATTGAGAGCGAGAGAAAAGAAAGAGAGTTACGAACAGAGAAAAAGAAAGTGAGAGAGAGAGAGAGACCTACAAAGACAGCAGAGAGAGACGAGTGAGAGAGGTAGAGAGAAAGTGAAAGAGAGAGACCTAGAAAGAGAGCAGAGAGAGGAGGGTGAGAGAGGTAGAGAGAAAGTGAGAGAGAGAGAGAGACCTAGAAAGAGAGCAGAGAGTGAGAGAGCGTCCTTCATTATGAGGTAATGAAGTCTCTGTAAATAGCCCGGTGCTGTTTTATTGTGCTGGGTTTGAATGGAGAGGACCAGCCCATTAAAGCTCTCCAGAAGCTGATACAGAGAAACACTCGCACTTCCATTCATAGCAGCAGTGCAGCAGTTACTCCCATCGGATCAGCACCGACATCACAGCGCACTGTCACCTGTTCTAGTGACTGACTGTGTGTTCTCAGTGTGTCTATGAGTTGTCCAGACCATTACCCACCCTTTTTCTCCCTTTAGTGACCCGCAGGTCCGGTCCTCTCGTCTAATTGGGCCTGGATCGAAAGCAGTGGATTCAGAAATAAAGCCCCTGCTGTGTGGTGGTGAGCCAACAGTGTTTTTAAGTTTAAACCCAGGAGACCATGCCACAGACATGACACACACACACACACACACACACACACCCATGGCAGACACGCCGTACCTTCAAGAGTGTACGTTGCGTAACCATGGCAACAGAGCCGAATCTGGGACACAGGAGATGAGAGATAGGTAGAGTATGTCGTGCGAGAGGCGCACTCGCAGGATGCTATCTGTAACACATCCTCCAGCTTTATATGGTCAAAGGAAACTGTACTAAAGATCAGACGCCAACGTCATTAAGCAGCTTTCGAGTTTACTGCTTCGAGAGAAGAACGTGGCACAGATAGGACGTGCAATGCACATTGTACTGAGCAATTCTTCTGCTATCTGCCTTTCTGTGTCCTTGAGGTGCATTTCTGGAATAGTTCAAATTTCCGGCATTGTCTTCCTCCCATGGTTACATGCCATGAACTCTAATTAACTTCTATGGCTTCCTTTCTCATGCAGTTTTGGTATGAAATTCCATATTTTGTTCTAGAATGTAGTTCTCAGACTTGAACTATATCAGTTCTGAGTTTCATTTAGGGATAATGTGCTAAACATGAAGTCAAGTAAAGTATAAGAGCTTAGATCTTTAAAAAATCGTTTTTAAAAGATCCACTTTCTGCTGTTTGTAATAAAACACTGCTGTCCCTAATATTGTCATATACATATACAGAAACAGACTGTGAATAATTAAGTCTACTTGCATAAAACCTCTTGCAAAATACCCAAGAGATAAATGTACTTTAAGCCGTGTGGTGTACTTAAGTGCATTATACTAAACTTCTCAGTGACTTATGCTTGAGTGTTCAGAACTTTTGGCAGTTAGCAAAAACTTAAGTGATGAAACTTTGATATGCACTCATCATCACAAGAATAGTTGCACCCAGAAGGAAGTGTTGTATTGCAGTGCTATTGGGAAGACAGATAAAGGCTACCAGGAGCAATAAATGATGATAAATTTAGACTGATATGAGCAATTTATTTATTGTGCTACGTAACAGGAGTAGTGTCTCTCAGTATGGCGTCGGGCCACCGTGTTTGCCAAAGCAACATGCCAGACATCTCGGCATGGAGTTGTAGAGGTTCCTAATGGTGTCCTGCAATAATCCATCCCATGCAGCTTGAATATTCTCATGCAGTTCCTGCAGATTTTGCTGTAGGGGTGGAGGTGGAGTGACACCAGGCCTTCTGGACATGTGATGGATGACAACACATTTTGGCGTTGACCATGGTGCCTCCACACACAGATCCGTTGGTCACCTCCACCAAGACTAAAGCGGGACTCATTGAAGATGACCCACTGCCATTGTGAGTCACTCCATAACAGTCTCTTACAACACCATTGCAGTCTTTGCCAATGTTGACGTGGTATTAAGGGCAGTTGCCGTAACGGTCTGCATGCATGTAGTCGTCTGCCAGTGGCACTAACACTAACAGGAAGACTCATGGAGGGCATCACTTCTCACCAAAGGTCCATCCTTACTTACGTGCCATGCACAGCTGAGCATGGAACTTGAATCATTTGCGTGTCTTATGATGTCAAACCTACCCACCAAGTTTCATTCCTGTCAGTTGATTCCTTCTGGGTTCAAGATGATGAAAAGTCATGGGATAACGGTATGTAAATTGATTCAGCAATGGCATTAGCTCATTGGACAGCTTGGGAATGTGTTGTGAAGTGTCTTGTGAGTGAGGTTAACACCAGCCAGCATGCAGGACACACCATTCATCAGAACTCTCCAGAATGCTTCTTGAATCAACTTGGGTCAGATGGTATGGTGCATCATCCCGCTGGAATGTCCCATCATTGTGGGGATACATAGAGACTATAAAGGGCCGGAAATGGTCACCAAGCAGTGAAACGTACTGGACCAATGAACACACCCCACACCACGATGGAACCACCCACAGTCTGCACAGTGCCTTGTTGACAACTGTGGTCTGTAGCTTCATGTGGTCTGTGCTACACACAAACCTTACCATCAGCCAATGACAATGACTCACTGGGCCCACGCCACACATTATCTCATTGTCCTCTAGGGCCCAGTTAACAACCTTACAAACCCAGGTGAAGTGCTGTGTCCAGTGTCATGGTGCCAACAGAGGTGGCCTGGTGGGTCTTCTGCTCCCATATCCCATGGAAGCTAATGAACGCTGCACTGACCTGTGGGATATGCATGTGGGGTCTCCTGCATTGAATGTGGATGTGATTTCTGCCAGACTTTCTAGTCTGTTTGCACTGACAATTCTGGGCAGACACCACTGGTCATGATCATTAAGCTCTCATTGGCGGATAAATGGTTGGAGCTGTTGGCTTAAATATCTGTAGATGTGTTACTTATGCCATGCTGTGCTCATCTAAAGCAGTGTTATTTCAGCCCTCATCCTGGAGGCCAAAGTTACATATAGCAGCTCAAGTTTCAACATATCAGAAACAATGACAGCAATGGCAGACTATGTATGCAGGAATGTACCATTCCAGGTTGCGACTTTACATTCCCTTCTTAATAAACAGCGAGCCTGGTTGGTGTTCATCTTTAAACAAGGCTCAAGTTGCTTCCTATTCGCCAGCTTCTTAATCAAAGGTTGCATTCCACCTTAAATGCTACAACTTATAGCTTTGGCACTATTTAAGGTGGAACGGAATAGATAATGTGCAAAATATGCAGGCAAATAGAAAGACAACTTCATCTCCCATATCCCTTGACTTAAATTACAAGACTCATGTTGTAAGTTACTCAAACCCTTGGCAATATCATGGCTCAGTGTAGTGTTTGACTGAGGAGAGGAGCAGTTCCATTCCCCTCTACTTTGTGTTGATGTCGAGAATGAAAGCAAGTAGCTAGTTTGGGCAAAGTTAGCTACTAGCTAGCATTTAGTTTTTTTAACCAGTTTTAATTAAATCTTGGATAATATTGAGCAGCTTCACTCAGTGTTCAACACAGAAGAGTCTGAAGTTCCACCTTTACTAGCATCACAACCCCAACAGCAGCCTTTAAGTAGCAGCCATGCTGTGTGATTGTATAGTGTTTGCTGGTTAAAGCAGATCATCTTAAACTGAGAGTTTCATAGTGAGGAACAACTTTAATCTACTGTGTGTTGAGGTCGAGATGGAAAGAGAGTAGCTACCATAGGTAGTGTTAACTACTAGCATTCCTTAGACAACTAGCATTAGCATAGCTAACTAAATAGTATGACAACTTATTTAAACGGAGGTTCATTTTATTTTCCTGGCTATGTCTGTTTTCACCTGTTACTTCTGTGGGATCAGTAAACCAGCCAATCAAAGCAGAGCTCATCTAATTATTAATGAGCTCACTAAAAAACACATTCAGCCAGCAGTGATGTCCTCCATAAATCATCCTGTTAGTGCCAGCACCATTGGCAGACGGACGTACAACGCAGGACTACATGCATGCAGACCGTTACGATGACTGCCCTTAACACCACATCAGCGTCACCAAAGACTGCCATGGAGTGACTCAGAATGACAGCAGATCATCCTCAGTGACGAGTCCTGCTTTTCTCTTGGTGGAGACAACAACGAATATGTGTGTGGAGGCACCATGGTCAGAAGGCCTGGTGTCACTCCACCTCCACCCCTACTGCAAAATCTGCAGGACCTGTGTGAGAATATTCAAGCTGCATGGGATAGATTATCACAGGACACCATTAGGAACCTCTACAGTTCTACTGTATATACATAACTGCACATGAAATATGTTTACTGTGTATGTAATGCAATGTGATGCTAAAATTGTCATACATCTGAAAACACAAGTTTTCATTGGGGCCTACTTAATCTTACAACATCCTGTATGTACCATAACCAGGTCATGTTTTAGGCCAAAATATTTTCTTAAAACTATTATTAAACATTGTCTCAGACATCAGGCGGTGTTTTTCTTCCACTGCACGTTCTGTGAGGGTACTCAGATGTCTGGTTCCCATCACCACCACTGTGAACAAGTCAGACTTGGTAAGTTTCTCATTCCTTAGACTCAAAGTGACTGTATGTGCAGCCACAGGTGTAATTTTGGGTGTGCACAAGTGTAATGCACCCAGTGCTCATTTGATGTCTGGGGAGTGAATGTCACTCTTCAACTTTCAGCTCCGTATTCAAACTTCACCAGTCAACCTGATCGGCATGATTTCAAAGGGGCGAATAATTTCAGCTTCAGCGTAGCCGGCGTGCTCTGCGTAAACGCCCTCGGGTCACCTTTCCTCCTCGTTCTTTCCAACTACAACAACAACACTCGCGCATGTTCCTACACGACTGGAATGGCAGTGCCAATTCACACTCCAGATCCCCCGCGGCCGCTGGGCTGCAGCGCTCTCCGCCAATGGTGAGGGAGAGAACGCGGTGTTCGGCTCAAAAATAAGACAGGACGAAATAACATGGGCGTGTTGCGCAAATTCCAGCTGAATGAATTGTTTTGGCGGCGGGCCAGTGGGTGCTCCCAGCGCCAGTTAAAACACAGATAGCAGCCGCTTATTGTTCTGTTAGGATTTACCCACGAGTAGGGATTTGTTGGTAGCGCAAGAGTGGGAGAAAAACAGTTCCACAAACCGGCTACGCAAAGATTTCTTTGGCCACTCAGCAGCCAGGCAGACAGGCGGACGGACTGAGAGGTCATTCCAAAAAGCTTGGAAATAATCAATAAAAAAAAAACCTGAGAGTAAAAGAAGGGAGGAATAAAGGGAGGAATAAAAAGAGAGGCACAAGCAGTGACTAATATAACAGGCGGGGAAAAGAGAGGCAGAGTAAGCAAGCAAGCAAACAGGTTGACTGAACTGCCCTTTGAGTCACTCAAATCCTGCAGATTGAAACCTTTTCACATACAGGCGCACGCAATCAGTCATTTCCTCGACAGCGCAAAGTTTATTTTCACCTGGACTCGCTCGTAGGTGTGGGCACAGAACGTCGCCCTGTGCATTTAGCGCTCACGGTGTTTGTATTTGGGAATCAAATGTCACATCCAGTGCCAGCGAGGTAAGCATGGGTGTGCATGTGGAAACAGCTTAGCTTAGACCTACTCATACTAGCTTCATGACAGCAAGCAACGTGACATTCGTTTCAGTGCAAATCGTCACATTTACAGTAGCAGTGAATTACCGGGCCTGACCCGAAGTTCACACTTGCAGTTTTATGTGCTCTCTTTGCACAAATGTCTGAAAGACCACACTAGGTGCATCCTTTCCGGAGTCCTGCCTCAAAGCAACATTCGTCCTCGGTATTGTAGTGACCTGCAACCTTGAGTATCTGATAATACCAATGCCATCACATGATTATGACACTACCAAATGGATGCCAGTAAGCAGGTAAGGGAAGACAGTAGGTGAGGAGCCTGGTGATTCCGGGTTCTGTGTATCCGGGGGCAAGCACCACGGCAATTCTGGTTCCCTGAAGGCTAGCAGTGTGATCCAGAGCCTGTCATGCTGTAGGAATGGCTCTTGAATGCTTAAATGCTTCTTTGTATGACAAATTGGTTTTGCAGATTCATTGGGAAATGTGTTATGCATGGTTCTACTTAGAACCAAAAAGTGTTCTTCCATTGTTACAAGCTTGACACCATAACAACAGCACACACCTAAAACAGACGGAGACATTGTATCACATGATTATGACACCACCAACATGGATGCCTCACAGAAGACAACTGGTGAGGAGCCTGGTGATTCCGGGTTCTATGTATCCGGGGGCAAGCACCATGGCAAGGCTGGATACAAAGTCTGGTTCCCTGGAGGCTGGCAGTGTGATCCAGAGCCTAACCTAAAACAGATGGAGGCATTGCATCACATGATTATGACACCACCTACATGGATGCCTCAGAGAAGTCAGCAGGTAAGGAGCCTGGTGATTCTGGGCTCTGTATATCCGGTTCCCTGAAGACTACAATGAAAAGTTGTGTGTTGGCAGAGACCCTATAACCCTGTAAAGGTGGAAGTTGATAACTCTTATTGTCTAAACTTTTTTGGCTCTCCCCTGAGGGCAAGCGCCTCGGCAAGGCCGGATACAAATTTGCGAGATTCCGGGGTCCACATCTTCGGTCCAGGGCCTGTCACGCCGTACTGACCTGTGGAGTTTGGCTTCATCATGGATTTTTCTAGTCACCGTTTGCTATGCATTCCCTTCTCCTGTGGTTTATATATGATGTCATCGGTCAACACTGACTTTACTTTCATCACGTGACCGTTGACTATATGATATCTGAAGTCATTCAGTCATTAGTGTATAACAACAATATTCGTCCTTTGACAGAAGTTTGACATCAACAACAAAGTAACAACGTAACAATAGCACATTCTTAGAAAAGGTTCCATTTAGAACCATGAGCCATTGCATGTGTAAATGTTTCTTTGCAAGATGAAATGGTTCTTCAGATTGATGGAGAACGTGTTGTATATGGTTCTTCAAGAGTTCTTCAGTAAAAGGAACGGTTCCATTTAGAATCATGAGTTCTATATAGAACCATTGCATGTGCAATCCATTCTTTGCATGATGATATGGTTCCTCCAAAAAGCAGTCTTAAGTTGTTACAAGCTTGACACCATAACAATAGCTGACTCTTAAAAAAGATGGTTCTTCAAGAGTTCTTTAGTAAAAGGAACGGTTCCATGTAGAACGGTTCCATTTACAGAACTATAGCATGTGTAAATGGTTCTTTTCATGATGAAGTTATTAAAGGGAATGGTTCTTGCCTGCTTAAATGTTTCTTTGCAAGGCAAAATGGGTCTTCAGATTAATGGAGAATGTGTTGTATGCGGTTCTATATAGAACCCTTTTGAAAACGATTCTATGTATAGGGTAAAAAATACGGTTCTTCTATTGTTACAAGCTTGACATAGTAACAACAGCACGTTTAGAAAGAAGATGGTTCTGCAAGGTTCTTTAGTAAAGGAAATGGTTCAAATCGCATGCTCAAATGATTGTTTGCAAGGTAAAATGGTTCTTCAGATTGATGGAGAATGTGAATATTGTGGAAGAATTGTTTATGGTTCTGTATAGCTTGGCACCAAAATAATAGCACACTCCTAAAAAAGATGGTTCTTCAAGAGTTCTTTAGTAAAGGGAATGGTTCTATATAGAACCATTGCATGCTTAAATGGTTCAGCTGATTGATGGAGAACGTGTTGTATCTAGTTTTATGTAGAACAATAGTAGAACCCTTTTTTGGTGCTATATAGAGCCGTTTTCTAAATACGATGCTCAGTTAAGATGAAAAAGACAAGAGCAAAAAGAAAATGCTTATTCTGAGAACGTGGTTCATGTGACGGTGGCTTAAGGAAGCTTTCCTCTAATGAAGAAATGCTAACTCACGTCTCTATAAGCCAGAGCTGGAATCTGCTGCCTGTTTATTGTAGAGGTGTTACTGTCACTGCATTGTCACGGAGGCTTTTCCCGTCTGAGCCTCTTTACAGATAAGCCTCGCGTCCTTCATGAGGTAGCGAACGCAGATTAACACCGCAGAGGAATTCACCAAAGACCGATGCCATGTTTGTGGGTCAAACAAGAGCAAGATTCTCGCCACAAAGCGTCTTTGTGGCGGCGCGACAACAGCTCACTGTGTGGAGGATGACAATGGCGCCACCAGTTCAACTGACACTGAACTTTTTCCACATCTGAGCAGAGCAAGAGAAAGCCCACAGCTACCTTTCAGAAAGGCCTCATTAAAACCCCCGCTCCGCAGCCAGCGCCCCGCACGCCGCGCACAGGCTGCATTTGATCAAATGCCTTCAGTCTGAGAGCGCCTGCTGGAGAACTGAACTCATCTCGCACTGTCGGATGAAGGCACCTGATCCCTGGAGGGGAAAAAGAGGAGGCTTGTCTTTCCCATGCTCTGCTCTTAACTTTCCCACTCTCCCTCTCTCTCTCTCTCTCTCTCTCTGTCTCTCGTTCTCCCTGTCTCTCGCTCTTCCACAGAGATAATATGCATGTGACTTAATGCTGTTGAGAGAAGAGAGAAATAGAAAGGAATACAGATGCAGAGAAGGTAAAAGAGAGAAAAGTAATAGAAAGAAAAGAAACAAGAGAAGAGAGAAACAGGGAAAGACAGGAAGAGAGACAAAGATGGATAAAGTGATGTGATATATAGAAAGAGAGAGGAAAAGAAATGAGACAAAGAAGAGAGAGAAAGAAATTAAAAAGAGAGGTAAAGAGATAAAATGAAAAAGAAGGAAAGAGTAAACAAGAAAGGGAGAGAAAGTGAGAGAGAGCGAGAGAACAAATGAGGGAGACCCAGAAAAGTGAAAGAAGAGGAGAAAGAAATAAAGACACATGGAAAAAGAGAAGGGGAAGAGAGAGAGACTGCAAGAAAAAGAGAAAAAGAGAGAGAAAGAAAAACAAANAGAGAAAGACTGAAATTGAGGCAAAGATGAAAAAAAGTGATGAGATGAGCCAAAAGAGGGAGGAAAATAAATGAGATAGGGAGAAAGAGAGAAAGAAATGAGATTGAGAGGAAGAAGAGAAAAAAGAAAGAGAAAGAAAAAGAGACAAGAAAGGCAGAGAAAGACAAGAAGAGAGATAGAGAGAGAGCAAATGAGGGAGGCACAGAAAAGTGAGGGGAAAAAACAGTGTCCAGAGAAAGAAAGATGAGGAGACGAAGCAAGAGGCAGAGAGCGAGAGAGAGGGAGAGAGAGAGAGAGAGAGAGAGATTTTCCCTCTGTAATAGTGAGTTGTGTTCTCACAGTAGAGTTCTCCTATCTGTGCTTGGGGCAGCGGGTCTATAGCTGAGAACAGCCCAAGGCTTCAAACCATCAACAGTCAGCTCACGCTCCACACACACGGCACACCAGTGTAGGAGAACGTATCAGTGCAGTGTGGTGTAGTGATCCATCAGGCAGAAAAATACAGTCTACACAATACAGATAGCACTGATAATCCAAACATCCAAACATATATACAGGTATATCAACACACCAGTGATACGCCAGTAAGAGCTATCGGGCTAGACTCCTAACGTTACCTTCACATACCACTGCCATGCTCACCCTGGACCAGAGCATCTGATTAATACAGAGATATGGGACAATGATTTCTGACAGCACTGTTGTGTTCAGTAAGGAGGGCTGAGGTGAGATTATGAAGGATAAAAGTTATTAGATGCTAGTTTTCATTTCTTTGTGGGCAAAATGCTCAGGTGAACATGATAAGTCACAGTATTTCCCAATGTGTGTATTCTTGCCTTACTGGTCACATCACGAATCACGAAAAATCGCAATACAATAACTTTGCGGAGCTTCTCTCGATCCTCTCTCCTGCTGCCCATGCACTCTCGTGGGCCACTGCTCCAAATCAACGGTTACTTCAGTCCCTTCACTTATTCATCAATTTGTTTGTGTGTTTGTTTGCTTATTTATTTCGCCCTCTGTGGTGCAGATTTCATCAGACCTGTGATCAATCTTGCATGGCTCATTCTGTTGTCGTTCTGCTGTCAAACAGCAGCAAATAAAAACAAGCAGTCATGCGATTTGGCACCAAATATTTCATGTCTAGTTTACTATTAACCAAATCCATTTGATCTCAGTGACCGTCCAGATAAATAAGGGAAACAGAACGATTGTGTTGTTTATTACATCAAATGCAGTCTGAACTTTCTGGATCAGCATTAATCAGCCAGATCCATCTAATATTGATTAAAGGCCTGCGATGGTGAATGACGTTCCAAACCAGACAGGTGTGTCACAAGAACCGGGAAATAAAGATCTCTGCTCTGCAGAAGGAAGCAGTGAGGTGTTATGAAGAGTGTGTGACTGTGTTTACAGGTGGATGAGAATGTCTGAACGCATCCAGTTAAATGGATTGATGATAAGTGATAATAAGTTAACACATGTTCTACAACAGATTTAAATATGACATTTTCTGCATATTGTAGAGCACATGTATGTGTATGCTGATAGTTGGTATAATGTAGTGGGTAACACGGCCACCTCCCATGCTGTAGACTGGGGTTCGATCTCCTACCTGGGCAAACACTCTACACTATACCAGTAAGGGTCCTTGGGCAAGACTCCCAACACTACCTTCACATGCCTGTATAAGAAATGATCAAGCAGAGAGGAAAAGTGAGAGAAAGGGAAACAAGACAAAGAG
>CM067479.1:2791393-2804642 GCA_034552555.1 Semaprochilodus insignis
AAAGAAAAAGAAGCAAAGAGAAAAACAAGAAAAGAAGAGAAAGACAGGGAGAAAGAGAGTGGAGAAAGAAGAGGAGAAAGAAATAAGGAAACAGGGAAAGAGAGAAGGGGAAGAGAGAGAGAGAGAAAGGAGAGACAAGAAATGGGAGAAAAAGGGACAACGCAATAAAGAGAAACAAAGAGAAAGAAGAAAAGAAAAAAAGAAAGAGAAAACAGGAGAGAGAAAAGGGACGAGAGAGAAAAAAATGAGTGAAGAGAAACAGAAAGACTGGAATAGAGACAAAAATGAAAGACGTGATGAGATAGAGAGGAAAAGAAATTAGGGAGAAAGAGAGTAGTAAAGGAGATTGAGAGGAAGAGAGAAAAAAGACAAAGGAAGGAAGCAACCAAGGAAGAGAAAGGCAGGAAGAGAGAAAGAAACAGAGCAAATGAGGGAGGTACAGCAAAAGTGAGAGAAAAAACAGTGTCCAGAAAAAGAAAGATGAGAAGAAGAAAGAGACAAAAAGAGCATCTGCCAAACACTGTAAATGTAAATAGATTTGTGTGTCTGCCCCTTTGCTAATTGCTACTTTGCTAATTGAACAAAGAACCCCAGTAAACACAAAATTGCAAAACAATGTCATTGAACGAAGCCGTTACTAAGGCTCTGGGACTCCAACGAGCATCAGTGAGAGTCTATGCACCAAACTTGGAAGAGTGGTGAACCTTCCCAGGAGTGGCCAGTCTACAAAAGACAGTATCACCAAGAGTGCATCAACAGCTCATCCAGGAGGTCAGAAAAGAACCAATATGAGCATCTAAAGAACTGCAGGCCCAAATTACCTCCAAGTTAAAGTACATGATTCCACAATAAGAAAGACACTGGGCAGAAATGGCATCCATGGGAGAGCTACCAGGCATGAACCAAAGGTCCTCATCCTGCAATTGCCAAAAAGCATCTAGATGACCCCTAAGACCTTTAGGATAATATTCCCTGGATTGATTAGAAAAAGGTGGAGCTTTTGGAAGATATGGGTTACATCGGACACAAAGCCAACAGCATATTCCACCATAAGAATAACAAACCATCGGTCAAACAGTGGTAGCGTGTCTGGGACTGCTTTTCTTCTGAATTCTGCAAAAATTCCTCCCCAGTGATGTAGAAGACTCATCACAAGGGATTGCAAACGTTTGACTGAATGCCCTCAATTCAGATTAAGGTGTATGGAGGGATGTATTGTAATGTGATTGAGCTATTAGTCTATTAGAAATGGATGATCAGGCTGCATAAAATTGTGGCTACTGACATGGTGGTGGTGTGTTAGTGTGTGTTGTGCTGGAGTGGATCAGACACAGCAGTGCTGCTGGAGTGTTTAAACACCTCAGTGTCACTTCTGCATACAACTGAATGTGTGTACGAGTGTGTGCAAGTGGTTGCTTTGCTGCTCCTCCGTCCCTGCAGAAAGATGGACGAATCCCCAGGTAGAAAAACAGCATCATGTCTTGTTTATTAATACACTCTGATTAGATCCATTAACGGCCGCTGAGTGAACTAATCACCGTGTAATTCGAGGTGTCATTTCGCCCAGCTGTCCAGTTCACATTCTTCCATCGTCTTCACACGTGTCGTTACTTTTTTAATAGACTCGTGAAAAATAATGTCGTGTCAGGGGGTAAGCATTTGATTTCCTTTCTCCCGGTGTAAGCATATTTCACATGCAATTGATTGAGCAACCCAGTGTCCATTAGCGCATAGCCATGTGCATGCAGGCATGCAGATGAGACTTCAGCATGAATCTGAGTCTGAAAGATGCTGAAATTATGTATTGCTTTTTCATTCTGTCTCGTGCAATCATACACATTTCGTGGCTTTTGTGTTTTGAACATGTTTTTGCTGGTGACCAGGACATGCTGGTTTTTGCTGATAATGCCGGTGACCAGCATATGTTGGTGTTTGTTGGTGACTAGGATGTGCTGGTTTTTGCTGCTGACGAGGACATGGTGGTTTTTGCTGATAATGCCGGTGACCAGCATATGCTGGTGTTTGGTGGTGACTACGACATAGTGATTTTTGCTGGTGATGCTGGTGACTAGGATGTGGTGGTTTTTGCTGCTGACGAGGACATGGTGGTTTTTGCTGGTGATGCTGGTGACCAGGACATGCTGGTGTTTGCTGGTGACCAGGATGTGGTGGTTTTTGCTGCTGACGAGGACATGGTGGTTTTTGCTGGTGATGCTGGTGACCAGGACATGCTGGTGTTTGCTGGTGACCAGGATGTGGTGGTTTTTGCTGCTGACGAGGACATGCTGATTTTTGCTGGTGATGCTGGTGACCAGGACATGCTGGTGTTTGCTGGTGACCAGGATGTGGTGGTTTTTGCTGCTGACGAGGACACGCTGATTTTTGCTGGTGATGCTGGTGACCAGGACATGCTGGTGTTTGCTGGTGACCAGGACATGCTGGTTTTTGCTGGCGATCCGGACATGCTGGTTTTTGCTGGTGATGCTGGTGACCAGGACATGCTGTTTGCTGGTGATGCTATCTATTGGAAGTTCAATTTACTCAAAGGTTTAAGGCAGTCTTGCAAGTTAAAACACAATTATTATTATTATTATTATTATTATTATTATTATTATCATTGTTATTATCATTATTATTATTATCATTATTATTAGTATTAGTATTAGTATTAGTATTTTTATTATTAGTAGTAGTAGTATTTTAATGTGCAAACTGAACCCCTTTCCATCTAATTCCAGTTAAACACCCAGGTAAAAGTACATATGTGAAAGGGGTCCTATGGGACTTGACACCTAGCTAATTAACCAGCTAGTTGACAGTTTGATAGAACAAATGTTATTAGTGAAATATACAGTAGTCTTAATGTTTTACCTTGTTTTATCTCATTTCATAGCCTCTCAGAATACACCAAACAGCAGGAAACTGGCTTTCTCTGTGAGAAAAATGTTTGTGGGTGAAGTCCCACCCCCCAACACCCGCCTATCTACCAATCTTTAAGAGTAATATATCAACCCTGAAGTGAGGAATGGACGTTTACAGGGTTGAACCCAACATCAAAATTGAGATGTAATAATTTGCCTGTGATTTTTCAGAAACCCGAGTGATCTGAGAAAAGAAGTATTAGTGATACCGTTATAGCCTCCCTCAGCTGGATATCAGCTGTGTGGGGAAGGTGTACACAAATACTGAGCTACAAGATCAGATTTTCAATAATGCCCTAAGGAGATACAGACTGCGCGCACACACACACACACACACACACACACACACGCACACACACACACACACAGAGAATGTCATGGCTGAAAAGTAATTGGTCTCGGCTACTCGCAATTGTTTTCTGTAAATCAGCGGCCGCATCAACAGGAGACCTGATATCCAATTGTGGTGAAAGTCTAGTCAGTAATCGCATTGCACTTAATAGCATTACCATGATCAGTTTCAGCCCGACATATGTCCACAGTTACGCCCATGCTTTTACCATTTATCTGCATGAAAGATGTGGAGGAAAGGGATATCAGGGCAGACGCTGCCTGTCGATTTTTCTCAACAAAGCACACAGGATGCATCAAAGCTGCATGCACACAGAGGCAGGGTCAGAGAGATAGACAGATACACACGGACAGAGAGATGAGTGTACGTGTGTGCTAGTGCAGTATGTGTTTGTTGTTTGTTTATGTACATTTTGGAGGACTTTTTAAAATTGTGTATATATATATATATATATATATAAAAATGACTTACCATATATTTACATATATGAAATACACAAAGGATATTACGTATACATGCTTATGAATGTACAGCACAATACACTTGAGATCTTATTACATATGGTATAGGTACTTACATATGTAAAATATGATATGCCTCATATGTAGGAATATGAAATATTATATATTTACATATGTAAATATCTACATATCTAACATATGTAACATTATTGCATATGGAGCATATCATTATTGTCGCTGTCCAAAGAAAAACATGTATCTCCATTTTTCTTGAATTTTAATTTTTATACATCATTTAAACACAGCAGCTGTTTACATTATGTGAGAATTTCATGGTGAATGGACCAACAGAAATGGCCCCAAATAGCTTCGAAAAAAGTCTGGTTCCATAGACTTACATTAAAGTTAAATTAGGTTTTTGCCCTCTCCTTTAAAGTTGCCATTTTGGAGATACCTGTTTTGATGTGGATAACAGTGATACATATGGCATACTTACTACTTACTTAAAAATATAATGCTTAAATATTTTAACACATATTAGTCATATGACCGCATGTACTGACAGAGTATAACAACAAACTTGTGCCCAGGTTCGCAGATTCTGAAAGACATACAGGCGCAGGCAGACACAAGATCAAATCTGCCCTATCATTTTCTATCTTCTCTATCAACGAGACACCAATGCAGTCTGTAATAGCCTCGGAAATAAACTGGCAGACGTCCCGGTTACCATATTACAGATCAATTTCTTCCAATCTATAACATTTTCCTCCCCTGCGTTTGTTTCTATTTCGGATTGTGGCTCGTGTGTGCTTCGGCTCCTGAGGTAAGAGTGTGAGGTGTAAAGCAGTGAGGTGTGCTCAGCCAGGGATGCTGTGATGTCAGGCCTGGATGCTTTGCTGAGTAATTTTTCACCTGAACTGAACATGAGAGAACAAATGGAGCAAGAGAGAATAAATGAAGGCTGAGATTTTCTTTCACTTCACTTGGTCGGCCTGGAGCTTTTCCCGAGCCCTGGCTGCGAACGTCATAACAATTATGCTGAACAGAAGTGTCACAAGGGTTATGTGTAATTGCTGTATTTACAAAATACTGAACTACATGCTGTACGGAGAAATGCAGCTATAAATAGAAGCAGACGGACATCAATACTCAGTAAAGTATCAGTTTAGGAAACACATAATTCAACTTCAGAAGCACAATAGTGGTGGATTTCTCTGAGACTCATTTTTTTCAGGAAGCAGATGGAACATCTAGGAATTGTTACTTTGGATATACACTCCAAGAGTTGCACCCAAAAGGAGGTGTCAGATTCCAGTGCTATTGGGAAGGAAGATAAAGGCTACCAGGAACAATAAATTATGATAAATTTAGACTGATATAAGTAATATCTATTGAGCTACACATACAGAAGTAGTGTCTCTCAGTATAGCGTTGTAGAGGGTCCCAATGGTGTCCTAATCCGTCCCATGCAGCTTGAATATCCTCACACAGTTCCTGCAGATTTTGGTGGTAGTGTGACGTGTCCATTGGTTCATTGGTTGTCTCCACCGAGACAAAAGCGGGACTCGTCACTGAAGATGAACCGTTTTGCCATTCTGAGTCACTCCATGACAGTCTGGCACGACACCATTGCAGTCTTTGGTGACGCTGACGTGGTGTTAAGGGCAGTCGTCGTAACAGTCTGCATGCATGTAGTCCTGCGTCGTGCAGCCGTCTGCCAATAGTGCTGGCACTAACAGGATGACTCATGAAGGGCATCACTGCTCGCTGAATGTCCACAATTGTGGCTGTTGGGTCAGTCAGGTACAGCAATAAGGTCAGTCCTTGCTTACATCACATTTGAATGTCTCACAATGTCAATCCTACCCACCAAGTTTCATTCCTGTGGGTTGATTCCTTCTGGATGCAACTAGTTGTGCAACTATACCGGCCTGTGATTGGCGGGTCACAAGTTCAATTCCCTAAACTGACTGGTTAAAAGTAAAACTGGTTGAAGTTCAACTACTCCACAGGTGCCACGGATAAAGCTGCCCACCACTCTGGGCAAGTGTGCTTACTGCCCCCTAGTGTGTGCGTGTTCACTTGTGTGTGGTGGTGATTCACTTCACGGATGGGTTAAATGCGGTAGACAAACTCTTTTGTATGCCAGTACACTTGTCGAATGGTTCTCAGTTCTAAATCTTATTTTTGCTGTCACACACCAATAGCGTTCTCTCTTACCCTTGAATATGTTTGCTTTGGAAAGCAGAACTAACTCTGTTAAACGCTCCATTAAAAATGTGTAGATTAATGATGCAAAGCATGTCCAAACCAAAAAAGTAATTGGCACGTCTTTTCAGTCCTGGCTGCGGATTCATTAGGCCATTTGGACTCACAGTTCATGAAAAGCAGCTCAGGTTCTCAGCTACTATTTCGGAATTCATTGCCTCTGTCCTCTAATGGTATGTAATGATGAGTCACCACCCTACAGGAGTAAACAAATGAAAGCAAACTTAATCCTTTGTGGCAAATATTTCATAGAGAAAGCCTTCAAGATAAAGTCTGGCAGAACAAGAAAAAATGCAAACAGCTTGTACTTGGGGTTGTAGCTTTTTTATTTCTTCATTTTTTAAGGCAAGCATGTAGACGACGCTAATAGCTATGAGGAGTGTTGTTAATAAACAAAAGACGTGCCCTCATTTATTGCCGGCACAACACACACTCACACTTGGCTGTCAATGAAGCTGAGATGTTTTGACTGCAGGACCAATCTAGACCGAGGTGCACTCCAAGCACAGCCCTTTTATGTAGCTGTCACATGGGAGTCCCACCATGCTGCTAATGGGATTACAGCACCCCGAGCATGAAAACATGGATGAAAACATGGTCGGCTACGTTGCTCCATCGTAGACGCGCTCCCTGCTGCTGTACTGACAATGGATGCTGTTAGGTGTCCTGGCTAATGGAAAGGATTGGTCATAAGCATAATATGTCAGCTGCGGTCCAGAAGCTGCTGCGGTTTGAAGTGGCCCTGACCCTGTCCAATCATATAAACAGCATGTCACAGACGACAGATTCCTAGAAGTCAAGTGCCTCTCGGAAGACTTGAGTGAGGATTTCACGGCTAGAGCCACAAATGGAAAGCAATTGGACATCGTGGCTCACACTGCGAGCTATGCAAAGCAGATCTTTTAATAAAAATTCATTTACCAGCAACACGTCTGGACATGCGGACTCACAAACATGTCTAATGGACTTCATCAGGATTCGAGGAAGAGAAGGAAATTCTATATGGAAAGACATTAGGAAAAACAGTGGCTGAAATAACAATCCATACTCACGGGACCCAACTATTGTAGTCTGGACTGGGTCACATGGGGGCATCATTTCTTATGGTCGTAACGGTTAAGTCTTTCATGCTTGTATTTCTTATGGTTTGATACCTTAACCTGCATGTAGGATTTTTTATTTTTTTATTGTTTTTCCTGACTTTTATTACCTTAAATGACTTAAATCTGTTATTTTCTTATACATGTAATCTTACTGATGATCTGATGGTGCTTAATTGTAAAATAATCATTATTAAGAATATAATTATTTGACCGATTGTGTTTTTGTTGGGCTACATTTGAACTCAGACAGAGTTTTGGTGAAATACATTTGAGTTTTTTTTATTTGATTGGAATGGAATTTTGCTAGGTCACATCTGGGATCAGAGAATTTTGATGGAATACAGTCAGGAATTTTATCAGATTGGGGCAATTTTTTTTTTTGCTATGTATGTGTTAAGGCAGAATTTTATTCAAAAACATTCAGGATCTCAACATAACAGATTTCATTTGAGCCACACACATGCTAATTTTGTTGAATTAAAATCAGGCTCGTACTGAATTCTTTGGTCCAATTACCATCAGATTGAAGCTACAGTTATGATGCAGATTTTACAGTCAAAATTCTGTGGGGTTGCAAAAGTGTTCAGACAGAATTCTGTTGGGCTCCATTCATGTTGGGACAGAATCCTATTGGGCTACATTTGGGTTCAGACAGAATTCAGCCTGGCTACGTTTGGGTTAGATAGAATTCTAATGGACTACATTTGAGTTCAGATAGAATTCTGTTGGGCTCCATTCATGTTGGGACATAATTCTGTTGGGCTACATATGGGTTCAGACAGAATTCCAGTGGGCTATGTTAGAGTTCAGACAGAATTCCAGTGGGCTACATTTGGGTTCAGACAGAATTCCTTTGGGCTATGTTTGGGTTCAGACAGATTTTTTGGGCTACATTGGGTTTAGACAGAATTCAGCCCGGCTACATGTGGGTCCAGATAGAATTCTAATGGACTACATTTGGGTTTAGACAGAATTCTGTTCAGCTCCATTCATGTTGGGACATAATTCCAGTGGGCTACATTTGGATTCAGACAGACTTTTTGGGCTACATTTGGGTTCAGACAGAATTCTGTTGGGCTACATGTGAATTCAGATAGAAGTTTCTTTGGCTTCATTCCAGACAGAAATGTGTCCAGATACAGTCAGATTGGAAGAGAATTTTATGGGGTTACAGTCAGATCAGCCCAGTGTTCTCAGGACCAATATTTTAGACTGGATAAAAGCTTTAGCATGACCCCCCCACACACATATACACCCATGTGCACACAATGAAAACATCTTAACACATGCACATGCACACACCGGCCATAATGTCTGTGCATGTAGTCTGCTGTTCTTCCATTGTTCCAGCTCTAAACACACCTGCAGTCCCTTCCTTCCTGCAGAACGGTTCCCACAGGCCGATGGAGGGCCTGAGCCTGATCCGCTCTGATGTAATTACTTTACCATGTTCCCAGGATGGGCAGAAAGGAAGAGGTGGACAGAAGCATGGTGAAAGAGTAAAGCCCCTCTTGCTCCTGAAAGCAGAAGTGGTGTATTGAGGTCTTAGGATTACCCCTAAGAATGATGTAATGAGGCACCCAGCAACAACACTCAAACTTCCTTCCCAAAGAAATCACACATTAGAAGTTTTCCAGTTCCTTTTTTAATTCTGTTTTGAAACTGCTCAAGCAAGTAATTGTCAACAATGCCGGACGAGGGTGTGGTTTCGGCCTTCGAGTGCGTGATTGCAGTTTCCCAGGGACGAAATGTATCGTGTGTCCTCACGCCCACCCAATTTCAAAAGTCGAATAAACATATAAACTGTCTTCTAAAAAGCCATTGAGCCAGCCTCAGCTCCAATAACATCCATTCACTTTCCCAGTGATGGGTTTCAGCTAATGTTACGTGAATGGGAAAACTGTCTGGCACAAACTCTCTATTTGTGTTCTGGGAAGCCATAAAGCTTCTCGCAAATGTGTGCCTGGGTTTTAAGGCCTCTAGCTCCATGCTCGAGTGGTGAGTGTGCAGAAGTGTTCTTGTATCAGGCTGACACGGTGAAGTATGTCAAATAGCCCCTGTGTCTCCATTCACCTCAAGTGGGCTTATAAAATCTACCGCACTTGGCACCGAACGCCCACTAATCTTACTGCGTTTGAAGACTCCGGTCTGTGGAAATTGAACAAGGTTGATGCATCGCCGGAAAAACCTCCAGAGACGCCGCCAACCCACTCAGAGAGAAATATATTAATTCAGCCATTTTCTCAATGCGGCTTCCAATATGCTTCAGCGCAAAGCAGAAACAACAGCCCATTAACGGTACAGTCTTGCAATACTGTACGAAGGAGGAATGACATGGGATCAAAGCTGAATTCCGAGCAATGCATCGCATTTTTCCTATGCGAAGAAATTCAAAGTCTTCCTGAACGGACAATACAAAGCAGCCCAAATCAAAACAATAAAATTACCGGGCTAATTGCATTGCATCTGAGTTTTTGACTGGGATTCTTTAGAGGAGAATGGATAAGACTCTTGGTTCATTAATCAATCCAGAAGCCATCAGTGAAAAGCTCTCAGAGAGTGAAGAGCATTAGGCAAAGCAAGAGCACTCAAAGTGCAGGGACAAAAGCGTTCACATCAATGAAGCCTGCCATCATTAAAGCCACCCGCATCACTCTTTCAGTATGGCTGGAAAGGCAAAAAAAAAAAATCAAATAAATAAATAAATACTTGTAAAGCCTTTCTTCCTCCAGTCATTATCGGCTGCATTTATTTTCCACGGCGGTAAAAGAAAGAGGAACTTTCTCTTTCTCTTGCAACTTTTCCCTCAGTTCCTTCCAATACTTTTCTTTTCACACCTAACTAAAGTCATATTCACACTCTCTGTGGGTGTCAGGAACGCCTGCCAGTCTGACTAATTTGACTTATTTTTGGGCCGAGAGTGGATAGTCCTTGAGCTCGGAGCTCTTGGCCCACTGCCACTGCCTCGTTTTTTTTTTTTTTCCTTTTTTTCTGTCCTTCCATTGCTGTGAAGAAGTATCGGAGCATTGTTACAGCTCGGTCTACAAGACACGGGTCTGCAAACAGTATTATCTTACTGTAAGGCTCTAATGCTGTCGCACCATATTGTGTTTTGCAGAGCCAGTATTGGCAGAACAGTGTGCCATCTGAAACCTGCCTGTGTGTTTGGACATCATGGCCTACTCATCTAACCAGGCTTTCTCAATTTATGCTGTATCTGCTTAATGCGATCGGTTCGATGCGCAATCAGACAAGGAATCAATCAAAGTCTTGTCACAACAACTATACAAGAATATAAAATATCAGTTTAGTGATCTGCTTGCTTTATAACACGGTTTGCGTGTGACAGGATTCTCCAAGTGATTTAACCTTCATGTCAAAATGAATACAACTTCAAGTGCAAGCTAGGATCAACTCATGTCTTGTGCAGACTAATGTAGATACAATTTTGCATTCCGCCCAAAACCCAATTATATATTCAATTTGCCAAATTGTAAAAAATTTTAAATGCTTCCAGGGTCAGTTAGAGGTGGAAATGCAGCTTATTTTAAGGGTAGGGAAAAGAAAAGTGGCTGCATTTGTTGTCATCGGAGCCTAAATCTATACTCAGTAAACGGCAGAAGTGGTCAAAGTACACAAACCATGTAATGTATTTACCTTCAAATGTACTTAAGTATGGAGAGTAACAGTAGCATGATTTATTCTGGCTCTAATGTCCTATTATCATTTCTGGAACAAGACTCTTAATCAACTCAGTTTAGTGATGCTGCATGATTCAGCATGATTCTGCACCAAGAAGTGCTGTACATGTGCACCAATACACACACACCAACTTGCAGGAGGTCACCACCAGTCTCAGCCTTCGTCCCCTTCATACATACAAACCACCCCTAACTAACTGCATTAACCCAAACACATATACTTTAACTAACAACAACATTTACACATTTAGTACCTTTTTGGAGGGGTTGTGCCTCCCATAATCCTCCTGGCCTGGGCAGCTTCTAGGGCCCAGCGCCAGCCAATGGTGGGTCTACAATAACACCAACACAACACTGGTGACAAAATGTTAATCACAATAATGATACTAAGTTAAAATAAGTTGCTTTACTCAGTAAAGCACTAGAGTAGTATTAAAAGAATTATAATTTGATATCTGCATAAATACACTCATCATCAAAAGACTAGTTGCACCCAGAAGGAATCAACCGACAGGAATGAAACTTGTTGGGTAGGTTTGACACTGTGAGACATGCAAATGATTCAAGTTTCACGCTTGGCTGTGCAGGTGACGTAGGCAAAGACATGCTTTATTGCTGTACCTGACTGATCCCACAGCCACGATTGCAGATATTCAGTGAGCAGTGATGCTCTCCATGAGTCATTCTGTTAGCGCCAGCACCATTGGCAGACGGCTGCACAATGCAGGACTACATGCACCGAGAAAGTTATGATGACTGCCCTTAACACCACGTCTACATCGCCAAAGACTGTCATGGAGGGACTCCGAATGGCAGCGGGTCATCTTCAGTGACTAGTCCCACTTTTGTCTTGGTGGAGACGACCAACGAATGTGTGTGGAGGCACCGTGGTCAGCACCAAGATGAATGGTTTGTTGTCACGCATCATATGTCCAGAAGACCTGGTGTCACTCCACCTCCACTCCTACCGCACAATCTGCAGGAGCTGTGTGAGAATATTCAAGCTGCATGGGATGGATTATCACAGGACACCATTAGGAACCTCTACAACTCCATGCTGAGACGTCTAGCAGCCCGACGCCATACTGAGAGACATTACTTCTGTATGTGTAGCTCAATAAATATTGTTCATATCAGTCTAAATGTATCATCATTTATTGTTCCTGGTAACCTTTATCTTCCTTCCCAATAGCACTGCAATCCCACACTTCCTTCTGGGTGCAGCTATTCTTTTTAACAGTGAGTGTATTACTAGCTACCTATCGTCTGATCCGGATCTGATTGTCATATAATCACAGGCCCAACTTTGAATTTAATTAAAATCTGCTTCAATTACTCTTTTACCACTGAACATAGCTGTGTGCAGTAAGGTGGTGGCACTCCTCCGTAGAAAGACAATCAAAATAAAAAGCATTTGGTATTGTTGGTCTGAGGAACGCAACTTTTTGAACACAATACAAAACAGTAAAACTGTAAATCACAGACCAAAAACTTTCCAACATGAAAACAATGTCTCCTGATGTCTGAGGACCATGAGAGATTTCGTCATTTAAAGCATTTTATTTTGTTTCAAAGGAATTTGTCTGTGTGGAACCAGTCACTTTTAGCCTTAACTCATTTCAGTGAAATTCCACAAGGGAACATTTAATCCAGTCCCATCTACAGCTCGTCTTAAATATCCAATTATGGAACAGAACAGTGTTCAAACAGGGCCAAAAAGGAGACTGTGTCTGGCCTGGAGATCTACAATGGCAAGCCGCTTCTATTTGATGGCCTATTCGGCGTTCCTCTGCTGAGCNAAAATAATTTGGACGTGAGTGGCTGTTGTGTTGTTGGATTCTTCTTTTTGAGTGCTGTTTTTTTGTGAGGCTGTTTATTAAGGGCCTTAATTGCGAGAGCCCTGGGATAAGCCGGAGAAGAATGTGGGAGCTGTCCAAGCCGTGGCTTTTGCCAAGCGGGATGGAACCGGGCTCCAGGAGGGGCTGTGGGCAAATGTTTGGCTCAAAGCCTCCTTCTCTCTCTCTCTCTCTCTCTCTCTCTCTCTACATCTCCTGTCTCTTGCTTTCTTTCTCTCTCTTCTGTCTGTCATCACTCGCTGTCTATATATATATACACTCATTGAGCACTTCATTAAGTACACCTACCTTTTGCTTACTGCCCATGTTATCAGCTCCACTTGGCAGATCTTTGTAGATGCAAGCTTTGTAGTTAGCCTATTCTTTAAAGGTCAGGACCCCCACAGGATCCCCACAGAGCAGGCATGATGTGGGTGGTGGATCATTCTCAGCACTGCAGTGACACTGACGTGGTGCTGGTGTGTTAGTGAGTGTTGTGCTGGTGTGAGTGGATCAGACACAGCAGTGCTGCTGGAGTGTTTAAACACTATGTCCACTCACTGTCCACTCTATTAGACACTCCTACCTTGCTGGTCCACCTTGTA
>CM067479.1:2804720-2837526 GCA_034552555.1 Semaprochilodus insignis
CATAACTACATAAATGGAGTAAAAGAGGAATAACAAATTACTCCACTGTAAAGTCTCAGAACTTGTAAGACCTTAATTGACAGGTTAGATAAGTCCCGAATTGTGATTAGAAGTTGAGGACCATTCTAGTGTGTAATAAATTTTATGACTTTCCAAACCTTACATTAACACTCAACAACCATGGGCTCCATGGCTACACTACTGATGCCTACAAAGCACAAACAAGCTAATAAAAAAAAGATTTTGAAATCCTTCCAGCTTGCAATTTCATTAACAACAAAGTAGTAAAGGAGAACTGTGAAAGTCACTGCAAGATCTCAAAGAACACTCTCAAATGGAACTGCTACAATGCTGGTCCGAAAGGCAAAGCAAAACTCCCATATGACAGCAAATGGCCTGCAGGATGGTTTAGCTAACACAGGAGTGCCGGTGCAGCGTTCTACAGTGCAGCATTGCATGCAGGAACATTATCTGCATAAAAGCATCATCAGAGAGAAAACTTACCTGTGACCACATCACAGAAGTCAACTGCTGAGGCATACAAAACAACATCTAGATAAGACAGGGTTGTTTTGGAACGGAAATGTCACTCCATAATCACCACAGAGGAAGATATGGAGCAGCGATTGATAGAAAGAATACCTTGCCAACAGTTAATGCTTACAGGGTTGTGCGGTAGCCAGTGGCACAGGAACCAGGTAGATTGACAAAGAGATTCTTCTAAATATCAGACCATTCAGGAAACAATCATGACACTGTCAGATGGCTTTTACATTAGGACAATGATGCCAAACATCCCTTAAAATCCACAAGGAAATGCAAGCTGAAGCTTTTGGAGTTCCCTAAGATGAATATTACATAATGTATAGATAGATAGGGACATAGATACAGCCTCTAAAGTGTTAACAGCTGAAAGCACAGCCCTCTTGCTGAATAGCCACCACTACACCTGCATTTAGGCTCTACAGTGTGAAAGTCCTTGTACGAAACAAACCTAAAAGAACCCAACATGAACATTTTTAGACTTAAAAAAACTGAACTACTTACAAGCTGGACGCTTACAAGCTGAAGTTCTTCTTCTTGGTCCCAAACCGGCTAGAAACAAGCTGTTTACATTACATTACATTGCCAATTACATTATCAATTAATCCGAATAGCTTCTCAGTCACACCAGGTACATCTGTAAAAAGCCTTGGCGTCACGATCGATTCTGATCTGGCCTTCGAAGAACATATTACGCATATTACCAGAATAACTTTCTTACATCTACGGAGCATTGCTAAATTAAGAAATGCACTCTTCCTACAAGGCGTGGAAAAGCTAGCACTGCTGTCAGAGCAAAACATATCCCAAAAAGGTTACTTTACAGTACAAGAAAAGCCCTACTGTACTTTTAACGTAACTCAATGAAGCCAGACTTTTTTCCAAGTCATGTTGGTCCATTTCTGTTCGTCAATTCATCATGAAATGTACACACAACGGATATTTTCAAATTATGTCAAAACTGAAAAGTCACAAAATGGAGTTACAGGGTACACAAGGCCTTCTGTGGGCATATCTAAATGATCTTATTCTGTTTTTTTGTCCTGAAATGTTTGACAGTGGTAATACAGTGCATTTCTATGAATATTTCATTTGTTCACCAAGCCAGACAGATTATTTGTCAATCTGTTTTGTTCTCTCCATCTCCTTCCCTCTCCAGCTCGCGCCAAACGTCTTCTTTTCTTGTTTTTTCTTCTTTTTTTATTGTTCTTTCACCCCGCTTTTTTGACAATCATTTGTAATGACATCACAACACATTGGCAAAAAATATACAGACAGATGTTTGGCATGAAATATTGATCCCATTAAAATGTCTTTTTTTGGCGCGTGTGGCCAACCGGCACCAAGTCGTCCATTATTAATGATGAACGAGCGTTTTCTCTGTGTTACTTTTGATTTGTGAACGGACCGCATGGGTACTTTATCCTCGCTGAAACGATGTTGCAAAGGCGGTGTTATAAATGAGGGGACAGCGCGAAGAAACAGCAAACTCAGGCCTCTTCTGAAGGATGGATTTGTGAAATCGGTCTTTCTGGTCTGCGCGAAAGCCGTGTGTGTGTGTGTGTGAGAGAGAGAGAGAGAGAGACAGAGAGAGAGAGAGCGTGCGAGTGTAAAGATATGCAGGGACTGCCAAAGCGTCTCTGCTGCTGCGAGGCATTCAGGTTCCACCCACCGCTTTGACACAAATAAAAGGGAATAATATTCTCTCCATGCATGAGCGGCATATTAATGCAGATGAAAGTGCCCTTTATCCTGCACTGTTTCAGTCAGGAGAGAGAGAGAGAGAGACAGAGAGAGGGAACGAGAGAGAGGGAGAGAGACGACCTGATCCCGCAGGCTCTTTTCGAAATCCAACCAAACCACCGTCCCGCCCCAACCCCCCACCCACCCCCAAAGTGGGAATTCGGCTCCAGATCCTGTTTTGTTCCTTTTTTCCAAAACATTTTTTCCTAAACACAGCAGGTGTCTCTGGACACATGCTGCTTGGCAAACCAAAACAGAGCAGCCACCTTTTGCTGTTTGAGGTCCTGTTACCGCCACACAATTCGATCATTCCCGCTTGCATTACTTTATGTTCCATTTTAGTCAATAGGCAGCTTATTTTTGCTAATGCATCAATACAGCACATTTCTGTCATTAACTGTGTATTGTTGGTATATCAAAGCCATGTTACTCCATTGATGCACATGATTAGAAAAAGCCTGCTGAGCATCACATTGTGGGAACTTTTCATGGGGAATAAACCGACAGAAATGGCCCACAATTACTTGAATGAAATCTGTTTCAGTTAACATACACAGACCTCTGATGTCATGCATCATTCTGTAGGTGGTGCCCATATCAGGAATTCCAGGTGTTTTTTTGTTTGTTTGTTTGGTGTTTTTTTTTTTTTTTTTTGTGGAAAATACATTTACACTGGTTGGGCTCATTCATTCAGCTGGGATTGTTTGGAGTGGACACTGGATGGATTCATTTAAACCAAGCACTGTTTGGAATTGTTAAGACAGGACACTAAATTGGACAGTGGTTGGATTTATTTGAAGTGGGCATTGCCTGGGTTCATTTAAAGCAAGCAGTGGTTGGAACGATTTAGAGTGGGCACTTGTTGGATTCATTCAGAGTGGGCATTGGTTGGAATCATTTAGAGTCAGAACTGGTTTGATTTAATTAGAGTTGGCATTTCTTTGGTTCTTTGGATTCATTCAGAGTGGGCATTAGTTGGATTTATCTAAAGCAGGCATTGGCTAGATTCATAGAGAGTGGGCAGTAGTTGGATTTATAGAAAGTGGGCATTGGTTGGAAGCATTTAGCATATGCACTGATTGGATTCATTCAGAGTGGACTTAGTGGGATACATTGAAACCAAGTATTGCTTGGAATCATTTAATTGGTTGGATTGATTTTAAAGTGATCATCGGCTGGATTTATTCTGAGTGGGAATTTCTTGGGTTCATTTAAAGCAAGAAGTGGCTGGGACAATTTAGAGTGGGAACTTGTTGGATTAATTCAGAGTGGGCATTAGTTGGATTGATTTAAAGCAAGCATTGGTTGGAATCACTTAGAGTCGGAACTGGTTGGATTAATTAGAGTTGGCATTTGTTTGGTTCATTTAAAGCAAGTATTGGTTGGATTCATAGAGAGTGGGCATTGGTTGGAAGCATTTAGAATACACACTGATTAGATTCATTCAGAGTGGACCTTGGTGATACATTTAAAGGAAATATTGGTTGGAATCATTTAAAGTGCCACTGGTTAGATTTGTTTAAAGCAAGCATTAGTTTGATTAATTAGTGGCCATTGGTTGCAGCCATTTATAGTATTTACTGGTTGGATGCATTCAAAGCAAGCATTAGTTGGAATCATTCAGAGTGGGAATTGGTTGGATTGATTTAGAGTGGGCATTAGTGGGATTCATTCAGAGTGGCACTGGTTTGATTCATTTACAATAAGCATTGATTGGAATCATTTAGAGTGGGCATTGGTTGGATTCATACAGGGTGGGCATTGGTTGGATTCAAGCAATGGATGGGATCGTTTAGAGTGGGAACTGGTTGAAATCATTCAGATTTGGCATTAGTTGTTTACATTTAAGGCAAGCAAGTAGACATTGGTTGGATTTGTTTAAAGCGAGCGTTGGTTAGAATCGTTTGGAGTGGAAATTGGTTGAATTCATTCAAAATTAACCTGTGACTTCCCCATATACTATAAAGTTGCAACTGCTGGAACCATATCCAAACATTTAATCCATTCCACTGTTGTGTTCGTGCTTAAAGAAAGTGAATTATGATTTTAGTTTGAACAAGAGTTATTTTTGTAGGCTTGTTTTGCAAAAAGAAAAGCACATTATTCATGTATTTTTGCCATATCTGTGTTCATTCCTGACATTGAAACAAGTAAAAATAGTCAATAGATGAAAATATGTGTATGTAAACATATATATGCAAATGCATAATTTCATTTAAGCAGTATATCAAAATAAAGCTAAAAAATCTACAATTCGTAGCATTAAATTCTTTTTCTTAGTTAAGCTGTATGGATTTGGTTTACTTTTAACTCCACCAAACACTTTGAAATGACCAAGGAACTTGGACTGGAAGCAGTTAAAGACTAATTCAGTTTTTTGGGTCTCAGTTTTGACTTGCGGTGCATCCCAATTGGACACTTAATACTAATAGTACCTAGATTTTGAGTATGTAGTATATAGTACAGTAACAACGTCAAAGTTGAGTACACTCAAAAATCCACAGTGCACACTTAGAACAAGCTGCTTGTTCAAGGATGGTAATGATGGACACTATTGTCCCACAATGCAACGGGAAACGGAAAGCAGAGAGCTTCTCATGCCCACTTTTTTCAGTGCAATGTACATGTAACAGCTAGTGACCACTCAATCTGCTGTTGGTTAATTCAGTCTACTTGTCCACAAAAAAATCTCTTTATTTATTTTTATTGATGAATGTTGAAATTAGGAATGACTGGTAACACTTTACTTGAATCCTGCTACACAGCATTGACATAGCATTTCCATAAGCACATCATGGAAGATGTTATATGCCTTCAGGAGCTGTCATCACAGCCTTGCTCAGAAATATCATGTGTCACGTGACTATTACCATTCCTTTTAATGACAAATGCCATAATACTTAATGATATCATAACTTGTGTCACACTTTCATTAAGTGTATTCTAGTTTGCTGTCATAACATCAAATAATGTTTCATGATTATTGGCAGCAGTAATAACATGAGCCAGTTATTCTTATATTGTTTGTACTCTATTCGGCAAAAACGACATCAAAGTAGAAGTCATGAAAATTAAGGATAATTGTAACATGACACTGTTCTATTACATGTCATGTCACATATGAGGTTTGTGTGGCTTGCAAGGCAACTATACATATGTGAATAACTATATATATATGAATAAGGATGCATGGCATACGCGAGAATGCATGGCAGGTCTCCATAGTGAGTGAATGGCGTTTTAGGGGGGTTGCTGTTGGTGGGAAATGGTGGCAGGATGAGGAAGTGCTTAATTGGCATGCAGGGAAAGTAAGTGTTCTCACTCTGCCGATCAGACGAGCAGCGGGGCATGACAAGCATACACTATCTCATAGACTTCATTAGGGCCTGGCCTGGTCCAAGTGGAGCGGCAGAGGGGGTGGAATAAGGCTCCATAGAGTTTATGCTAAACAGCCTGGCACCACTGTCTGCGATTGGAAATGCGAGAAACCGCAACAAAAACCTGACAGGAAACATGCAGACACAGACACAGCGAGCAGTTTTCTCACTGCGGGGGGATGGGTCAATGAGTGCGCGTGAATGTGCGTGCGTGAGTGTGTGTGCGGAATCCAGTATGCATGCATGATGAGGTCATGATGCCTATGCAGTCTGTCGTACTGTCCAGTTATACTGATTATAACATCTAATAGTCTGTATTTATGTAGCATTTCTTGCAAAATCTCTCAAAGTTCTTCATGCAGGAACATAAGAAAAGATTCAGTGTTATAATTTTAATGTATTACATATACTGTATGTTGCTGCCGTTGTAAAAAACAAAAACTCATAATAGCAACTTTAAAAAGGAAGGACATTTTTATCATTGTGTAGGCCCATATATAGAATGCTGAGCCAAGATTGAGTCCAAATCAAAGAGAGACCAAGACTGAGTCTCAGCTGTGTACTACACACTGATACCCCAGTAAACATTTGAACTGTTTGAACCGTTGAAACGACGTTGAAATCACATATCGGACTATATTTAAACACATTTTAGACGTCCATGGACCACCACTGTTTACTGGGACTACACTGTATATGGTATGTATTACATATGCTATGTAATCTTAATAGTGAGTTCAACAGGCATAAATGTGACTCACAGTAGTGTCCAAGTGTCCATGTAAACTTATGGAAAATGATATAAAATTCATAGGAAGGTTTTACACTGTTATATATATTACTTCTTTCTCTTTGAATATGTAACAGCTAGTGACCACCAAGTGGTGAACAAATGTTATTTTTTAATTTATTTTTATTGACGTATGTTGATATTAAGAATGACTGGTAACACTGTAAAAACTTTCCTATGAATTTTATATTAAAGCATTTCCAGACATTTCCCATAAGTTTACATGGTCACTACTGTGAGTCACATTTATGCATAGCACAGCAAACCGCAGTTTGAATTTACAGTAAAATATTGGCATAATTTCTCAACCATGCACTATAAATTTACAATGACATTACTGTGAACAAACATTATAGGCAAATGTTACACAGTGAATTTCAGCATATCATAATTTTTGAAGCCAACAATTTGATCATACTGTTAATCACAGCAGTTTAAACATTTAGCAAGCTCACCTTATATACAAGACATTATAGCAGTTTTATGCACTCATGCAAATATTAAAGACTGCAAATGGCAGAAACCTAAAGTGACAATACAGGACAAACTAGTTAACTAACCCATGAAACATGGTTAGTAAAAGACTTGCAAAATGTATTCAAATGTATCTTTTATGTAGCCATTAGAGGTAAAAAGAATTAACTGGATCCAAGCCACAAGGGATGCTAGGAAACTCTGACCCCAATGCCACAATCTCCAGAAACCAGCTGCCCAAGACTGCACAAATTATTGTTCACTTTTCTCTAAATCACTTCCGTAAATACTAAAATCTGGCCAACGTTAAAGAACACAAGCCTTCAGAAGGTGAAGATGGCATAACATTGTGGAGAGTATTTTCAAATCAGATAACTGATATCCTAGGTGTCTGGCTGGGGAGTAAAATGCCCATTTCCTAAACCACAAGAACAGCAATGCAGTGTTGTTGTAATACCTCACAATACTTCAACTTTTAATACTTGGGTATATTAAATAGTTGAAACCACTGAAATATATAGAGCACTTTTACTTAAGTAATCAGAGCCAGACAAAAAAATGAGTCATCTTGCATCTTTAAGGTGGTAGTAACTTCAGGCTCCTGCAGATGGCGCTGCACAAGGATGATGAAGCTATAAATACCTGCAGGGTGTGAGTGACAGGATCCATAGATTGAGAAGAGGTGGTACAGTGCAGGGAATGTCTCGTTCCATGTGTGGAAAATGGCTCCAAAGCAGATGTTAATGATTGGCTAAAAGGAGTGGCTGCATTTGGGCATGCCAAAGACCATAGTGTGAAGGAAGTAGCTGAATCTGCAGGTGTATGGAAGCGTACGGTCATACGGGTCTACCAGCAGTGGCTACAATCCCAGTCTACAGGCAATTCTCCTCAGAATTGTGCCAGGGAAGGCATCCACCAAATCTGGCCCAACTGCACAATTCTTTGATGTAAGAGTGTCTGAACATTGATGTGGCCTACATCCAGAAACTTGTCAAATCCAATCACAGCTGTTGTTTGTGCTCATGGAGGTATTACATCATAGTAGGTATGTCTCGATCACAGGTGACTCATTTTTTGTCTGGGATCCTTAATTTGTGCACTTCTGCCACCAACTACAGAAGGAAAAAGAGATGCTGTGAGATGCAGAAGCTAGACAGCACAAACATGTTTTTGTTATGTGGATAACAGCCTGAATATACTCAGAAGAAACCCAACAAACTCCTGACTCTTTGGTGATAAATAAGGCTTTCTTTTCCTTTGGGACCTTGACCTCCACACATGTAACTTTCATTCAGTGTGGATCGGTCGTTCTCCGTGTTTAGTGTGGCTTACAGAGACGTACAGGGATTGAAATGAATAACATAAGCAGTTCGGAGTGACTTCGCTTGGTTTTATTTTGAGTCCAGCGTGTTCAGCTGAAACCCATTCATGGCTCTTACACTCCAGGCACTTTCTCTGCTCTCTTCAGCCTCACTGACATGTTTTTGTAGCCGAACCAAAGTACAAACAACACCCAAGTCCGCTCTCTGTCATTCCTGTTAGGCTCTAACCACTACGGTCACTTCCTGAGAAGGAGCCAGATTGAGCTGAGCTGTACTGAGCTCCAGGCAGGTGCACTTATTATATAGACAGATAGATAGATAGATAGATAGATAGATAGATAGATAGGTAGATAGATAGATTGCTATGAATTGTGCCATTGATCCATGGTTCAGATGGAATACCTGATACGGAATTCTTCCTCCGAACGAGTCCAGAATCAGTCCTGAGGGTCAGCTCAAGTATTCAAGGCAAGTGTGAAAACAATCTTAATCTACACTAATTAAAATTGTTGCTGAATAAAAATAACAGCAATTATTAGAATAACAAGTGATTCCAAACATCTGAACATTATATATTGTTATGAATATAACAATAAATAGTACAAAAAAGTATAAGTAGTACAAAAAGCTATAAAAGGAACAGACTATAAAGTACATTCAAACGTATGTGAAATATTCATGCTTGGATATTGTCTTATGATATGAAATGTTCCTTAATGAGACACAAGCCTAGTGATGAACCACAGCCATTCTTAGCACATCACTAAGCAAAACCATCTCTCCCAGTGGTGGAAGTGTCTGGGGGAGTTTGGCTGGTGTCTTTTATGGCACTGTGACTAACTGTATTGAGCACGGAGGAGTGAGTGGGAGCGTAGCAGCTGATCTGGGACTGCACAGTGCAGAGGAACTGTGGGAAAAGCCCTCATACCTGATTAGGCCGGATCGAGTCACACAGAAACTGAGAGGCTGAGCAAAGCAACCAGTAAATGATACAATGTGTTTCCCTTGTAATGCTCTTAGTGACTGTTTGAGCAAAGCCGTTGAAAACCTCAGACACATGTTAGGTCAGTCCTGTAGTTGTGCTAGGTCAGTCTTGTAGTTGGCCACTACAACTGTTTTAGCTGAGTCCATTTTCATAGACAACAGTGTCTCATACAGCAGCAGAAACCACATAAGCAAGTCTGTTTGAGATTACGTAGCAGCGTGACATGGTTTGAAGCAAGTGTCTGTTAATGTAGAGACCAGTTTAAATGACGCTAGGCCTAATTGGTACTAAGTTCTCATTATTTGTTAGGTACATTAGTCTTGAGTGGAACACCAGAGACAACAACGAATCTTGGCTGATCCACAGCACATGGGCAAATGTAGTGCACATTTGATTTTTAGCCTATAACTCACTTTAAAAAGGGGTCCTTGGAGAAATGACATAGAAGGACCATGTTTTTTAGGTATCGGGTCTTTAATGTAATAATGTATCGGTTCTGCACCAATAAAACATGTGCCAAAGCCGTAAACATCCATGAAAAAACTCTCCACTCAGAGAATGACTGGCCTCACCTAAAATAAGAACCTCTATTTTCAGTAGCAAAGCTCAAAACATTTGTCCTAATATATCCTAATTCAGTTTTCACTCCAGCTTCTAGACTGACATCAAATGCAAAGTCATTAAAAAGAGCGCGGCACCAACAGCTGGCCTCAGGAAAAGAGCCGCTCATAAAAACGTTTAGTGCAGAGTACGAGATTCCTCACCAAGCATAATGGGAACCAACTTGACTTTTTAAACCCCCAAAAGACTCCCGGGGTGACTTTCCCATGCTAAATGGCAGAGGGCCGTACAGTGAAGTTTTTCTCATGATGTTTTAAGCAGATTGCCACCGAACAGCTTGTGAATGCGGTCACGCATTTTTCACATTCTCTACTCTTTCCACGGGCTGCTAACGAGTACACAAGGCATTATGGTTAAACGCTGGTTAACTGCTGTTTAATTCATGTGGCTTCTTTTACTGACACCAACACTCCTGATACAGAGAGAGAGAGAGAATGAGATAGAGAGAGAGAAAAGGGGGGGGGGGGAGAGAGAGAGAGAGGGACTCCTTGTTTTCCCACTGAATACCGCTTTAATTCACAGTCACTTCTTTTTGTTGCTCTCATAAATGGAACCCCATCAATGTCGCTCAAACTCCGCCCCCACCCTCATTCCCCCCACCGACCCCCCGCCCCTCTTGATTTTGGCTCTGGAGTTAGTTCTCATACTCAAACACTTGCTATTTGCATACTGTATCTTTTCTCTCTGCCTGTGTTTTCATTGAGGGAAGAAAGGGGAGAGAGAGAGAGAGAGAGAGAGAGAGAGATGGGGGAGAGGGAGGGAGAGAGAAGTGGGGAGTAAAAAGGAAAGGGAGGGAGAAATGAAGGTTTTTCCTTTCTCACATAGAGAGCCAAACACTGTGACATAATTGTTCGGCATGGCCACATTATTAACACTTGTTTGCTATGAATGCACCTTGCATGCTTGGATGAGGAATATGTATGGCCCCAAATTAGGCATTTATCATCCTGGCATTGTGGGGTCATATGAACACATTCCCAACCCCCCCGTACCTCTACATATTTGGCCACCCATGTCAAAGTAATATGTCAACATTCGGAAGACATGCCCTGGGGACCAGATCTTTACAGACCTGTATATGGTGATGCTGTAAATCCCATATTTCTACAAATGAATTAACAGTGTAAGAGGGCCGTAAGGAGTCAGTTATGCATCTCACTGATGTCAACCTGAAACCAAAATGGACCTTTTTACCTTCTTCGTTACAGGCCTTAGTCACATTAAGCACAGTCCACTATGGAATATGATTCGCAAAGCAAAATCATTGTTTATCTGTGACCTTCGATCAAAGTGTAGTAAATTCTAGAGTAGAATTCTAGATTCTAGAGTCTGTTGGGGCTCTAGACAAAAATTCACAGGGGGACCTTTCAACCAGTGTTCATCACCAAAAGTTAAAATGACTATTATTTTCAAAATCTAAACATAAACAATACAATCAAAAATTAAATTATATGCTCAGGGGCCTGGGACCTGGGGTCCCAAGCAGTTGCCTGCTTTGCCTGATGGCAACTCAGCCTCTGGTTGTCTCACCGGATGCCAACGGCATATATATTAACCAATATCTTAGCACGTTTTCCCTCCATTCTCACCAGCCTGGCCATTCAACACGCAAAAACACCAGTCATCGCTTCAACTCCCAACTGCAGTCACCCTTGCTTCTTCTTCTCACTTTAGTGTCTGTCTCTCAGGTTTTTTGACGGAATGCAAAACAATCACTTACAAGTTATTTCAGTTCATTTACACTAAAAACCTGTGTTCATGTCAACAGGAGTGAGTTAGAGCTGCGGTGTTCTCTGCTGTGGTGCCAGGCAGTGAGGGGGTCAACCTCTAATCACACTAATACACACACACACACACACACACACATCTCTCACTTTTGCTGTGAAAGCATAGGATAAGTGGCCATGAAGTAGATGCAAAAAAGCATCCTTATGTCTTAACTTTCTATATATTCTGTTTCAGAAAAATAGTAAGTACAAAGTAGAAAGTACAACAACTCATCAAAATACTGCAGATCTTCATCTTTCACTCTGTTAGAACTGCTGTTTGTTCCTTTAGCTTTTCTGTAAGACACACTGGGATCTGCTGACCATCTAAGACTCTTTTTCAAATATTTCCAGATCCAATCAAGTCCCGAAAAAAAAAAAAAAATTGTCAGTGCATCACAGCACACCGTGCTGCATGTTGTCATTACTATGTTAAATTAAAACCATAGCAGGACCATCCATAGCTAATGACATATGGCTTGAAATGTAGAAAGAGAAGAACAGTCTGCCTTTTCAATAAACAGACTAATGAACATGCTAATGGTCTGTTACCTCAGCTAATGTTACTAGCCCAGGCTGTCTTCACTTTTAAACTCAAAACTTTCACCATTTGTGCATTGGCAGTAAACTGATGCCAAACGTGATCGATTTTGTTCCCTTTTATTAACTTTATACCTGTAAAGTGTAACAAAGAACGTGAACTTCACGCTTATCAACACTCCCTACCGGTCACATTGTAGCAATGCTGTGTAATGTATTTGCTATGTGTTGCTATGCAATGCGTTCAGTGTGCAGTGACCTTGAAGCTCATTTTAGTGGAGGCAGATTACACTCAGTAAAAATTAGTCAAGCATGTTGTTTAAGACCTTCAGTAAAATGTAAACAAAGTCATTCAGAATGGTTTGATATGAAATTCTCTACCAGAACTGTCGATGGTGGTGGTGATACGAACCAGACGGCCACCTTTAAAAGCTCACTCACAAAAATGTATTACATGAGTATTAGTCCTATATGTGAGACATTTGCTGCATTCGGAATGGTTCACTTGTTAAGTCCTTCACTATACAGCAACTGACTAGGGGACAACCAAAAGACTTTTCGGACACTATGTCCACTGCTTGAAGCGATGGGTATTTGTGCGACGCATTCATATTCATAAACAAATCAAACATGACTGCTGTATGAAATGTTGAACGTTAGGTTAGCCTAGTGTGGATTTAGGATAATACATGCTGGAAACATATGAAGTTGAGAATAAATAATGAAGACTGAATCATGTGTAAGTTATTTTTATTGGTTGACCTTCAACCAGTTATTATATTATGGGCTTATTACTACATAAACTTGCTGAACAACAGTTTGTGGCAGGTGACTGAGATTTCTTGATGAGGATGTATGTTTTGCTATTCACGGTATCAGAAAAGTGCTAAACTGTCACCTACTGTAAATAACATGGACAAGCCGCCGTCCTGCTGCTATGGAATACGTCAGACACAACACATCTACTTCTTCTTCATCACCACCGCATTGCATTATGGTACGCATTGGAAATTCAAGCGTACATCGTGTGTACCCTACGTTTTGCAATGCATTATGGGTGATCGATAGTGAACTCTATAGGGAATGAGACGTGCCGTTAAGATTTTGAACAACACTAAAGAATGGCTGTAACACTATATAGTGTGGCTTTCTGTAATATGCAGTGATTCAGAATGTAGCAATTGTTCTATGATTAAGGTTCTGGCCTAAAATGCATTAATTAAAATCCAATCTTGGAAAGACATGCAGGAAAATCCCCAAAGTCCCCAAAAGAAAAAAAAAATCCCTAATTTTTCAGCATTTTAGTATCATCAACATTACATTATATATGAAAAACTCAGAAGACAAGTGTAGGTTCACTGGTGGTTTGGCATAGGCCAAAAGAACCCTGGTTCTGGAACTAGTTCCAATCAGGCTCTGTAGAACCTTGGGGTTATCCAGGAAACCAGTCTTCGTTTGCACCAGCTTTTACTGGAAGCAAAGGACATCAAAGGATATGTCATCAACGTCAGCAAGGGGCAATGCACAGCGTTAGTAAACAGTAGTAACAAGATGGCGGAGCATATAGATTACCTGCGAGTGTTTGTGTTGTTATTCCAGATGTTTGTTTATATCCAAAGAGCAAGCACGGATCAACTACTGGTGATAAGAAGATGTTGAAGAGGTTCTTTAGCAGACCACTGGGTGTTGCCATTGTTGCCTTCTTTCTCCTAAACAACTGACGGTGCCGTCATGGTTCATGCCGAAGAACCTACTATTCTTTGGTTCCAGCTTTTGGGTTCTGAACCTACTTATTTTTGGTGGAAATGCACCAAACGTTTCAAAATCAGGTTCGCGAAACCGCAACGGAACCCGCTCCACATTGGTGGAAAAGGGCTATATGTGTTGTAGACTGATTCCCATCACCACCACTGTAAAGAAATCAGAGTCTGTAAGTTTCTCTGGAATGGGCTATTGATGGAATCCCCCTTCAAAGGGGTTAATAGGATTTAGTTGGTGCTCATTCTCTGCTGTTCCCTGCTTTTGAACTGAACCCTTATATTAGGCCTTGGTTTATGAATCAAAAACATGAAACATCACATGAAGACATCATTTCATATTACTACATCATTCGAGAACAGAGGCAGCCCATAATGAATGGATCGATAGGAGTGCTCCCAACTTGCATGAAATAAAAGCTTTTCATATTCACTTACACTGGAAGTTAAGAACCTCTTTGCCTTCTCTTTTAAAGCTACCGTGTCTTTTTTCTGGACAGCGACCACATGTATGTTTAACTTCATAGCTTTGATGCTGCTCACTGCTCACGTTTGCTCTGTAAATCACGCAGCAATGATGCACAGGAGCTGTCGCAAGACATGCGAGACGCGCCAAACGTGTCAAAGGTCAGCCGCGTCCTGCGACGGTCCATAAATTACACTCGGCCTACTTTAATCACAGCTATCCTAACGGAACGGAACGACCTTGTGTGGCCTTTGCGTGATTAAAATGCAAGAACAAATAAATAAATAAATAAATAAATAAATAAATAAATGACGACAAGGAAACCTGTTGCTGTTCACATATTGATTTAATCCAACATTGCTCCTCTGTGTATCCACCGCCTGCTTCGCCTCTTTCACTCCATGGAGCACCATGACAGGTTTGTTGCTTGCTTGCTCTTTTTTCTTTTCCTCCTTTTTTTGTATTAGTTTTCATCTCTTTGACCTAGAATAGCAGGGAACCAGGGCGTGAATGTGCTAGACGGCAGTGTCAGTGGCTCTCTGGCTCTTAGAGCCCTCACTTCACGCCTGGCTCCCACGCATCAACACAGGCTGGAAACAGCAGTGACAGGCTCAGGGGTCCGGCTCAAGGGTTCTGTTTACTGTTGACGTCTTACTGTGACTGAAAGTAAGCAGCAGTGTCGTCTACTTTGCTTTCAGGTGGTCTTTTTTTCCGCCGGTAATGATTGTGCATGCGGTGTTAATTAATATACCTACTCATGTGTGCCAAAGTTTGAATAAGGCTTAGTCAGAAAGTGAACACACCGTCTACAGTTTCCAAACCATTTTAGGAAACCACTGATTTTAGTGCACAGTCCAGATCGCAGAGACTATTCAAATACATGTACAGAGATATCGTGAAGAGCATTCAAAGCCTGAAAAATGCCATTTGGGCCAGCCCTAATGACGTTAGTATAACTGACAATGTAATTGGCCTGTTGTTGGCAATATTTTATCTGCTGCACTCATCATCGATAAAACAGTTGCACCCAGAAGGAATCAACCGATAGGGATGAAACTTGGTGGGAAGGTTTGACATCATGAGAGATGCGAATGAATCAAGGACGCATGGTGGACAATCAACGGATTGCATGTCATACTGGTCATGCGGATACTATCATAGCACACAGATGGCTGTAGTGGATAGAAGAAGGCATGCACTAGCAACATGAAGGATCTGGGAGACCGACCAACGAATTGTCCGACATGAGCGGAGTGACCCAGCAGCCACGATCCCAGACATTCAGCAAGCAGTGATGCCCTCCATGAGACTTCCTGTTAGTGCCAGCACCAGGACTACATGCATACAGACCGTTACAACAACTACCCTTAACACCACGTCAACGTCGCCAGAGGCTGCAATGGTGTCGTGCCAGACTGTCATGGAGTGACTCGGAACGGCAGCGGGTCATCTTCAGTGACGAGTCCCGCTTTTGTCTTGATTGAGGCGACCAACGAATCCATGTGTGGAGGCACCGTGGTCAGCACCAAGATGAACGGTTTGTTGTCACACGTCACATTTCCAGAAGGCCTGGTGTCACTCCACCTCCACCCCTACTGCAACATCTGCAGGAACTGTGTGAGAATATTCAAGCTGCACGGGAGGGATTATCACAGGACACCATTAGGAACCTCTACAACTCCAAGCTGAGACGTCTGGCATGTTGCGTTAGCAAACATGTCAGCCCAACGCCATACAGAGACATTAATTCTGTATGTGTATCAATAAATATTGCCCATATCAGTCTAAATTTATCATCATTTATTGCTCCTGGTAATCTTTATCTTCCTTCCCAACAGCACTGCAATCCCACACTTCCTTCTGGGTGCAACTATTCTTTTGATGATGAGTGTAATGTTTAATTTTATTGTAAACTGTGGGAAAACTTGAGCTACTTCCATTCAAACTGGGTGCGAGTTATTCCCCTGGAAATGGGTCTTGAAGCCCTTTGTTTACAAATAATGAATTTGCTCTACAGCTTGTCCAACTTGCTATGTGGATGAAGCATTGATGGGTCAATTATGAGAGGAGGCATCACAGCTGATGAAAGCACTGTGTACTCCTCCTCCATCTACAACTTGTGTATTTTAGAGCGACAGGCCATAAACAGAAGCCATAAATAGCTTCTCTCTTTTTCTCTCTCTCTCTTTCTCTCTGGCAACGTTTCTCAAAGCAAGTCCTGAAAGGTTGTTTTGTTCCCAGTAAAAGTTAAAAATGGAAGCTGCTAGCTTCAGCGCTAATTCCTGAGTCTGCAGGCTCTTAGCATTTCTAAGTGCTGCGTCTAAAACATTTAACATTAGCGTTTTGAGGGAGCCATAAGGCCTTTTGGAGTCATGTTTTTTTTTTTTTTACGGCCTATATGTTTTATTGCTGGCTTTGCTGACCAAAGCCGGCGTACGTGACGCAAACCCATAACTGCTGTGAATAAAGCATCTTCTAGCAAACACTAATCTCCATCACACGATAGCACTGAGGGTGGAAACCGAACGGGCATGCTCTGTTTCTTCTCCATCTTCCTCCATGACATGCTTAAGTCAAAGCGGCTTTACGGCGACCCTTCGTGAAGGGGTGACGTGTCTGCTTTTCTCTGCCTGGGCCCTCTTGAACTTCTTGCTCTTGCTGTTTCACAATAAAAGATCAGCTATGGGCGTCCTTCAAAATACCCTACAGGTTGCTCTCCCGGTTTCTTGCGTGCCATCGTGGAGCCGTTTTCTCGAGAGATACTGCCCGTGCGGGTTGATGAATTAATTCTTCCCAACCTACTCCGCGGTATCTCACGTCAACATTACAGTGCGGCTTACAGGAGTCAGAAATGAGGCCAGCGTTAATGTCACTTCAAAGAGAGCCCACAAAATTGCTAATCTTGTTCCTATTTGTCTGTCCAGGGCTGTTTCTCAGCAGGTACATTTTATATCCTTTGGGAAAATAGAAAAATAATTATTTAGACCGCTCGAATTTCCCCCCCTTTTCCTCTTCCTGAGTAATCCTTCCCAAAATCTCCTCTTTTGATATGTTGCACCACGGAATTTCAGTCAGCAATTAATTAGTGTGACCACGAAGGTCTATCCAGGGTGTGTAGGTGTACATTGAGCTGGAGAGATGAAGGGAAGCGAGATTTATTAATATTCTCTTCCATGATTTCCACCACTCCTGCCGCTCCTGCTCATTAGTGGTCAGAGATTAATTGAAAAACAGCCCAGTCAAACACAAGTGTTAACACCTACTTTCATACCAAGATTATTATTTTTTTTCCTCCTTTTAAAGCAGAAATTCTTCATCGTGTGTCTTTAGAAGTGTTAAAGAAGGGTTTCGAAATCACTGCCTGGGAAATGAAAAAAAACTGATTCGTCAGATATGAGAAAAGACCTGAAGGTTAATGGAATGACTACAGAGATAGCTTGTGGTGTAAAGGACATCCAAACACACTCAGGCATGAACGAACTTGAGTTCAACTGCAAATGTAATTCATCAGCCAGGCAAAATGAAGAAGAAGAAGAAGAAGACATGTCAACTATCGACACAACTCTGTACATTTGCACATACAAACATCATACGTACACGTCCAGAAGGCCTGGTGTCACTCCACCTCCACCGCTGCCGCACAATCTGCAGGGACTGTGTGAGAATATTCAAACTGCATGGGATGGATTATCACAGGACACCATTAGGAACCTCTACAACTCACTACATGTCGCTCTACACTACAACTACATGCCGAGACATCTGGCATGTTGCGTTAGCAAACAAGGCGCCCCAATGCCATACTGAAAGACACTACTTCTGTATGTGTAGCTCAATAAATATTGATCATATCAGTCTAAATGTATCATCATTTATTGTTCCTAGTAACCTTTATCTTCCTTCCCAATAGCACTGCAATCCCACACTTCCTTCTGGGTGCAATTATTCTTGAAGTAGCCAAGTCCACCTTTCTAAGGCCCAATCCCATTTCACCCCTTGCCCCTAACACTTAGCCCTCCCCCTCTGTTTTGCGTGTTCACGTCTAGGGGTAGGGTTGTCCTGATTGTTGTTGAGATGGAGGGGTAGGGTGAAGTGTTAGGGCTACATGGCCTTTCAAACGGAGATTTTTCAGAGGCACACTCCAAACAGAGTGTTATGAAAAAATTCCCAGAATGCCCTGTGAATCATCGGCAAGATGGCTGCACAAATGACCAAAGAGACCCATAAATATATTATATAGTATTTTCTCTGTTAAAAAGCCATTGTATTGTAAGATAAACATTGTAATAGCATTTTATGGTCATTTCCTTCATAACACATGTAAAAATTGCTAGTAATACGCTGATGTCTCGGTCGCTACCTAGCGAAATGTCCCCGTTCCACCTTAAATGGTGCAGCAGTTACGTTCTGGTACCTGAGGTTGCTGCAGCATTTAAGGTGGAACGGGGAGATTCGATCATGAAGCTGTCGATTAAAAAGCTAAGTTCAGCTTTATATCACTGAAGAATTCTTGGTGGTGGTAATAAATAATTGTCAGCCCCTCTTTGAAGGCACATGATGCCTTAAATGTATTTAAGCAGTGAGAAGCTGAACTTTAAACTCCTCTGCTACCACTGCAGACTGGCAGGGTCGCCTACAGAGCACCACTAGTGGCCTGTTAATGAAGTAGTGTTGTTTTTTGTTTGTGCTGTTTTTTATTCGGTGACTCGTTAGACTGATTGAAGGGTTGTCCCATTTCCGAGAGGGAACATTTCAACCACTACCCCTTGTAACTAAGTTTTAAGGGGGAGGGTTACACTCGAAAACAAGGGGTAAGGGTAAAAATAGGAAATGGGATTTGGCCCAAGTATAGCACCTGCAACCTTTCTGACTATTGAAAGTCTAGTCTTCCAGGTGAGTAGGGCATGGGCATCACGTCTGGACGTCCGTCTCATTTGCCAACCTTAGCTAGCCAGAAGAGGCCCAGAGGTGCGAGTTGTCATGGTGATTAATGCAGCTGCGTTTGAGTTAACCTGGAAAAAGGAAGCATGCAGCGAGCACGTCTGAAAGCATTTCAAATTCTCCACACAATCTAATAGGGGCCCGTTCTCTCTGCAGGTGCTGATGGTACACTCTCCGAGATTGGGAGCCCTGCTGGCTTTTAAGAGCCAGATATCTGGACAGACGTCTTAGAGAAAATCCATTTAGTTTCCTCGATGAGACGACATTTGCATCAGGTACAGGAACACAGCCTCGGAATTATATAACGCCTGGGACGGACCTGGAAGCGAATGCATAATCATTTCTGATCTACAAGGAAAAGACTGGCGGCCGGGAGCTGATTTGTAGCTGCATATCTGCTCAGTTTTGACAGGGTATTAATTGGTGTACAGTGTGTTTGGAGTTAGCGCTAAGCAACCCGGCGCTGGGTATTATCTGATGCTATAGAAGTTTGCATAACAGCGGCCATTATGAATGCTAGCTCGCGGTAGCGACGCATGCATCTCCAGGGACAAAACATTTCAGTTTACTTTTGAAGGCTGTGGGATTTTATAATGAGAGCGAAAACAGAAGGCCTAGCTAGCCTGCCGCTAACATTAGAGGCCATTAGAAAGGAATGTGCCTTCACTTCCCCACACCACACAGAATGACCATTCAACCCTAAATGTGAGCAAACAGCCGTCCTCTAAAAACTCCTCTTCTCTGGAGGACACTGGTACGCTAGTGAGTCATGCTAACAGTCAGGCGAGTTGCTTTAATCACAGTTTACATTGCGATACAGCCTGCTTTTCTTGGAGGATGACTCATAACACTAAAGCCTTGCACTCATACTCCCCTGGGTTAAGATTACGAGATGATAGTTTTATTACGGTAGCAAAATCCTTTAGGTACACATTCACACACCCACTGATGTTTTTCAAGTGCTTCATTGTCTCTGCTACTTATTGTAGTAATAGATTTTACTCGGAGCAGACAAAAAATGAGCCAGAAAGCCATATTATAAAAAATACTATGAATGCAATGACTTATAATTCTGTGTTTAACACTCTGTACTGCACTAGATCCAATTAAAAGGATTATATTTGCTCTCTTTGTGGCGGAACATGCAGTGGTTCGGTATTCTTTAAATAATGAAGATCCCTGTTATATGTTTAGAAAAGCTTATTGTGAGCTAATGCTGTGATATAATTCATCACAGTCATGACTCTGACATATTGGCCATCCCCTCTTTGGCTTGCCTTCCACCAAAGGGTTCTTCAAGGGTTCTTAGCAATGGCAAGCTATATATAGCATGATGGCAACCCAAATAACCGTATGTTGCTCACCTCTTGCATGGTTAATTGGTTCTTTGCCATGACTGAGAACCGGTTTTATGCTCAAATGTTTGGAGACTGTTGTCCTAATTGTATTTAATATAATCTAATCCAGTGTAAATAGAAATACCATAAGCTAAACACCAGAACATGTACTACATGGCCAAAAGTATGTGGACATATATGAGCTCTTCTGAAAAGGCTTACCACAAGATTTTGGAATGTGTCTGTGTTCATTTGTGAGGTCAGGCATAAGAAGATGAGGTTGGAAGAGAAGGCCTGGCTCACAGTTGACATACCAAGGTGTTTGGTTGGGGCTGAGGTCAGGCCTCTGTGCAAGTCACTGGGGTTGTACTGTCATCTTGTATTGAGCATGGGAGAACAGTCATGCTGGAACAGGAAAGGGTTTTCCCCAAACTGGTCCACATAGCTGGAAGCATACAACTGAAAGCCTGAAAAACAGCCCCATAACATTATCCCTCCTCCACCAAACTTTACTGTTGGCACTGTGCATTCTAGGTGTCAACCAAACCCAGATTCCTCTGTCAGGCTGCCAGACAGTGAAGCATGGTCCATTACACCACAGAACACATTTCCACTGCTCCAGTGTCCAGTGGCGGCATGTTTTACACCACTCCAGCCGACGCTTAACATTGCACATAGTGATCTTAGGCTTGTGCGCAGCTGCTCGACCATGAAAACCCATTTCACAAAAGTCCTGACGCACAGTTATTGTGCTGATGTTGCTTTCAGTTTGAAGCACTGTACTAAGGGATGCAACAAAGGGTAAACTACATGTGTCGGCATGTGGCCCCAAGCTGTGAGTTTGTGTGGTCTACTGAGCTGTTGTTCCAGTTCACAATAATAGCACTTACAGTTGACTGGAGCAGATCTAGCAGGGCAGATATTTCACAAACTGGCAAAAATGGCTTTTTATGATAGTGAGCTCTTTACTACAGTACTACCAGTGTTAGTCCATGGAGACTGCATGACTTATGCTTGATTAAATACACCTGTCAGTATCGAGTGTGGCTGAAACACTTAAGCCCATATTTAGGATGGGTGTCCAAATACTTTTGGCCGAGTAATGTATGCTATTCAATAGTTCATGTTTTTTGGGAATACTTAGAGATTATTAAATGATATATAAATGAATATTAATATTTATTTATATATTGTTATTATGGAATCATCTACAGCTCTGTCCATCATTCTGGACACATCTAACACATCTGCAATTTTTCTCAGCTTCCTACAGTACCTTGGAACCTGTGAAGGTGTAGAGTAGTAGCATCATATTAGAATGGTTTTGTACCTCGATATGCCATAAACTGGTTTAATACTGTTGAAAACATCTTGGAATATTATGGCTCTTTAAAGAACCTTTTATACACAGTACATGTCCAAACTACGGGTTCCACTATATTATGTCACAGCATTCATTATGCCTCCACTTTGTAAAAGGGTGCATCTAAATGAAGGCCCTACCTTCCAGCCCCCACAAGGTCATCAGTCAGTTTAGCAGACGAAAGACGTCAGCACACAATTACACCATGTGAATGGAAGTCGCACAGGGGTCAGCGGGCAGCTGACCCAGGCTTGGCCTCTGGTCTTCCAGGAGTCACGTGACAAGGTCAACATAAACGATGCCACAAAAGAGAGGGCAAAAGGACGCTTTGGCCATCAAAGTGCCCTTTTCCCAACGAAAACCTACCAACAAATCTCTGTAATTTCATGTTTGCTCGTGGTTCGAAAGGAACCAGCATCTCTTGAGGGCTCTGATGTCTCTCCATGTTCAAAGTGAGCCATTAATGCCTTTCTGGTTTGTTGTGATGGAAATTAATCTGCGTTGAAAGGAAGAGTGCACTGCTTCTGCTTGCATTTCTGGGCCCAGAAGTGTCTAATCACCCAAGACTCTTGCTGCCAAATGCTCAGATCTTTTCTTTTTTTTTTTCCTCCCTCCTTTTATAATCTTTTTTTTCCCACTGTTCATCAGCGCTAATTGCAGCTCGCTAATTGGGTGAAGCATCCACTTTGGAACCTTGATAGTCCTTTTAAAAATATTTGTTTTTAATGAATGGATGGGACGCAGACAAAACACAAAGATGATAATGATCATGATCCTGGCTCGTAAACATTGAGTCACTGGATACGCCGATGATAACGTGGTAACATCGCACTTAGAATGTGCTGCTTTCACACGTCTTATCACAATCTGACTGACTCAGGCCTGATTTATTTTAGGTGAGCCATTTTGCTGGCATTCAGGGGCCGTATTGCAGAAACTTCCTATCTTTGGTTCTAAGAGTAGATATGTCAAGATCGAGATCATTATTTTTGCAAACCTTATCTTATAGCATTTTATCATATCTTGAAAAATCCTGAAATACCCATTAGGTCAAATAAATACCCAAGGTCAATAATCAGTTGTTATATCTGTTACCAAACAACCCTGGTAAACATATGATCAACACAATGTAAACAAATGTAAGTTATACTAAGTGGCCAAAAGTATGTGGACATAATTACAGAGTTCAGGTGTTCAGCTGCAAAGATTGCGAACAGGTGTATAAAATCAATAAAATGCAATATCTATGGACAAACACTGGCAGTATTGTGGGTCATACTGGAGAACTCAAGTGCCTTGACACTGTCATAATAGGCCTTCTTTGTCAGTCTGTGAAATTCCTGCCCTGCTAGAGCTGCCCCAGTCAACTGTAAGTGCTATTATTGTAAACTGGAAGCGCCTAGGAGCAACAACAGCTCAGCCGCAGAGCAGTCGACCACACAAACTCACAGTTTGGGGCCACCAAGTACTGACGCAGCTAGTTTACCCTTTGTTGCATCACTCACTACAGTGCTTCAAACTGCTAGTAGCTTCAAAGTGCTATTACTGTGAAAGAGAAGCATCTAGGTACAACGACAGCTCAGTCACAAAATGGTAGAACACACAAACTCACTGAGGGAGACTGCCGAGTGGCCATGGCCGAGCAGCTGCACAGAAGCCTAAGATCGTCATGTGCAATGTTAAGTGCTGGCTGAAGTGGTGTAAAGCATACCGCCACTGGACTCTGGAGCAGTGGAAATGTAGTTCTCTGGGTGATGGATCAGGCTTTCTTTCTGGCGGTTTGATGGATGAATCTGTGTTTGGTGCACGCCAGGAGAACTATCCTTACTGCATAGTGCCAATTGTAAAGTTTGGCTGAGGTGGTGATAGTGATCTGATGCATTAGCTATCATGTTTACTAGTAATAACACAGTGAGTCTTTCTGCACTTGCACATTGGTAAAGAGTCACACAGAATCATGTGCAGGACTAAACATTCATTCATTCATCTTCTATGCCACTTATCCTTCTGGGTCATAGTTGGGGGAGTTGCTGGAGCCTATGCCAGTGCTCATTGGGTAGAAGGCAGGAAACACCCTGGACACACAAACACACACACACACACATTTACTGCCGGAATACATGTCTTTGTTCAGTGGGCGGAAACTGGAGCACCCGAAGGAAACCCATACAGGCACAGGGAGAACGTGCGAACTCCACACAGAAAGGACCCCAGACACCCCAGCCGGGAAAAGAATCCAGGCCCTTCCTGCTGGTAGGCAACTGCACTACCCACTGTGCTGCCCTAGAATCAAACAATGTTTGAACGTATGAACAAGAACACTCACTCTGGGGTGTTAGCTTTCAAACTGCCCTTAGTGAATTCTGTCCAAAACCTTATTAACATACCATTCTATGTTACATTCTACATATATTGGTCCTGCAAATAGTACTTAGAGACTTCAGCTTCACCTGATCAGGTACCAGAAACATCAGGATAAAAAATGGAGTCTTAGATACTGGACTGGTAACAGTGGAAACAGCACCATTTCAGTTTACTGGTGCCAAAGGTTCAAGTTCGCTATGCAATGCTCCTAAATGAGCTCATCATGCAGCATTTTACATTTTAACATTTTTCTCCATGTGTCTGCGGATCCTCAACAAAGCTCAGAGGGTCAAAACATACAACTTCAAGCCTCTTTTACACCCACACAAAATATCACTGCTGTAAGAGCAAAACCTCTAAAATCTACAAAAGGAGAGCTTTACAGGAGAAGGGAAAACATACTTTATGTTAAATGCAAGTCAATGGATCCAGATTTTTTCCAGGTAATTCTGGATCAGCTCTTTTGGTTTAGTCATCATGAAATTTTGACACAATGTAGAGCAATATCTGTTTTCAAATGATGCCAAAAAAAAGAAAAAAAATTTTTAAAAAAAATGAAGAGATGAGAGTTTGTTCTGACAACAGCGAAAGATTCAGTAATTTAGAATATACAGACAAAATCTACAAATGCACTTCATTCTTGTATGCAGAAAAACTTTTACTTTCAATTTATTTGACTGAAATGCAGGCACTGGTTCCACATGCACAAGTACATAATTCTTGCCCAAAGTCAATCAAATTCATTCATTCATTCATTCATTCAATTATCAAGCCACTTATCCTTCTGGGTCATGGGGGATGCTGGTGCCTATCCCAGCACTCATAGGGAGGAAGACAGGAAACACTCTGGACGGGCCGCCGGTCCATCACAGGGCAGTAATTATGTTGATCTACACTCGTCATCAAAACAATCTCCATGAATAGCTGCACCCAGAAGGAATCGACTGACAGGAATGAAACTTGGTGGGTGGGTTTGACATTGTGAGACATGCTAATGATTCAAGTTTCATGCTCAGCCATGCATGTGACGTAAGCAAAGACGGGCCTTATTGCTGTACCTGTCTGACCCAACAGCCACAAGGCAACAGCAGCGATGGCCTCCATGAGTCATCCAGTTTGTTGTCACACGTCACATGTCCAGAAGGCCTGGCGTCACTCTACCTCCACCCCTACTGCAACCTCTGCAGGAACTGTGTGAGAATATTCAAGCTGCATGGGATGGATTATCACAAGACACCATTAGGCACTTTACAACTCCATACCGAGACGTCTGGCATGTGTAGCTCAATAAATATTGCCCATATCAGTCTAAATGTATTATCGTTTATTGTTCCTGGTAACCTTTATCTTCCTTCCTAATGGAATTACAATCCGACACTTCCTTCTGGTGCAACTATTCTTTTGATGATGAGTGTATTTCGTTAATGTGCACATTTGAATCAAGCAAATTTAAAGCTTGTGAATCACTGTGAACACTGTCTACAAGTTGGGGAAGAAATTGGCATACAGAATGATGTAAGAAAGGCTGAAAGACAAGCACAAGCTTAAACTCGCTGGATAAACGGCGCTCTCACTTTTTCTTTCTTTACACAGTCCCCCTTACTTAACCACCATCGCTTCAATCGCAGCGCTTTCTCACCCGCCCATTGCCCTCTGGCAAAGACGTGCTTTGATGCGGTGACATTGCCTTTAATTTCGACGTGCTCTGCGCCACGGCTCACCTTTGGACTTATCAAGAAAATACAAGGCACCAAATATGATGAGACTCGCCTAGCTGCTCGCCCTGGTCCGCATGTAAAGGTCACTGCTGCTTTTGTGGAGGGTACTGCCCGGATTCCACGCCAGGCTCTGAATTACGATGAGGTGAAAAGGCATGGCGGCCTATCCTTATTACCGTACCTCAGGTTAAGAAGAGCATGGGATGGTTGAAGGTGATTTATCTGCAAAGGGTAATCCAGGATTTCGGGCATTCCCAGGAAAAAAAAACGTGGGAAAGCATGTGGCTTGCAAATCAGCAAAAACGTGCGGCAATACATGGAAAGCAGTTGGCAGAGAACTCGCTATCCTGTTTTTATCACCATTAGGCATAATCGCTGGAGACATGGATAGACTGATATGAAATTTTACACCACCTCACTACAGTACATCATCAAGCGTGGGCTGGAATTCTCTTATGTTTAATGATTGATTTGGGACTACTTGACCTTTAAGAGTTTGATGTATCTATGAAACTATCTGGTGCTGCATAGCAATGTCCTAGCTACATCTCAGCCAGGAGACTGCAAGAGGAAAGCTAGGCTGGGTATGCATGTTCTCTTACTGTTGCCGCATCAACATGATACCAAAGAAGAACCACTGCTGTCTAGGGCCACTTTCATGACGTCCCACCACCAATAGTAGGACATCATAAAGTGGGGGGGAGCATGATACTAGAACAGAACTAAAATCATAACCTAACCTATATAACACATACATGATTGGTTTACTCACCTAATTGGGTGGAATGGATGACATCCATGAGTCGGATGAGAGTGTACTAATTGACTAGCATTTAGAGGGCTGACCTGCGGTTAGCCGGTAGGCGAGTCACAATGTCACATGACCTTGTTAAACCAATGAAATGCAAGGCACGTCTTTTGACACGGACGTGAGCCAATGGCACGCATAATATTGTTTGCTATTTTAAATAGTTCATCCCGAAAAGAGGACTAATAGGCGTCCGTCCAGGTTTTGTGCTGGACGGAGGACTGAGAATTGAAAAAACAGGCTGTCCAGCCTAAAACCGGACGTGTGGCCACCCTACTGCTGCACCCTACCCCTGGTGTAAGCCATAACCAAGCAAGATTACAGCTAATATTAGCTAATCTACACTAGCGATTATATAATTACCCTGACGGTAAGAAAACAGTTTTTGCATGCAGTACCTAATTCATAGGACTCGATAATGAACTAAATCTGCACAGGCCTTTTGATTAGTGTGCAATGGGGAACATTATCTTATTTGTATCAAATAATCATCTAACAGCCATGTAAATGCATGATGCTAATGAAGTGCCAAAGGCAGCCGGTTTGCTGATGGGTAATTTGCGTGGCTTTGATCGTGACTGCTACGAGTGTTGACTGCAGGGAAAAGCAGAAACCAGAAGGCTGAACCTTCTTTTTTTATTTTTTTGTTTAAATGTTTTGGGGAAGTGGCCAAACCTTGGCAAAACATTCCAGCGCTAACCCTGGCAAAGTTTAGCCGGGTCAGGTTTCTTCTTTTAGAGGATGGATTCTCAAAGGGTGCAATTTGCCATCTTTCTCGGTGAAGAGTTTCTCTATTTTTGGCTGATCTGTGAAAGGCCTCACCCGCAAACCACGGATGTGAGCACTCCAGCTGTACTGATGTGTCAAAACTGACCAAATCAGCCAATGCCTGTCAACCAAATCTGTCCATATGATGTTGTTAACGTCCATTTTGCAGTATTTAAAGTGCCATTCTGGCCTAAAACTACAGTTTGGTATGTTATTTGTAATGCTGTGCGGTATTACTTCTGAATTTATTCATAATGTTGCACAGGTTTGGTGTTGTAGGCTTTAACTACATTACCCAGCATGCATTATGGAAATACCACCCATGGTAATGCCTGGTTCCAAAGCTTCTAATCACTAGTGCCTTGCATTTGAAATGTGGTGACTGACTTTCGAGATGATATTGAGGAGTTACTAGTACTGTACATGATTTTTCAATTAATAAAGTCTCAACATTCTGACTTGTGTATAGCGTATCATCACTGTTAAAAAAAAAAAAACAAGTATCTCCAAAATGGCAACTTTACAGGAAAGGGCAAAAACCTAATCTAAGTTTAATGGAAGTCAATGGAACCAGATGTTTTTCCAAGCAGTTTTGGGCCATTTCTGTTGGTCCTTTCATCATGAAATGTTCAGACAGTGTAGACGACAGCTGCTGTATTCAAATGATGCATAAAAGTAAAAATCCACAACAATGGAGATACATGTTTTTCACTGGACAGCGACGATATAGTATGTCTATCTAAGTTGAATAGAGTAACAGCAATTGTGAGAATGACTCTACTGATTAATAAGTGAATCCACACTGTTAAACAGAAGAGTATGTTGTCAGTATGGTCCAAAATGTAAGTAGAACACACAGTATTTCCAAGATATTATTAGTTTTTGCATGGGTCACTATATGTGTGGGTCACTGTGTATCCAAAGAAGCCGCGCCGAAAGGAACTGAGGCAAAACAACGAAGCAAATGACGTCTGATAAGAATTTCTTATTATTCCAATAAAAAATACATTCATACAGAAATAGAACAATTTTGCAAAACAATTTCAAATAAAATTTATATAAAGCAAGAACAAATAAAAATCTTAGAAAATGTTTTTTTTTTTTTTTTTGTATTTCATTTTTAACTTTTCTTTCTTTTCAATTTTGTACAAATATTCTATAATAGACAACAGGGGAAACCGTGAGAGAAAAAGAGTGATAGAAAGCGTCAGTTATAGTTACAAGCAAAATGGGAGGCTTTCATTAAGGCTCTATTGCCCGCTCCAATGATGTTGGCCACTGTTTCATAGACAGGATGTACTGTTCTCTTTGCCCCACAAGAAACCGAAAAAAAAAAAAACCTGTCTGGCTCTGATTCCGTAGCAGCGAGCTTCTTCGTGCTGATCCTCCTACAGCTCCAATCTGATCTGAAATCCAGGGAGCTGCGCCGCTCTGTCACATTCCACTCTCCAGACAAAGTACAGCGCTTCCCTGATAAAGAGGGTCACTATCTGCCGCGTCAGGGTGGACTCTTTTGCAGAGCGGATTTCGATATATATTTGAGTCTATAGATCTGAAATCAGCCCTGGCCCAAAGAAATAAAGGAATACAACTCTCACAAAATGCTTACAATGCATACGGACAGCCAGCGGGGGCCTGTCTGCTAGGCCAAAGCCTTCGATTCCACGTCTGTAAACGTTCATTGTACGGGCTGAAAAGAAGCGATTTATCTTTATCTTTCTGGACGCCTGTTCTCTGTTTCCATAATACTGTTGCTGGGCTAAAACAACGCCATCCAGACAGGTCAATAGCGAACTGCCAGAGTCAGCAGTCTGTGGCAGAGTCTATGCCAGCAAAGCCTTTAGTAATTCATTACACAGATGCAGTACAAGGCGAGGCCTGTCCTGCTAGAGCTTGTTAATTACAATAAATCTTTAGGTTTTTTCCTCCGTCTTGCTTGCAGGGGGGGACTCGGGCCCGTCCTTCTAAACCTCGGCGCCAAATGCCTGTCAGAGCAGCTGCGTCATTTTACCCCATTCCCCTCCAGCCTTGTTATGCAATGGCCAGACCAGTTTTTGCAGTTTCATCAGATTTTGCTTCTCTTTCTTTCCCCTTCTGTTTTGTACCATTCAAATAGATTCCTCTAGTATTCATTAGACATTACATGGTAGTAAACAAATAAAAAGAAAACTGCTGTTTTAAGTGCTTTGCATGGCGAGTCTTACAGGGCTTTGCTATATTACTACACGTTTGGGTTTAAACGTCTGAAAACGTAAGTTGTCCTGAAGCCAGGGTTCGGTCGGAGTGGCCTCTACCAAAAGAGAAAAAAAAAGAAAGAAAAAAAAAAGTAGAAAGGTGCGTTTCATGGGAAATGGAGCCTTAATAAAGCTATTTCAATCACTCATACAAGACATTGTGTGACCCCCAAGGACCAATGTATTTCCACAGGACAAGGTCACTTGCATAAGGCACCATTAAGGTCAACAGTGCATTAATAACAGGTAAAAATGGAGAGAAAGAGAAAAGAGATAGAACCCAAAATATAAAGAACCAGAAGGCTAAGCAATAGTGGTTTTTCCTCGCAACAAAAAAAAAAGAAACTTAGAAAAGGCATAAGCAGTGGAGAGGGGGGGTATTGAAAGAGAAGAATCATCAATCCATTTATGTACAATATTGTAACATTTAACCATTCGTATTTAGCTGCACTTTATTGGAATCTATTAGCAGTCCTGATAACAAAGAACAGGGAAAATAAGGAGTACAAACCCTAATACCATGCAACACCTGTCTATGATAGTGAAGTTATAGTTTTTTGTGTTTTCATCTCTAAGCACACAGCTTATACAATGGACAACAAAAGAGCTTTTTTTGTAGCTTGTCCAGAAAACAAGCTACTCAACACATTGCACATTTAGTAGCTGCACCAAACACCAAAAAGCCACTTTCATTCAGGGGCCGGGAAACTCTGCAGACCCTCTAAAAAGCGGGTTTTGTACGGGTGGGTGGGTTGATTTTGGAAGTAACCAAAACCAAAAAGTCCCTTTTGTGATACAGAGCCTGGGGGGGTTGGTTGGGGGGGTAGGGAGGTGGTGGTTGGTGGTTTGGCAAGAGTCCCTGCTTCCACACTGACAAGCAGACACGCTTTTTTCCCCCCTCCCTCACAGAACAAAAAACGGAACTTGATTCCCCCCCCACCCTCCCCACAACACCATTCAGTCTGCAGCGACACACTGGTAGCCCCCCATCCCAGCCTTTTCCTCAACTTGCGCACCAAGCAGTCACCCTCACACTCAGCGAACTCATTCGTTCACCCTCAGACAGGCTTTTTTTGTTTTTTTAAGTACCAGTGTATTGGTTGTCCAGGAGTTGTCCCAAAACATGCACCATACAACACACGCCATTCATTCATTCATTCGTTGATTTTTTTCCCTCTCTTTTTTTGTCAATATTTTTTCCTTTTTTTAAATTTTTTTTTTTTTTAAGTCCTTCATTTATCGCTTCTTCGCGCATGATTTTGTCTTGTCCTCTTCTTTTCTTTTCTCTTTTTTTTCCCCGCAACCAGTCAGTAGGCCTTTCTCCCGAGGGACCCGGAGGCACAGGATTCGGTGCAAAATGGCATGCTTTGGCTGGAACACTCCACTACCCTCCCTTAAACAAAAGGGCAGGTCAACCAGGAGGCTGGTCAGGATACAAATGAACATATCCCCACGCGGCGCACGGACACGACCTGCTTTAGAGGTGCCTCTTCATGTGCAGGGCCAGGTGGTCTGACCTGGAGAAACACCTGGAAGAAAGCAGAGGAGAAAAGAGAGGAGGGGTTACCTTCACATAGCCTTGAATTGGTACAGATGGGCAGGTTCTTTAGCATGATTGCACAACCCATTTCTTCGAAGAATTATCCACTGAAAAATGCTTTAGGGAACCAAAAGTGGTGCATGGCTTTGCACGCATCCGCTAAAGAGAAAAGTGTGTGTTCTTATACTCTGCACAGCTGCAATTACATTAAGCAGGATGTCGCCCCAGGCTTGATCATTAGGCACTAGATTCCTAAACATGCTGTCTGACAACGTCTGTTGTAAAAGGTGCCATGCCTACATAAAATCAATTGAATGAAACAGATGAAGCAGGCCGGAGTAGATCAGAAAAGCATCCCCTCCATGCAGTGATGGAGGTTTTTGGCCTATTGTGTACATTAGCAGCTACAAAATAAGAACCAAACGAAAGGTCAACTTCTGCTGCACGTCTTTCATTACCCGAACAGGGAACAAACGACAAGCACCAAAGACAGAAGTCGAGCGGACCACGGGTGTTTCCGAAGGCATGGCCGAAAACGGAGGGACACGCCGTGCCTCTGTTTGAACACTCGGCACATTCGCCCATAAAAATCCCCAGTCGATATCAATATTCTGGAAATACGATACTGTTGCCATTGCTCTTTCAAGCATTTAATCCGATTAGGCAATTAAGCGATGAAATCCAAGCATAATGTGACGACTGCCATCGATGAACAGATAAAAGGAATCAATGCAGCGAATGCAAAATCTATTGTATTTTCACTCACTGCGCACATCAAAGGCACAGGCAGACGGCAAAGAGACAGACGCGCCGCGATAACTGTCAGAATTCTCCGTGTCACAGAGGAGGAAGAGCGAGAGAGCTCAAGAGAGTGAGAAGGAGAGGAAGAAGAGGAGCGTACCTGTCACAGTGACTGCATTTAAATGGCTTTGCACCCGTGTGCTTCCTGAAGTGCCGGGTAAGCTCATCGCTGCGTGCAAAACGCCACTCACAGCCTTCCCACGAACACCTGTACGGCTTCTCACCTGTAAACAACAACAAAAGAAACACAAACACCTTCAGGCACAGGGGACCGGGCACACAGAGCTGACTTTAATAACAATAATCACACTTAAAATAATAAAAAGCCATCATAATGCCCTAAATTAAGCCCTAATGCACAGTCAGCTGCAGCATTCAGCTGGGAATGATCGGAATGCTTCAAGTTCTCCTGACTCTGTGTCTTATAAACATAAATAGCATTCTGAATGAATGAATGAACAATGGGCTCCACACATAGGCCCTTTAAAAGACTGGGGGGAGAGAGACAGAGACACAGAGAGAGAGAGAGAGAGAGAGAGAGAGAGAGA